>RQTK01000268.1:501887-514998 GCA_003991915.1 Elysia chlorotica | reverse complement strand
CTCTCTCTCTTAGCCACCTTCTCTCTAATATCTCTTTTCAAAACACTATGTAGCCTGTTCACGAGCCCCTCACTCCCAAACTGCCTTCCCATCCTGCCTCGCGCGCCCTGTGACAGGGTCGGGTCGAGCTTCAGCGGACGGTTCTATTTCCTGTCCTGTAAAGTTCGCCTTCAGCTTTGCCCAATCAATCAACTCACATTGTCACTCACTCATTTCCGCTTTGCACAAAAAAAAAAAATTGGAACATGGATTGAAAATGGGTCAAAATTTTAGTTTCCAGTGCGTTCCACTCAGGGCTTTTTAGTGTAAATAATTGAATATTTTAAAGCAAAAATATGTGCGTGTGTATACATGTAACAGGGAGGGAGGGGTGGGGGGGGGGGGCAAAATATGTGCGTGTGTATACATGTAATAGGGAGCGGGGGAGGGGGGGCTGTGTACTGAACCACTAAGTTTGCTTCAAACACACAATTCGTATCATTTTGAGCAAACACGGTCCGAAGCTTTCTAGCGCATTACATTTAATGATCTCTTTCTGTTGGTCTATCTCCTCTCTCTATCTCTCTCTCTCTCTCTCTGTCTCTCTCTCTCTCTCTCTCTCTCTCTCTCTCTCTCTCTCTCTCTCTCTCTCTCTCTCTCTCCGTCTCTATATATCTGTCTATCTGTTTGTGTCTCTTTCTCTCTATCTCTATCTATATCTTCATCACTCTGTTTCTCTGGCTCACTCCTTATCTATCTCTCCCTCTATCTGGCTCTCTTGTTCTCTTTTATTCTCTCTCTAGCACTACGTCCTGTGGATCAGAGCGACTTAAACATGACGTGAGCAATACGTCATCTAGCACTACGTCCTATGGATCAGAGCGACTTTAACAGGACGTGAGCAATACGTCATTTAGCACTACGTCCTATGGATCAGAGCGACTTAAACAGGACGTGAGCAATACGTCACCTAGCACTACGTCCTATGGATCAGAGCGACTTTAACAGGACGTGAGCAATACGTCACCTAGCACTACGTCCTATGGATCAGAGCGACTTTAACAGGACGTGAGCAATACGTCACCTAGCACTACGTCCTATGGATCAGAGCGACTTTAACAGGACGTGAGAAATACGTCACCTAGCACTACGTCCTATGGATCAGAACGACTTTAACAGGACGTGAGCAATACGTCATCTAGCACTACGTCCTATGGATCAGAGCGACTTTAACAGGACGTGAGCAATACGTCACCTAGCACTACGTCCTATGGATCAGAGCGACTTTAACAGGACGTGAGCAATACGTCACCTAGCACTACGTCCTATGGTTTAGAGCGACTTAAACAATCTCTCTCTCTCTCCCTCTCTCTCTCTCGCTCTCTCTCTTTCTCTTATTTCTCTTTTTCGCTCTCTCTCTTCCCTCTCTCTCTATATCTCTGCATGTCCCTCTCTGTGTCTCTCTCCTCTCCTCTCTCTGTGTCCCTCCCTCTCTCTATCTTTCTCTCAGCGTGGACCTGAAACTACTCACGTGACCATGTAATTACGGATCCCCCCCCCTTTTGGACATGCCCAGGTTACATCATTATGAAGAGGTTGTTGACCTTTGACCTGTGGTCAGGCCATGTCAGGCGGCTAGGGCCCTAGAGACAAGTCTGACGCCGTAAGAGCTCGAGTCCTCCTCAGAGGTCTAGATCTAGAACGTGCGCAAGGATTATGTTGCGTTTAATACCATTCAGCCCCATATCCTGATGGTGAAACTCACAACCACGCACGTCATCTTCAGCCCTGGTGGGGAAACTCACAACCACGCACGTCATCCTCAGCCCTGGTGGGGAAACTGAAAGACTTAAACAAGACGTGAGCAATACGTCATCTAGCACTACGTCCTATGGATCAGAGCGACTTTAACAGGACGTGAGCAATATGTTACCTAGCACTACGTCCTATGGTTTAGAAAGACTTAAACAGGACGTGAGCAATACGTCACCTAGCACTACGTCCTATGGATCAGAGCGACTTTAACAGGACGTGAGCAATATGTTACCTAGCACTACGTCCTATGGTTTAGAAAGACTTAAACAAGACGTGAGCAATACGTCATCTAGCACTACGTCCTATGGATCAGAGCGACTTTAACAGGACGTGAGCAATACGTCACCTAGCACTACGTCCTATGGATCAGAGCGACTTTAACAGGACGTGAGCAATATGTTACCTAGCACTACGTCCTATGGTTTAGAAAGACTTAAACAAGACGTGAGCAATACGTCATCTAGCACTACGTCCTATGGATCAGAGCGACTTAAACAAGACGTGAGCAGTACGTCATCTAGCACTACGTCCTATGGATCAGAGCGACTTTAACAGGGCGTGAGCAATACGTCTTAATGAGAAATAGTGGTACCATCCATATATCAAACACAGTGCTCCACAAGGGCCAGTACTCTCCCAGATCCTACCTACTGTACAACACACACACACATGGCTGCAGAAGTCTGCATGATAACACCACAATAATGAACCAATCAGACGATACAACGACACACGCTCTAAATGAATCTTGAATCAGAAAAACACCTAAGAAACTTTTACCGAGTCGTTGAACGATTCCGAGCATGATGCATTAACGACCAGCTTCTATTTAATAAGAACAAAACGGCTGTTGTGTTTTTACGCTAGGCTATTTCATAAAAACCGTAAAGAAACGTTGATGTAATGTTGTTGTTGTTGTTTTCCAGACCAACCGAAGGATGCTGACAAAATCAATACTAGAATCGATTGTGGACCACCAGGGCCCGCGCAGGAAGCAAACTCCTCCTCAATTCCGGGAAAACCCGGAAGTTTGGCTCTTCAGAGCTCTTTCTTTTTGCTCTTTAGAGCTCTTTCTTTTTGCTCTTTAGAGCTCTTTCTTTTTGCTCTTTAGAGCTCTTTCTTTTTGCTCTTTAGAGCTCTTTCTTGAATCTCCATTTTTTGTGTCGCTCAGAGAAAGTTTCCCTACCCAAGAACTTTCGTTTCTCTTAAACAACAAGAAAAAAAAAAAAAACAACAGAAACATAATAACAGCAAGTGTTTAACTACTTAAGGGGCTGTCATCAGAAATGCACTGTTAAGACATCAAATCTGTCAGACAGAGCTTTGTGTGCCCGAGCTGTTTTGTTTGTTTGCAGAATCATCGATCGATTTATCAACAGGTAATCGATGACAATTGGTCAACCACTGCATTTGTTTTACCCAGTCTAAAGCCAGAAAAAAAGTGTTAAAAAGTACATTCAGCCGTTCCTCGGCGTAATAGTTGCTTAAACACATTCTTACACTGAACGGTTACAAACAAAGAATGAAGCGAATACAAAACTCCCCAAGAAAGGCTTTTTAGAGGCATACTTGGTTGAACTTTTGGCACAAAGTATAATGTGATGAGAAGAAAGATAACATAGACCGAAGGTCGGTGCACATTGGAAAATGGCGGTGAGCTGTTCCAAAAAACAAAACGAAAAACAACAACAAGACGACAGAGTTGTGTCATCTCAAACCGAGCGAGTGAAAATAGGTCGGGGAGAGGCAGCATAAAAACTGTTAGATGGAGTAGATAGAGAGACGATAGTTAACAGTA
The DNA here is from genome assembly GCA_003991915.1 of Elysia chlorotica. Taxonomy (NCBI): domain Eukaryota; kingdom Metazoa; phylum Mollusca; class Gastropoda; family Plakobranchidae; genus Elysia; species Elysia chlorotica. The sequence continues at coordinate 511,406 of RQTK01000268.1, read as the reverse complement.
TGTCGGAAATAAAGGGCTTTGGATAGACAGCTCATTCTATTCTATCCATCAACTCATCTATCTATCTATCTATCTATCTATCTATCTATCTATCTATCTATCTATCTATCTATCTATCTATCTATCTATCTATCTATCTATCTATCTATCTATCTATCTATCTATCTATCTATCTATCTATCTATCTATCCATCCATCCATCCATCCATCCATCCATCCCTCCATCCATCCATTCATCCATCCATCCATCCATCCATCTATGTAATTATCTATTTTTTTCTTTTCAACTATCCAACTATCCAGCTATCCATGTGTATGTAGATTATATCATATATTATTTTTTGTAACAGTATCAGTCTCTCTGTATGTACAGTATATCCTATTATTATATAATATAGTATAGTTGTATAGGTGTGTATCTAGGTGCAGTATATCCTATTATTATATAATATATTATAACGGGGTAGGTGTGAGTATGTACAATATAGCATATACTATATGAAAGATTATAACAGGATAGATGTGCGTGTGTGTTGTGTGTTGTGTGTGTTGTGTGTGTGTGTTGTGTGTGTGTGTGTTTTGTGTGTGTGTGTGTTGTGTGTGTGTTTTGTGTGTGTGTGTGTGTGTTGTGTGTGTGTGTTGTGTGTGTGTTTTGTGTGTGTGTGTGTGCATTATATTATATAACCGCCTGTGTTTGCGCCTGATGCCAATCGGTGTAAACCAACGGTCAGTGCAGTTTTCCTGTTAGCAAACACACACACATTCCAAGCGCAGTTTTCCTGTTAGCAAACACACACACATTCCAAGCGCAGTTTTCCTGTTAGCAAACACACACACATTCCAAGCGCAGTTTTCCTGTTAGCAAACACACACACATTCCAAGCGCAGTTTTCCTGTTAGCAAACACACACACATTCCAAGCGCAGTTTTCCTGTTAGCAAACACACATTCCACACATTCCACACAAGCGTCGAGCAAACACACACACATTCCACACAAGCGTCGAGCAAACACACACACATTCCACACAAGCGTCATTGGCGGACAGAGAGCGACAGAGCTGCAGGTCAATAATACAGTCTACGCTCATGACGTCATCGCCAAGGACAAGACGTAACATTAAACATAATGGTTTGCTTTCTCGTGAAGACAATTTGACCGGTAGTGTAAATATATTATGGGCGAGAGCCAGCTGTCTAATGAACTGGTCACGTGATGTTGGTCTATACAGCGGGTGGGAGACAAGGACACTAAATAATGCACAGCTTCGCGACACCGGGTTTTCCCAATAGATCGATATAGAAATAATCCACCGGGGAACCCCGATAGTATTGCACACATGCACTGCAAACGCCTAAATTTACCGTGGATAGACATAGGAGCGTAAATACACAGTGGATAGACATAGGAGCGTAAATACACAGTGGATAGACATAGGAGCGTAAATACACAGTGGATAGACATAGGAGCGTAAATACACAGTGGATAGACATAGGAGCGTAAATACACAGTGGATAGACATAGGAGTGCACACATGCACTGCAAACGCGTAAGTTTACCGTGGATAAACCCATTGGTGTAAATTTACCGTGGATATAGACCCATTGGTGTAAATTTACCGTGGATATAGACCCATTGGTGTAAATTTACCGTGGATATAGGCCCATTGGTGTAAAGTCACCGTGGATATAGGCCCATTGGTGTTAAGTCACGGCGGATAAACCCATTGGTGTTAAGTCACGGCGGATAAACCCATTGGTGTAAATTTACCATGGATAAACCCATTGGTGTAAATTTACCATGGATAAACCCATTGGTGTCAATTTACCGTGGATAGACCCATCGGTGTCAATTTACCGTGGATATAAACCCATTGGTGTCAATTTACCGTGGATATAAACCCATTGGTGTAAATTTACCGTGGATAGACCCATCGGTGTCAATTTACCGTGGATATAAACCCATTGGTGTCAATTTACCGTGGATATAAACCCACTGGTGTAGATTTACCGTGGATAGACCCATTGGTGTTAACTCACCGTGGATATAGGCCCATTGGTGTTAAGTCACCGTGGATATAGGCCCATTGGTGTAAATTTACCGTGGATAGACCCATTGGTGTTAAGTCACCGTGGATAAACCCATTGGTGTAAATTTACCGTGGATATAAACCCACTGGTGTAGATTTACCGTGGATAGACCCACTGGTGTAAATTTACCGTGGATATAAACCCATTGGTGTAAATTTACCGTGGATATAGACCCACTGGTGTAGATTTACCATGGATAGACCCACTGGTGTAAATTTACCGTGGATATAAACCCATTGGTGTAAATTTACCGTGGATATAAACCCACTGGTGTAAATTTACCGTGGATATAAACCCACTGGTGTAGATTTACCGTGGATAGACCCATTGGTGTAAATTTACCATGGATAAACCCATTGGTGTAGATTTACTGTGGATATACCCATTGGTGTACATTTACCGTGGATAGACATAGGAAGGTAAATACACCGTGGATAGACCTAGCAGCGTAAATAAATCCGTGAGTTTATGATAGATGGTCACCATGGTTATATAGAACCGTGAGTTTATGATAATAGGTCGCCGTGGTGATATAGAACCGGGAGTTTATGATAGTAGCTGATCGTGGTGATATAGAACCGAGAGTTTATGATAGTAGCTCGCTGTGGTGATATAGAACCGTCAGTTTATGATAGTAGCTCACCGTGGTGATATAGAACCGGGAGTTTATGATAGTAGGTCACCGTGGTGATATAGAACCTAGAGTTTATGATAGTAGGTCACCGTGGTGATATAGAACCGAGAGTTTATGATAGTAGGTGATCGTGGTGATATAGAACCGAGAGTTTATGATAGTAGGTCACCGTGGTGATATAGAACCGAGAGTTTATGATAGTAGGTGATCGTGGTGATATAGAACCGAGAGTTTATGATAGATGGTCACCGTGGTGATATAGAACCGGCAGTTTATGATAGTAGCTCGCTGTGGTGATATAGAACCGTGAGTTTATGATAGTAGCTGATCGTGGTGATATAGAACCGAGAGTTTATGATAGTAGGTGATCGTGGTGATAAAGAACCTTTAGTTTATGATAGTAGCTGATCGTGGTGATATAGAACCGTGAGTTTATGATAGTAGCTCGCCGTGGTGATATAGAACCGAGAGTTTATGATAGTAGGTGATCGTGGTGATATAGAACCGGGAGTTTATGATAGTAGCTCGCCGTGGTGATATAGAACCGAGAGTTTATGATAGTAGGTGATCGTGGTGATATAGAACCGGGAGTTTATGAAAGTTTTTTTTAAGACACGCTGATAAATCTGATACTAATGAAAGAGAGGAAAATAATTAATTAAATAGCTCGCAGGAACTTTTCTTTTTCTTTACTTAAAAAAACTATATAAGGTTCTTAAGAAAACGTTATATTCTTTATCCAGAAGCTGTTCTAAACCAAGACCGAAAAAGCTTTATGCACCGGCTCCACATAATTGCTTTGTTTTAGAAATATAAAGGTTGCTTATCAAGCTTTTTTTTTTAAATTGAAAACGGCACACAATTCCCCGCAATCTGTTTTTTTCTCTCTCTTAAGTTTTTTGGACCTTTTCCCATATTGTACAAAAGCAGGAACAGTTTAGTCTCATCGCTGCGTCTTTCTTTTTTTTTGGGGGGGGGGGGGGGGGAAGTTGTCCAGATGATTCAGTGCATGGCTTTTAATTAACAAGTTCTCGGTTCGATTATTATTTTAACCGCTTTGTTCCCTATTATCGGCTGATGTCGTAAAAAACTGTCAGACTCTACTTTTGGCACCAGTTGCCGACACAGCCCAGGTGCTTCTCCCCACATAGTCTCTGAGAGGAAATACAATATTGTCAGACATTAATATTGGGTCCCACCACAGTTTACAGTATAACCTACATAGTGCTCAAACTATCCCAGTTGCTGGTGGTGGGTAAGAAGAATACCCTCCCCCCCCCCAAAAAAACAAAAAAAAAAAAAAAAAAAAAAAAAAAAAAAAAAAAACAAATCGTGAAGGCAGAATCGCAAGTAGAAATCAGGCTCCCGAGCTGTCCGCTTCATCAAAGCCACGCCGCCTGATTGGCTCTGCCATCTAACATCACTATCGATTTGTCAACCCGCCGGCCGCAGCAGGCCAAAGGTGGATCTAGGTCAATTGTTTACAACATTTTGCTGTACTTTGACGCCAGAGATAAAACCAAGACAAAAAAAACAAACAATTCTACACATTTTTTTTAGTTTAACGAATGTGGATTAAATAACCAAGTAGAAGCCACTATTCAAAGTAGCCATTGAAAAGCTACACAGGAGGGTGGGGGGGGGGGGGGGGGGGGGGAACCTGAACGCGGATGTCATAAAATTTAGAGAGCAAAGAAGAAACTAGAAGAACTCAAGAAAACGACGAAAACGACGACGTAACACAGTTCGTGATTTTGACGAATGAGAGTTCATTGATCAAGTAAAATCCAACATACAAAGCAGCCAACGAAAAGCTGCATAGAGATGGAAGACACACTTGAAGGAGGGAGTTCAACAATAGACAGCAAAGAAGAAACTGTCGCCTAGGATAAACACTAGTCTAACAGTGAAAGCATAGTGAGCTATGTTATTGGACCAGCAGGCATACTTAGAATAGTTCACCCCTCTATTGCGAGGGTAAAGTAAGCTAAGTGACTGGGCTAGCTGGGTTATAGTTATCGAAGCATCAAGTGTTCTCTATAGAGGGAGGGAGAGAATTCTCTCCCTCTCTCCGGGTTTAACGTCTCCTAGGTTCCCCTGGGGGGTCCTATACGGCGATGAAGCATCAAGTGTACAATTATTTTTGTTTTATATCTAGGCTACTTCTGTGAAACAAAACATGTACATAATTTATTATAGTCACCGTGTACAACTATGTTTTATATCTAGGCTACTTCTGTGAAACAAAACATGTACATAATTTATTATAGTCACCGTGTACAACTATGTTTTATATCTAGGCTACTTCTGTGAAACAAAACATGTACATAATTTATTATAGTCACCGTGTACAACTATTTTTTATATCTAGGCTACTTCTGTGAAACAAAACATGTACATAATTTATTATAGTCACCGTGTACAACTATGTTTTATATCTAGGCTACTTCTGTGAAACAAAACATGTACATAATTTATTATAGTCACCGTGTACAACTATTTTTTATATCTAGGATACTTCTGTAAAACAAAACACCTTTTAGAAAATGAAGCAAAGAAGTTTGTAAAGTAATACTAGGGGCCGAACCTTGTAACGGAGAGACGGACAAGTTTCTACTACCCAAATCTCTGTTTTATCGCCGCCAGGAAAGGTATCTGTACAGCAAACATTGCAGCTTTCATTTAAAGCTAGGTCTACCACGAAAGTCACTCTCTGCTATACTCCAGGTGTACAATTTTATGTCAAGATATTTTACTTGTTGGAAAAACGAAATTTTTTTTTTTTTATTTCTTAATAGAAAAATGAATTATTTGTACTTTCAAAGTATATTTGCTTAAGGAAACAAACGAACGTCTTATCACACGAAATGTATGGTAACTCGAAATGTACTTTTAAGAAAGGTTTTAAAGTACCAAAAAAAGACAAATGTTTGTTTTTAATAATGACGTGCAACATCTGCAAGACCTAGAGCTTTGCTTTACCCGCCCACCGCTGATACTCACCAAACTGTTCCTGATAGTCCAAGAAAGCTGAAGTATATATATCCATCATCCTCAGAAAGAAAGAAATGTACCAACCTGAGAGGTCATTATGGTCATAGAGTTATGTACACTTAGGTATCAACCCATAACACAGTGGACCTAGTTATAGTCATAGAGTTATGTACACTTAGGTATCAACCCATAACACAGTGGACCTAGTTATAGAGTTATGTACACTTAGGTATCAACCCATAACACAGTGGACCTAGTTATAGAGTTATGTACACTTAGGTATCAACCCATAACACAGTGGACCTAGTTATAGTTATAGAGTTATGTACACTTAGGTATCAACCCATAACACAGTGGACCTAGTTATAGAGTTATGTACACTTAGGTATCAACCCATAACACAGTGGACCTAGTTATAGTTATAGAGTTATGTACACTTAGGTATCAACCCATAACACAGTGGACCTAGTTATAGTTATAGAGTTATGTACACTTAGGTATCAACCCATAACACAGTGGACCTAGTTATAGAAAAGAATTATGTACACTTAGGTATCAACCCATAACACAGTGGACCTAGTTATAGAGTTATGTACACTTAGGTATCAACCCATAACACAGTGGACCTAGTTATAGTCATAGAGTTATGTACACTTAGGTATCAACCCATAACACAGTGGACCTAGTTATAGAGTTATGTACACTTAGGTATCAACCCATAACACAGTGGACCTAGTTATAGTTATAGAGTTATGTACACTTAGGTATCAACCCATAACACAGTGGACCTAGTTATAGAGTTATGTACACTTAGGTATCAACCCATAACACAGTGGACCTAGTTATAGAGTTATGTACAGATATCTTTCAGTTTATTTTTTACATCAAATAGTAAACACTCTGTATTGTCACTGTTCAGCTGAAGTTTGTTTGCAATCATCCAGTTTCCTACTTCCTTAATACAAACTTCAAATTTTTTTACACGCCCAGGGAAATCTGATGGTAAAACTGATTTGCAAAGCTGGGTATTTTCCGCATACTTATGATGCTCTAAATCATATTCGCTTAAAATTTAACTGAGGCTTTTGTGTATAATTTGAAAAGTAGCACAAAGTCCTGAGGAACACCAAATTTCAAGTCAAAACAAGTAGACGTTTTACCATTAACAAAAACAGCATCTGTGCTATCACTAAGATACTAGCCGAACCACTTCAGAACAGTTCCTGTGAAACCATAGGAGTATAACAGCCTGTCTAAAAGATGTTGTGGTTGATGATGTCAAAAGCTGCGCTTCAATCAAACAAAAGAAGAAATGAAACACTTCCCTTATCTGCAGCAACTAGTGGGTATTATTTTCAACAAAGCTGACTCAGCTTTGTAATTTTCCTATAGGCAGATTGGTTAGGATCGGAAAGGCCGGTCTCAGTCAAATGTCTTAATACAACTTTCTCTAGAATCTTTGATATGGATGGAAGGTTTCATACATGCCTATAGTTTTTTAAATCATCAGGACAAAGAGTTGCCTTTTTTAGGAATGTTTTGACAAGGGCATGTTTAAAATGATACAACGCCTGAGGCTAGAGAGATTTACAATTCAAGTCATCCAATCTCACCAATTATCAGAATGTCCCATAAAACGGATGTTGGTATAGGATCTAGGTCACTTGATTTAGGAGATGAGGACATTATCAACTCTTTCACTTCTTTTTAGGTTACCATTTTTAAATGTGTCAAAAGAAACTCCAAGAAACTGTTCGTGCTCTGGCGATAGATCTGTTCTACTACCCCCAAGTAATAATCTATTCGTGTCTATCTTGCTTTGGAAAAATACTCTAAACTTATTAGGTTATTCGTGAGCTGAGAGCAAAGTTAGAATGTTTGTGCTAAAGATTTTTCCAAACATGGCGTTTCTGATATTGAATAACGCTTTGGAAGAGATGCAACTATTTATCTTACGTTTATAGTAAACTTTCTTTGCTGAAACTATAAAGTAGCTTTTACTTTAGACTTACATATAATAAAAAGTATTCCATCCATTGATGCTCGATAACCATTTCCTTACCACACACCCCCTGTCTATTGGCGCTCTGGTAATAATAGTAATAACAATGGTAACGATAATGATAATGTAATAATTAGTAGCACGATCAATACATTATTAACAATGACTTATGCGGACATAGTAGCAATGGCAATTATAGTTAGGTGGTCTTCGTAGGAGCTACAATAGTCACGGTAATAGTGGAATAGTGGAACAATACTTAACTATAATAGCATTACGGTAATGCGCCCAGTTTTCCCAGCTGCACTAGAGCATAATTTATAAGAATAAGCCCCTCTTAAAAAGAAAATTCAATGTATAAACCTAATCTTACCATCAACCCCCCCCCCCCCCCCCCCCCAAGCGTAGAAGGGAAGATTTGTATGATCTGTCCCTCTTTTGCCCTCTTTCCACTTTAGGAACCCGAATATTAGAGCATCAGCCTCGAGGTAATAGAATGAACAAGCATTGGATCTATCATGTCTTGCCCTTATCCTGAGCTTTTGTCTTCTGCCAACGCCGCCTGTCGCCGTATAGGACCCTAAGGGAAACCTAGAAAACGTAAAACCCGGAGAGAGCGACAGAGAGAGAGAGAGAGAGAGAGAGAGAGAGAGAGAGAGAGAGAGAGAGACTGTATATCTCTCTTCATCTCTCTATACAGAATAAATAGGTCTACATATCTCTCTCTGTCTCTCTCTGTCTCTGTCTATCTGTCTCTCTCTCCCTCTCTCTCTCTTTCTCTCTCTCTCCCTCTCTCTCTCTTTCTCTCTCTCTCCCTCTCTCTCTCTCTCTCTGTCTCTCTCTCTTTCCCCCTGCACCTTTCGATCTTAACCACATCTCTACCATCCTCGCGTTAATATTAAGACCCCCCCCCCCCCCCCCCCCCCCCCCCCCTCCAATTTCCGCACTATTGTCCCCGATTGAATATCGACAGGAACACGAATGTCCTTGGGGGAATTTCCAATAAGACCACACCAGTTCTCGTCACATCCGGTGCCGCAAGGCAACATCCGGGGCGTGTGTCTGTCATGCGCATCTCATGGCATCGCTTCAAGTCGACTGAAATGTAGGTTTGTGTGAGATAAAGAGATGAGATGGAAGTATCTACTGAAATGTAGGTTTGTGTGAGATAAAGAGATGAGATGGAAGTATCTACTGAAATGTAGGTTTGTGTGAAATAAAGAGATGAGATGGAAGTATCTACTGAAATGTAGGTTTGTGTGAGATAAAGAGATGAGATGGAAGTATCTACTGAAATGTAGGTTTGTGTGAGATAAAGAGATGAGATGGAAGTATCTACTGAAATGGAGGTTTGTGTGAGATAAAGAGATGAGATGGAAGTATCTACTGAAATGGAGCTTTGTGTGAAATAAAGAGATGAGATGGAAGTATCTACTGAAATGGAGGTTTGTGTGAGATATAAAGAGATGAGATGGAAGTATCGACTGAAATGTAGGTTTGTGTGAGATAAAGAGATGAGATGGAAGTATCTACTGAAATGGAGGTTTGTGTGAGATAAAGAGATGAGATGGAAGTATCGACTGAAATGTAGGTTTGTGTGAAATATAAAGAGATGAGATGGAAGTATCTACTGAAATGGAGGTTTGTGTGAGATAAAGAGATGAGATGGAAGTATCTACTGAAATGGAGGTTTGTGTGAGATAAAGAGATGAGATGGAAGTATCTACTGAAATGTAGCTTTGTGTGAAATATAAACAGATGAGATGGAAGTCTACTGAAATGGAGGTTTGTGTGAGATA
>RQTK01000268.1:436519-459737 GCA_003991915.1 Elysia chlorotica | reverse complement strand
TTATTATTATTATTATTATTATTATTATTATTATTATTATTATTATTATTATTATTATTATTATTATTATTATTAATATTGTTATTATTATTATTAATATTAATGTTGTTATTAATATTATTATTATTATTATTACTATTATTATTGTTATTAATCTAAAGTGTCTCTTACTATATTTGATAAACATCTTTTTAAAAATTGTTTGATATTTTTTGTATTACTTGTGATATGTTTTTCTTTATTTCTCTTTTAATGAGTTTTGTCTTTTCTTTACTTTCTTCTAATCCTCTTCTACCTTAATTATTGAAAAAAAAAATGTGTGTGAAACGTTTTTCAAATTACCTGTAATAACCATGTCACAGCTAAAGGTAGTAAATCTATTTTTAGTTAGTACATCTAGTTCTATTTTTAGTTTGTGTTTTTCAAATGAGCTGTAATAACCATGTCACAGCTAAAGGTAGTACATCTATTTTCAGTTAGTACATCTAGTTCTATTTTTAGTTTGTGTTTTTCAAATGAGCTGTAATAAGCATGTCACAGCTAAAGGTAGTACATCTATTTTCAGTTAGTACATCTAGTTCTATTTTTAGTTAGTACATCTAGTTCTATTTTTAGTTAGTACATCTAGTTCTATTTTTAGTTTGTGTTTTTCAAAGCTGAAGTATGTGCACTGCCGGTGAGAACTGACCGTTTCTTTTCACTTGATTTGTTCGTAGGAAAAAAACTACGACAAATTTTTCATTCGTTTTATAGAATTGATAAGTTACTGGTGAGGTTGGCATTCAGTGTAGCCATGGAAAAATACCGCTGTCCAATAGGATGAGATTTAAAAGATATCGTATGAATTAAAATTGTGAACGATCCAAAACTAAAAGTAAAGACTAAGGCCTTATATAATCCTATCAATGCGCACTAGACTGGCACAATCAAAGGAAACTGACATAATGTAAAAACTTATTGGACTCAAATGCCAAATTTTTTGTCGGTCCTTTCTTTTAGATCTGTATTTTTTTCAGTACAAAGTATGAAAGCAAAAGAAAATATGTAAATAGAAGTAGATTTAGCTGTCTAGTATGGAATACTTGTCAGGTCAGTTTGGCTGGTTTATGTCTGGGGTATGATGTGTATGTTACTTTTATTTTTTTACACAATCATGCAGTATGGAGTACTTGTCTGAGCAGTTTCGTTGGTTTATGTCTAGGGTATGATGTGTATGTTACTTTTATTTTTTTACACAATCATGCAGTATGGAGTACTTGTCTGAGCAGTTTGGTTGGTTTATGTCTGGGTAAGATGTGTATGTTACTTTTTTTTTTTTTCACAATCATGCAGTATGGAATACTTGTCTGATTGTCAGATCAGTTTGGTTGTTTTATGTCTGGGTATGATGTGTATGTTACTTTTATTTTTTTACACAATCATGCAGTATGGAATACTTGTCTGATTGTCAGATCAGTTTGGTTGTTTTATGTCTAGGGTATGATGTGTATGTTACTTTTATTTTTTTACACAATCATGCAGTATGGAGTACTTGTCTGATTGTCTGTGCAGTTTGGTTGTTTTATGTCTAGGGTAGTATGATGTGTATGTTAGTTTTATTTTGTGCCTGCTTATGGCCAGTTTTTCTTATAGGATGGACCGTACTCAAACATGAGTTCTTTTGCCATGCTGTTGAGATGACTATTTCCTTGCCTTATATCCACACAAAAAACTTGCAGATAAAGATTTTCAAAAGAATGTAAAACTAGACGGTGTGTGTTTGACAAAGGTTCCCATTTGCACAAGGTGCTTTTCCACATGTTGAGTTTATTTGTAAACAAAGCTCGTTAATATTTGTCAGGATCAAATTAATGTATCCATCAACTGACTCATCAATTATTATCAAGCAGGGGCAAACGGGCTCAAGTGGCAGATGAGAATGTCCGCGGTTTGAATTCTCATATTTATTCCCCTATAACTGGTTGGGTCTGTTTCAGTATAATGTGTATATAGGGATCTCCACCCTGCCTCGAGTGTGGCAGCACATATACTGGCACATACAACTATTGCACCAACTATTCCACTACCTAATCCGCTACCTAATCCACTACCTAATTCACCAACTATTCCACTACCTAATTCACCAACTATTCCACTACCTAATCCACTACTATTCCACTACCTAATTCACCAACTATTCCACTACCTAATTCACCAACTATTCCACTACCTAATCCACTACTATTCCACTACCTAATCCACTACTATTCCACTACCTAATCCACCAACTATTGCACCAACTATTCGACTACCTAATCCACTACCTAATCCACTACCTAATCCTCTACCTAATCCACTACCTAATCCACTACCTAATCCACTGTTGTCCCCAGGCGAGCCCCCTCGGGCCGAGACACGGTGGAGGAACACGAGGAAGACGACCTGTCATCTCCGGGCGTCAGTGGGCGGGGCCAGGATGACAGGGGGGCGGGGCCTCACGACATGACACCCAAGGATCTGGACAGTGCCGATGAAGACTTCTGAGTTTGCTGTCAAGTCGGGGCGTCAGTGGGCGGGGCCAGGGTGACAGGGGGCGGGGCCTCACGACATGACACCCAAGGATCTGGACAGTGCCGACGAAGACTTCTGAGTTTGCTGTCAAGTCGACTGGTCTTCACAGATTATTCTGAGGGAAGAGCTCGACAGGGAAAACTGACGATTTCGCGCTTTGGAAAGTCTAAGCATATTCTATATTTAGGCCTATGAAATAAATACAATACCTAATATATTTTTCAAGAGTATTATAATTTTTTAATGTGCTTATTTTTAAGTCAGAAAAGATGACGTCACTGACTGAAACACCTAAAAGTCCAGTATTTTATTTAGTATATTTTTTATACATGGGGAAGGATTTTAACCCATAATTTACCGTAGCGCCCGCTATCGCCCGTTATGGAACTAGTTTCGCATACACTTTTATAATACGGAATAACGCCTATTTATAATTTTTATACTTTCTCGAAGAAGAGTTCCTCGCATTGCTGAAACGTTCTAGTTTCATTTTCAGTTTACCGCATGTGAATCGGTTGACTGGTTTCAAAGCCTTGATTTTTTTTTTTAAATGGCTTTTAATTTCCTCAATGACTTGGTTTGACATTTTTCTTAAGAAGACTTTGTATAGAAAGATAGCCTTGTTTATGAAGAGGAGGGCTATGAGGAGATTGATATTGATTTTGAACATGGAGGTGATGAGTAAGAAGAAGACTGTGATGTTTTTTTTTATTTATATCTAGATTCTGACCCCACTCCAAACGATCCAAACAGCCCTTTCCCCTAGTCCTCTACCCTTCATGATGTTGAAGTAGAGCTATCTACCTGCAGAACAGGCCCAATCATTTATATTTTAGACTTTGATTAATCTGCAGATGCTATTGATTTTTTCAAACTTTACATTCCATTCCTGGTTCTGTTCTGTGGCAAAACATTGCAAGTTTCAATGAAACAGACCAAAAACCAAGTTCGTTGTTCCATTTTTCTCTGTATTATTTTTTTTCAGACAGTAGATGTCATATTGTATCAGCATGTATATCAATTAAAAGCTTATCCATTTCTGCAAAATATGGTATAATTCACATAATTTTATTTTTTATGATTAAGATGTTATTAACGATTTTTATGACTCAAGTATGAAACAAAATAGAGTTATGCCCCTTAACCCGGTAATATATCACAGTAAAATTGTCAGATGGCTGGTAAATTATGGGTTAATATAGTTATAAGATATTCTATTTTTAGGCCTATGAAATAAATACAATACCTAATATATTTTTCAAGAGTATTATAATTTTTTAATGTGCTTATTTTTAAGTCAGAAAAGATGACGTCACTGACTGAAAACTGAAGTCCTTCCACTGACAATTAATTTTACATTTTGAACAAAATTCATTCAAGAGAGTGCAAACAAAACTTGTAAGTCTAATACATTGGCAGACCCTATAGTTTTTGATAAAGGAAAATGGTTTTTGTCCTAGAGGTAGAGAACTCGTCTGTTCTCCCTGTCAAGCTCTGCTCGTGTAGTCTCTAGTGGGTCCAACTGTCTCCTCCGCCTGTTTGAATGATTTGGTCATCGCTCCATCACGGCTAGCGGATCTCGGGTCTCGGCACCACGCAGTGAACACTGCACTCTAATTGGTCATGCTTGTATTGTATTTATTTCTTAACATAAATTAATTTTTGTAATGGATTTTGTAATTTGTATTTTACAGTCAGTGGCCCATATTGGTATCAGTATATATCACCCAACAATTCTTGCATTATTGCGTGTGTGTGTGTGTACGTATGTGTGTGTGTTTCTGAAGTAAAGTTGACCAATTATTTTAGGGTGTTTTTTTTTATTTATATCTATGTAATATGTAACCAGGGTGGAACTGATTTTGGTTGTTTTTGTTTTGTTTTTAAATTTTATTTTATAAATTTGTCAAAAGCTCCGGCATTTCAGAGCCTGAACCGGACAGCCTTCAGTGCAAACTATTGTAATAAATATCCCGTGTTTTGAAAGTCATGGGTGATTACAATTTCTTTTAAAAATTTCATTCCACAATTTATTGTATTTTTGAATAAATGTCAAAGACCTGTTGTGTTGTAGAATTGTCTAACCCTCACTTCTGTGAATACTGCGGGTGTTGCAAACACTGTTAGGTGTATATTTCTCTCTGTTCATTTGTCTGGTCTGAGTGGAAAAAAAAACAGTTGAGGCTGTTTTCCAACCCCTGGCTTCACTCCTGACACAGAATGATTGTTTCAATACAGGATTTTTTTATACTCGTACATATTGTTTTTCTTACATTTTCTATTCTTTTTTATATTTTGGCATGTTCTGAATCAAGAATTTTTTTTTTTTTTTAATTTAAGACTCAAATTGTTTGTAGTACAAATTGATGAAATATATATTGTCTTTTTAAGGAAAAGTAGTTTTGTACACTGGATACAAAAAAAACAAAAACAAAATGTGTTTTTAATTTTAATTTCTCATGAACCGATCTTTGCAAGAGGATATTTCTTTTGGCTATGTGATCATCTGGCCCATGATTCGAGGTCTTTCTGGTTCGGATCTCAGTGAGGTCCAACATATTATTATTATTATTTTTATTATTATTATTATTATTATTATTATTGTTATAATTAAAAATATCTTGAGTTGTCTTCAGCTTTCAATCAATGGTATGGTGTGAAATGTGTTTTACCAACAAGTTGCTTAAGCAGCCTTAAATGTTTGTCCAATTGAAAGCCAACTTTTATCTCACATGCTCGGTGCAAACACTGGACTAGTAACTGGTCCATTGTGTCTATTGTTGAGACTACACTGATTTATTTAAAGCTTTTTTAGCGCACATGACCATTTCATGTTTTGAAGGAGGGTTTTAAATACATCTATTAGTAATGGAAAGGGTATTTTTTTCGTTTTCTGTCATATTTTGTAATTTTACTGGTCGCTCGGGTTTTAACAGTTAATTTTTGTTTTTCTGTCTGCATGATTTTGTTTGAGAGTACACCAGAAGTCTCTTGTTTGTTGTGGCCTTGGCTTTTTTAATTTATAAATGTAATGACTCTTGTGTATAAAGTGAACCAACTAAGGGCTGACTTATACTTTATATAAATTTTGTTTACAATGTGAATTGCTGGTTTGATACTGATGTTGGCACAAGGACAATGTGGCAGGCACACTTTGATTATGGCTCGGCATTCTGGTTGATTTGCGTCGTACTGACATTCTCTACATTGTAATGTCCACAATACAAAATTGTTCCTACATTCCAGGTATGAAATATGTAAACAAGCGCATCAGTAAGAATAGAGTTCATTTACAGAAAGAAAAACCGGGAAAAAAAAATCGAATTGGATTTTTAACCGATAGTTTGGAATGCACCTCGTGTGTACGGATGTGCAGCCATAAATAATTTGTTTCCAATGTGTCTTATGGCATGTTCAGTAATTTTCTCTTAGTCTTATTTGAATCCCCTGAAAATAAAATATAAAGCGCATATTATTATCTCTGTTTATTCCACTCAGCATAAATTGTTGCTCCATGTAAACAGCAAGTAGCTAAAACATTCTCGTTCATTCAGCGTTTCTTGATTCCATTAAAATGATGAATTGTTTTTAAGATGTTGTTCATACCTTCACGGTGATTGTATTAAAATTAAACTCGTCATGTATGCCCTGCCTTACCTTGTACAGTTTGAGTACACTAGATACTCTTGTTCCTTTCTTTTATGCTGGGCAGTTGACTAATTTAACTAAAATAACTCTGTATGTATCACCATTGTCGTTTCTAACATTTGTAATGGAGGTTACAGTTTTAGAAGTGTTTTCCCTTCCTACCTATGCACGTAATGACGTATTGTGACTTGAAATAGTGTGTCTACGAGCAGACTTTTGTGCTTATCTCTGACCCATGATGCACGTATTTGACATAGTGTATGTCTACGAGCAGACTTTTGTGCTTATCTCTGAGCCATGATGCACGTATTGTCACTTGAAATAGTGTGTGTCTACGAGCAGAGTTTTGTGCTTATCTCTGAGCCATGATGCACGCGGCTCTTATGGCGATAGTTTATGTGCCGCACTATCTTGTTGGCTTCATTTGTGTAATCGTCCGAAAAGCTGGGAACTTGCGAAAAATTTTCATTTGTGCTGCTTGCTAGATAAACAGTAAAAGTTCTAGTGCCTTTTTCCTGCCTTTGACTCAAATTTCAAGTAAGTCTCACTAACACCATAAAAATAACCCTGTTACGTTTTGTTCCCTGAATTCTAGGCTTCATTTCATTGTTGTATTCTCTATCTCTTTGTCTCCAACTTCTTTTTTTGCTAAATAGTATTTTAGGCTTCATTTCATTGTATTCTTTATCTCTTTGTCTCCAACTTCTTTTTTTGCTAAATAGTATTTTAGGCTTCATTTCATTGTATTCTTTATCTCTTTGTCTCAAACTTCTTATTCGCTAAATTTTGTACTAGGATGCAAAAGAGTCAGATGTTAGTTCTGGGACCTGTCCAAAATATAGCCTTGTTGGGGAGGCTGGACGTTGAATTGAGAGACCGACAAACATTGAAACCCCCCTGAGGTAAAAAGCTGGAAACCTTTTTACTAGCGAAGGATCTTTTATAATATTCATTGTCCTCATATTTAAGTATGCTCTGTGCTATTTATAAATTAAAAAAAAAAAAAATCCGTCCAGAACATGAAATTGTGTATGTATAAATGCTGTCCTAAAAATTGTGAGAAATGTTCTACTTGATCTCCTTACTGTGTATGTTGTTAGTGATTAAAGCTCTGTTAGATATTTTATACACTCTGTTTGGTGTTGGTTTGTCTCCCTCTAAGTGTTTTGAGAAAAGACTGGAAAAAAAAGATGTACAGAAGTGCTAGGAAAAGAGAGAGAGAGAGAGAGAGAGAGAGAGAGAGAGAGAGAAAGAAAGAAAGAAAGAAAGAAAAAGCTATTTCACATTGCAAGCAGTTAACCTAATAGGTAAACATGTAGTTCTGGAGATTTCACATTGCAAGAAGTTAACCTAATTGGTAAACATGTAGTTCTGGAGATTTCACATTGCAAGCAGTTAACCTAATTGGTAAACATGTAGTTCTGGAGATTTCACATTGCAAGAAGTTAACCTAATTGGTAAACATGTAGTTCTGGAGATTTCACATTGCAAGCAGTTAACCTAATTGGTAAACATGTAGTTCTGGAGATTTCACATTGCAAGCAGTTAACCTAATTGGTAAACATGTAGTTCTGGAGATTTCACATTGCAAGAAGTTAACCTAATTGGTAAACATGTAGTTTCAGAGATTTCACATTGCAAGCAGTTAACCTAATTGGTAAACATGTAGTTCTGGAGATTTGACATTGCAAGCAGTTAACCTAATTGGTAAACATGTAGTTCTGGAGATTTGACATTGCAAGCAGTTAACCTAATTGGTAAACATGTAGTTCTGGAGATTTCACATTGCAAGCAGTTAACCTAATTGGTAAACATGTAGTTCTGGAGATTTCACATTGCAAGCAGTTAACCTAATTGGTAAACATGTAGTTCTGGAGATTTGACATTGCAAGCAGTTAACCTAACTATGATGAAAAGATTACTAGACCTCACAAATCTAACCATTATGTTGATAAGATAGCCAAGTGAATCATAGTTCATTGGTGTTGCCTGGCGATCAAAGTTTCTGTGATGAACTGTAAAGTTTTGAGAAAAGGATGATATGCTCAAACAAACAACATGCAATCAAATTGAATATCCAATAAAACTACAACACGTATTACAAAACCCACTTAGTTTATTCATGACTAATCTCTTTGAGGATGATGACAGATGTTCATGGTATAGCGAGCAATACATTGGTTCCAGAGATAAATCGCGCGTGTGCCAGTGGTTAACACGGCAGCACACTGCCTCCCAGCCGGATGGTCGGCGGTTCACTTCCTGGGGGTGGGGCCGACCCTCACGGCGTCTTTCAGTTCCTCCAGCTCCGCGATCGGCCGGTAGAGATCAGGGTTGTGTGTGTAGTACTGGGGACATGGTGTGTTAAATAGTAACAGGTGTGTGTGTAGTACTGGGGACATGGTGTGTTAAATAGTAACAGGGTTGTGTGTGTAGTACTGGGGACATGGTGTGTTAAATAGTAACAGGTGTGTGTGTGTAGTACTGGGGACATGGTGTGTTAAATAGTAACAGGGTTGTGTGTGTAGTACTGGGGACATGGTGTGTTAAATAGTAACAGGGTTGTGTGTGTAGTACTGGGGACATGGTGTGTTAAATAGTAACAGGGTTGTGTGTGTAGTACTGGGGACATGGTGTGTTAAATAGTAACAGGGTTGTGTGTGTAGTACTGGGGACATGGTGTGTTAAATAGTAACAGGGTTGTGTGTGTAGTACTGGGGACATGGTGTGTTAAATAGTAACAGGTGTGTGTGTGTGTGTGTAGTACTGGGGACATGGTGTGTTAAATAGTAACAGGGTTGTGTGTGTAGTACTGGGGACATGGTGTGTTAAATAGTAACAGGGTTGTGTGTGTAGTACTGGGGACATGGTGTGTTAAATAGTAACAGGGTTGTGTGTGTAGTACTGGGGACATGGTGTGTTAAATAGTAACAGGGTTGTGTGTGTAGTACTGGGGACATGGTGTGTTAAATAGTAACAGGGTTGTGTGTGTAGTACTGGGGACATGGTGTGTTAAATAGTAACAGGTGTGTGTGTGTGTGTGTAGTACTGGGGACATGGTGTGTTAAATAGTAACAGGGTTGTGTGTGTAGTACTGGGGACATGGTGTGTTAAATAGTAACAGGGTTGTGTGTGTAGTACTGGGGACATGGTGTGTTAAATAGTAACAGGGTTGTGTGTGTAGTACTGGGGACATGGTGTGTTAAATAGTAACAGGGTTGTGTGTGTAGTACTGGGGACATGGTGTGTTAAATAGTAACAGGGTTGTGTGTGTAGTACTGGGGACATGGTGTGTTAAATAGTAACAGGTGTGTGTGTGTGTGTGTAGTACTGGGGACATGGTGTGTTAAATAGTAAAAGGGTTGTGTGTGTAGTACTGGGGACATGGTGTGTTAAATAGTAACAGGGTTGTGTGTGTAGTACTGGGGACATGGTGTGTTAAATAGTAACAGGGTTGTGTGTGTAGTACTGGGGACATGGTGTGTTAAATAGTAACAGGTGTGTGTGTGTAGTACTGGGGACATGGTGTGTTAAATAGTAACAGGTGTGTGTGTGTGTGTAGTACTGGGGACATGGTGTGTTAAATAGTAACAGGTGTGTGTGTGTAGTACTGGGGACATGGTGTGTTAAATAGTAACAGGTGTGTGTGTGTGGTCCATTCCCTATACTTCTACTAGAGTAGCCCATCCATTCCCTATACTTCTACTAGAGTAGCCCACCCATTCCCTATATTTTTACTAGAGTAGCTCATCCATTCCCTATACTTCTACTAGAGTAGCTTGTCCATTCCCTTTACTTCTACTAGAGTAGCTCATCCATTCCCTTTAATTCTACTAGAGTAGCCCATCCATTCCCTTTAATTCTACTACAGTAGCTCATCCATTCCCTTTAATTTTACTAGAGTAGCCCATCCATTCCCTTTACTTCTATTAGAGTAGCTCATCCATCCCCTATACTTCTACTAGAGTAGCTCATCCATTCCCTTTACTTCTACTAGAGTAGCCCATCCATTCCCTATACTTCTACTAGAGTAGCCCATCCATTCCCTATACTTCTATTAGAGTAGCCCATCCATTCCCTATACTTCTACTAGAGTAGCCCATCCATTCCCTATACTTCTACTAGAGTAGCCCATCCATTCCCTATACTTTACTAGAGTAGCCCATCCATTCCCTATACTTTTACTAGAGTAGCTTATCCATTCCCTATACTTCTACTAGAGTAGCTTATCCATTCCCTATACTTCTACTAGAGTAGCTTATCCATTCCCTATACTTCTACTAGAGTAGCCCATCCATTCCCTATACTTCTACTAGAGTAGCCCATCCATTCCCTATACTTCTACTAGAGTAGCCCATCCATTCCCTATACTTCTACTAGAGTAGCCCATCCATTCCCTATACTTCTACTAGAGTAGCCCATCCATTCCCTATACTTCTACTAGAGTAGTCCATCTATTCCCTATGCTAGGACGTCTTTCACCTCCCTGCAGTATGATAGCAGCGCTGCTAAGATACTGGTTAGAGCGTTGCACTGACTCACAGAAGGTCTGCGGCTCGAATCCTCTGGCAGGGTCGGGGTTTTGTTTTGCATCAGATTCTTAGGGAAAT
Source organism: Elysia chlorotica (assembly GCA_003991915.1). Lineage (NCBI taxonomy): Eukaryota > Metazoa > Mollusca > Gastropoda > Plakobranchidae > Elysia > Elysia chlorotica. The sequence goes on along the minus strand of RQTK01000268.1, from coordinate 448,929 downwards.
ATGAGGAGTGTGAAAAACTTAATTAAGATTTCGCCTCCCTGAACCAACTTACCTTTGACCTTCGCCTGGGTCCCACCTCCTCGTGCGGGGGTCCCTTCGATCGCACGATTCTGGGGGGGGGGGGGGGTGAACAAGTGCAGAAAGTGTCATATATAATTATAATGGTTGGCTGGGGTACAAATTACTTTGTGTGAATAACTGATGCATCTGATACTTATATCTATAATTTTCAAGAAAGGGGGGGAGGGGATATGGCCCTAAATGTAGAGCGTTGGTATACAGATCAAAATGTCCTTAACCGGGTTTGTTCGATTTCGTCCCTTTTTTGGTTGGATCGGTGTCAGTATAATGTGACAGGCTGAAACAGGAGCCCAGGTTCGATGACTTGTTCTGTTGGTTGTTTTTATGCTTCGTGTAGACAACTATGTCTGGTGTTTAGGTTCCTTGATCTACCTTACATCCGGGGCCTATCTGAGGTGGTACAGGTGACCTACCTTACATCCGGGGTCTGTGTGAGGTGGTACAGGTGACCTACCTTACATCCGGGGTCTGTGTGAGGTGGTACAGGTGACCTACCTTACATCCGGGGCCTGTGTGAGGTGGTACAGGTGACCTACCTTACATCCGGGTTCTGTGTGAGGTGGTACAGGTGACCTACCTTACATCCGGGGTCTGTGTGAGGTGGTACAGGTGATTTACCTTACATCCGGGTTCTGTGTGAGGTGGTACAGGTGACAGGCTGCCATGGTAACCACTCCGCTCACAATGACGACCATGGGGATGAGCTGTCGACATGACAAGGAGTCCGTTAGTAGAAACATGGACGTTATGAAGTGACATGAGCTAGTGACAGGACAAGGAGTCCGTTAGTAGAAACATGGACGTTATTAAGTGACATGAGCTGTCGACAGGACAAGAAGTCCGTTAGTAGAAACATGGACGTTATGAAGTGACATGAGCTGTCGACAGGACAAGGAGTCCGTTAGTTGAAACATGGACGTTATGAAGTGAACTTGCTAAGCTCTAGGTAAACGAAAACCTATAAAACAGTGCAACCTTTAAACCGGTTATTTTTCCAGGTGTGTGGTTGTTCTGGATGTTGTGAGTTATGTGGTAATGGTCTTATTTTTATATTTCTTTTTAATTTTCGAATTTTATTTGTTCCCTCCCCCTATGTACAACCAAATGTTGCTGTTTTTTTTTACTTCTGTAATATCCATCGTCGCCCTCCATACCCTGCTCATAATCTCTCGTGACAGATACAAGTCTGTGAAAACAAGTAGACTTGTCATTGGAATTCATGCAAATAGTCATAGCCCCTAATCTATTTGCTGAGTTCGCACTTTCTTCTGAGTAGTCAACATTAGCACCTTTCTTTGATTGCGTCATTTTAAATTGCTGTAAACTCTGGAGTTTGGGTGCGTTAAAGGAACTACTTTTGTCCGTACATTTTGGTAACTTTGCAATGCTTGTTTTGACTGAATCCTCTTTGGAGACAACAATGGCATTTCCATTATCAAGGAATTGAGCTCTTGGTTCAACTGAGTAATTAGAGCTGCGCTCCTCATCGCTAATTCTTGGGGTTTTGTTTTCTCCTCTTTTTATTACACGCGCGCTTGAAAATGTTGTTTCATTTTTAAAAAATGTTTGATTATTTACAGTTGACCTCAGTGACACTTGCTCTGACTCTGAAAGCTCTGAACATGTCATATTCATTTGATTTGAAGCTTGATCGTTAACGGCTAAGGCATTGTGGGTCTTATTTCCGTTACCAAATACATTTAATTGGTTTATATTTGTAGGTTGCTTAACACTGCACGTTTCATCTATATACGGATCTACAGGATCTCCATCAAAAGAATCTTGTTGAACTAGACCTATATTATCTACAGAGGAATCCAAATGTCAGCCCGAGATATTCTCTCCACGGAATTTTCGGGTTCCTCACAGGGGCACGGGTCGCCATCTTGATCTAGATCTGGACATCCAGGCGGAAAAAAAACAGACTGTATTATGTTAGTTGACGAAGCTTGTTTGTTTAGTTGCTTAGCGTCCAACGTCAGCACTATTAAGTAGTGTTGTGCACGTGACCCAATACCAACCTCTGACAATTTTTAGTGCTGCCACACAGAGGAATACAGTGGGGGCATACCATGACTCATATCGCAGCCAATCACGTTGAACTGAAACCGACCCAATAAGTAGTGGATGAATCGCGAGAGCAGGGCTCGAACCACGGACTTCCTACGTGGGAAGCCGATGTTCTACCCTAGGGCTACCGGTCGCCCACCCCCTTCCCATGTCAAAGCTTAGAGCAATACGCCATCCTAACCAAAGAGGCCACCTTTAAGACCCGGTATTACAAATTATAAATTGTTTTTTTAATGTTATTTCAAGTAGGGCTGACTCGTCAGTGCTGGGATGGGGAAATCGCCAAAAGACAACACGGGGCCGGCATTTTGATGTAAAATATCGCGCCTGCTGAATAAGATAAATAAATAGATCTAAGCTATATTCTAAAACAAAACAAGTACTATTAAATAAAGTACCTAATTCAAATCGACCAGGGGATATAGCTATAGATTTCTAAATTAGATCTAGATCTAGTATAGATACTTTTATCGAATTTAAATATTTGATCTAATATAAATCGGTAATAGTGGATCTTGACTAGATATACGTAGATTCTTTTTCTTCCTCTTCTCGGTATTACTGCTCAAATTCAACATTTTGAAATTACTAGCAGCTTTGATTACTTCCAGGTTTGGCTCACAAACGCTTATATATATATTCTTTATATGCTTTTCTTTTATCAACTGTAAAATTAGATCCAGAATCTATATTCAAGTCCATTTTTTCAACAACAAGTTTTTTTCAGTTTGTCTTTGCCATCGTTTCTGTGAACACCTCGGCAGGTCGGGCGCCCACAGCTTTCTGGGGAAGATGGTTCGATTCCCGCGCTGTTTTCGGGAAGGAGGATTGTAGTCCAAGTTCTTTCTGGCCGGGGAATCTTCTTTAAATTGTCTGTTTGAAACTTGGCTGAATGCCCCCCCCCCCCCCCCCAAGCTTTCTGTAGTTCATCGCGCTTTACATTGACAGGGCCGTTAGATTTTCAAAGAGGAGAGTAACACTGTCAGAATCCAGATTATAAGATCTAATATTTAAGGAATAGAAGTATACATGTCAACTTACATTTGCAGCGCGTTAGATGGTCGTTGTTAGCACTCCCTGTGGCATTGCCCAAGTCTAGATTGAGGTTTAGCTTTCTAGACCCTAGAAAAATGTGCACGTCACTTCCTAGATTTGCCAATAGGCCTACTGATATCAATTGTGTTTGAGAGTATTGATTATTTCCCTAGGACTTTAGAGCACGAACGGAGCGTCGTGGTATCTGAAGACAGAGTCAGTCATGTGTATTGGTAGCGAACATATACAAAATAAAATCAGTAAGTACAAGCATCAACCAATAAAGCAAGGCATAGGTCTAATTCCCAACTTCAGATTTTGTCTCACTATGAAGCACATGAATTAAACAGTAATCAGGATGGCAAGTGGGCGGTCACGTGATCAACATGAGATGCGCTGACGACACCGTTCGAGCAGGGAGTGAGCGCTATCTACTGTACCAGGCGTTGTTGGGTGCCATGGTGAGAGAAAGGGAGGATTTGGGACTTTGTTGTTGTTGGATGCCATGGTGAGAGAAAGGGAGGATTTGGGACTTTGTTGTTGTTGGATGCCATGGTGAGAGAAAGGGAGGATTTGGGACTTTGTTGTTGTTGGATGCCATGGTGAGAGAAAGGGAGGATTTGGGACTTTGTTGTTGTTGGATGCCATGGTGAGAGAAAGGGAGGATTTGGGACTTTGTTGTTGTTGGATGCCATGGTGAGAGAAAGGGAGGATTTGGAACTTTGTTGAAACGGAAAGAAGAGAGAGGCAATGGGGGTTTTCCAGCGAACAGTTTTCCCCACATGCGTATGGAATGTTGGGACTTATCACTAACGGCAGGTGGAGAATTTCAAACGGAAAATGTGACTCAGTGGTAAAAAATAAAACAGGGAAATTATTCTGAAGACCGAGAGAACAGGTCTGTGACGGGCTAGGAAGATGGACCGGTGGAAGCGAAGCGATGGACCTGGTTGTGAGATGCGATGACAGGGAGATGTGGAGGGACCGACCTGGTTGTGAGATGGGATGACAGGGAGATGTGGAGGGACCGACCTGGTTGTGAGATGCGATGACAGGGAGATGTGGAGGGACCGACCTGGTTGTGAGATGCGATGACAGGGAGATGTGGAGGGACCGACCTGGTTGTGACCTCCACACACACACAGAGATCAAGAAAAAACAAAAACAAACAAAAACAAAATGAACATCCTTTACTATGCAGGGGGCTTGGCGAAACTCATTTAACATGTGTGCAAAGAAGGGATATTACCCGATTTTTAATTCAAATATCGTGGCTTGTGTCCCTTTTGTTTTTTGTTGTTTTTTTCGTTTTATCTTGACTATGTTTAAACCAAAATATGTTGAAATTAGACCCCCTAAATTGTCGGTTTAAACGTGATCAAAAATTGAATTATCTAACTATAAGTAGCTCAGTTGGTGAAAGCTTACAAATATTTTTTGGATTAGCAAGTCAACTGGGTGTGGGTTCGAATCCTACAAAAAACTGACGACAGGGGAGCCACCTAGGAGTGTCACGAGTTGAGGACCGAAACAGTCTCTCTCTCTCTCTCTCTCTCTCTCTCTCTCTCTCTCTCTCTCTCTCTCTCCCTACCCCTCTCTCTGTCTGTCTCCCCCCTCTCTCTCTCTCTTCATCTCTCTAATGCAACAGAAAGTTTTGAACGCTGTTCGCTAGCGAAACATTTTGTGGATTTGCCCGTTTCTTTATGTCTGCGAGAGAACAAGATCGCGCTTTCGTTACGATTAAAAAAAAAATTTCATTTAATAAAGAGCTAGAGATCTAGTCTAGTCAAGTCCTAAAAAGTAAAAAAGATCTTTCATGATACGTTTCGGTGCTAGAAGTTTTTACTATTCAAACTCAGGTTTAGATCTAGATCTAGATCAAGAAAGATTTTTGTCACCAACATTCCACAGATCTAGATGCAGATCAGCGTTATTTTGATTTGATCAACAGTTTGCTTCAAAACCGAAATTATCTTAGGGTAATAGATCTAGATCTATACAAATAATTATAATCTAATATTGAACGTTATACAGAAAAGATTAAACTGGATGAAGATTGAAATAGATTTATATTTGTATAAAATTTATAATTAATAGATTGGTTTGAGCTTGACTTTGCTAGATCTACCTAGATGTAGGAATTTTTTTCTTCTATAAATGATATAACATCATAAATAGTGCCTACTAATTTGGACTATTCTGCCCTCCCAGAACGCACCATGTCAACGTTTAACGAGCTGAAGAAGCGAACCCACGCCATGGCCAATGAAATCGCCTCCATCACAGGTAAGTCGAACAGTGAACACTCTTCACTGGTTGGTTGGATTACTTGTTCAAGCGTTCCTGGATCTGGGGATTCTGAGATTTTGATGGTTCCGGTATTTCTGGGGATTTTCAGGATAATAGGATTCAGGGGATACTGGGAATTCTGAGGATAATAGGATTCAGGGGACACTGGGGATTCTGAGGATAATGGGATTCAGGGGACACAGGGAATTCTGAGGATAATAGGATTCAGGGGACACTGGGGATTCTGAGGATAATAGGATTCAGGGGATACTGGGAATTCTGAGGATAATAGGATTCAGGGGAATTCTGAGGATAATAGGATTTCTGAGGATAATGGGATTCAGGGGACACTGGGGATTCTGAGGATAATGGGATTCCGGGGATTCTGGGAATTCTGAGGATAATAGGATTCAGGGGACACTGGGAATTCTGAGGATAATAGGATTCAGGGGACAGTGAGGATTCAGGGGACACTGGGGATTCTGAGGATAATGGGATTCAGGGGATTCTGGGGATTCTGAGGATAATGGGATTCTGGGGACAGTGAGGATTCAGGGGACACTGGGGATTCTGAGGATAATGGGATTCCGGGGATTCTGAGGATAATGGGATTCAGGGGACACTGGGAATTCTGAGGATAATGGGATTCTGGGGACACTGGGAATTCTGAGGGTAATGGGATTCTGGGGACACTGGGGATTCTGAGGGTAATGGGATTCTGGGGACACTGGGGATTCTGAGGATAATGGGATTCAGGGGACACTGGGGATTCTGAGGGTAATGGGATTCTGGGGACACTGGGGATTCTGAGGATAATGGGATTCAGGGGACACTGGGGATTCTGAGGGTAATGGGATTCAGGGGATACTGGGGATTCTGAGGATTTTGAGGATAATGGGATTCTGGGGACACTGGGGACACTGGGGATTCTGAGGATTTTGAGGATTCAGGGGACACTGGGGATTATCGGGATTCTGGGGATTCTAATTATTCTGATTGTTCTGAAATCTCTGCGAGTTCTCGGGATAGTTGGGATTCTGAGGATAGTTGGGATTCTGAGGATAGTGGGAATTCTGAGGATAGTTGGGATTCTGAGGATAGTGGGAATTCTGAGGATAGTTGGGATTCTGAGGATAGTTGGGATTCTGAGGATAGTTGGGATTCTGAGGATAGTGGGAATTCTGAGGACACTGGGGTTTTGGGGGATCTAAATATTTTAAGGGTTCTGGAATTTTCTGTGAATTTTACGGATACTGACGATTTTAAGGACACTGGGATTCTGAGGATACTGGGTATTTTGCGGACTTTGAGGATACTGGGGATATTGGGTATTTTGAAGATACTGGGGATTTTGAGGAACCTGGGACTTTAAGGAAACTGGGGATTCTGAGGATTATGTGGATTTTGAGGATACTTGGATTCTTGGGATTCTAGTCATTCTAAGTGTTCTGGTTTTTCTGGGGATTCTAGTCATTCTAAGTCTTCTGGTTTTTCTGGGGATTCTAAGGATACTGGGGATTATGTTTTTTCTGGTCATTTTCTGGGGTCAAACGTCAGGTATATCCCTGGTCTTTCTTTGTGTGGGACTTGGCAACGTACAATTTTTATTATTTTTGTCCCTAGCGTTCAACACCGAGAAACCTAATGGCCGGTAATATTACAAGTATGCCCAACACATCATGAGGCAAACGCGGCGTTTAGAACAGGTTGCGAACCACGGACCCTCTGTGCAGGAAGCCTCACACCCAACCCTGCGCCAGCACACTCCAAAAGGCGACACACACACACACAAACGCTCGATCTAGGCTGAAATCTCAGCAGTAACAAGTAGCGGAGCATCCTTGGTTCCATCCACTCATTGTGGAGAGAATTATTCCCATGCACGCTTTTATTTATTTATTTTAAAATCTCGTTTATATTCTTCAAAAAGTTAATCCTATGAACATATTTTGATTTTAAAAAAATGTGACTTATCAACCTTATTTTAAAAAATCTACTCTAATTGGTTAGTTGTGGATTTTTGCAGTTGGTTTCATGGTTGGTTGGTTGGTTGGCTTGTGGGTTTTATCGACATCTAACATTACCAGCTACGCGTATCGCGAATGAGCCTCAATATTAATATCTGACAATTATCATTTTAGGCTACACAATGACAATGACACTCCCTACTCTTTTTAAAACTCCCTCTTAATTACCCACTCCCTACTCTTAACCCCCCCCCAAAAAAAAAACAACAACAAACAAACACACTCTCTACTCTTAACTCTCTATTTTCAACTCCCCACTCTTAACTCTCTATCCTAAACTTTCCACTCTTAACTCTCAACTCTCAACTTTACATATTTAACTCTCTATCCTCAACTCTCCACTCTCAACTCTGCATTTTTCACTCTTAACTCTCCGTTCTCTAATCCTCACCCTCCACTCTCCAATCTCAACTCTCTATTATCAACGCTCAACTTTTCACTCTTAACTGTCTATTCTCAACTCTCCACTCTTAACACTCTATCCTCAACTTTCAACTCTCAACTCTCTATTATCAACGCTCAACTTTTCACTCTCAACTCTCTATTATCAACTCTCAACTTTTCACTCTCAACTCTCAACTCTCTATTATCGACTCTCAACTCTGTCCTCTCCCTCATGTCTGCTCCAGGCGTGAAGAAGTCGCTGGTCCTGAACGTGATCTACTACGCCAAGCAGCTGCCACGCCCGGGCAGCCCCGACTACATCGACGAGCTCATCTTCACCGCGCAGATGGCCGCGCGCTTCGGGATCACGTCAAAGTTCCACATTCAGCTCATTTTTGGAGGTATGGTGTCGATGTCAAAGTTCCACATTCAGCTCATTTTTGGAGGTATGGTGTCACGTCAAAGTTCCACATTCAGCTCATTTTTGGAGGTATGGTGTCGATGTCAAAGTTCCACATTCAGCTCATATTTGGAGGTATGGTTTCACGTCAAAGTTATATTTGGAGGTTAGGTTTCACGTCAAAGTTTCACATTCAGCTCATATTTGGAGGTTAGGTTTCACGTCAAAGTTTCACATTCAGCTCATATTTGGAGGTTAGGTTTCACGTCAAAGTTTCACATTCAGCTCATATTTGGAGGTTAGGTTTCACGTCAAAGTTTCACATTCAGCTCATATTTGGAGGTTAGGTTTCAATGCTAAAACTGGGAGACACATTGACTTGTTCTAGAACATGCTAAAACTGGGAGACACATTGACTTGTTCTAGAACATGCTAAAACTGGGAGACACATTGACTTGATGCTAAAACTGGGAGACACATTGACTTGTTCTAGAACATGCTAAAACTGGAGACACATAGACTTGTTCTAGAACATTAAACTGGGAGACACATTCACTTGTTCTAGAACATGCTAAAACTGGGAGACACATTCACTTGTTCTAGAACATTTATAATAAAACTGGGAGAACATTCACTTGTTCTAGAACATTATATAAACTGGGAGAAACATTGACTTGTTCTAGAACATTTATAATATAACTGGGAGAAAACATTGACCTTTTTGGAGGTTAGGTTTCAGAACATGCTGAAACTGGGAGACACATTCACTTGTTCTAGAACATACTAAAACTGGGAGACACATTGTCAGGTTAAACCCCCAAATGTAAATATTTGCTTTTTGGTGTTAAAAATGGTTTACTTTATGGGTATTTAGTTATACATAAAAAACAATATTTTGATCGCTTTGGACTACTTTACATTCGTTGAGATGAAAAAAAAACTGCTGTTTTAGGGCCTCGGATGCTAAAAAATGGTGAATTTTGTGGCCAAGATTTCTCTAAAAGTGTTAAAGATATTCAGATGAAATTTGGCAGGTGCACTACTTAGGGCATTTTAAAGATTTTGTTCTATAATTATGTATATCCCATCATTAGTTTTGAATTTATGGTCAATTAATCTGAAAATGGCAGTCGGGCACAAAAAGTTTAGGGGTAGGGGTAACAGATAATTATGTAAAATAAAAAGTATAATTAAAGATACATGCTTAATTCTAGTTCACTTTCTGTGCCTTAAATCTTGTTCTATGTCTGTACCAAATTTCAGACAATTATCTCTAATAGTTTTTGAGAAATCTGGGACAAACTGAAAGAAAAAGTGTGAAAACGGAAAAATGGAGAAAAAGGCAAAAAAAGTAAACATTTAACAAAAACTCAAGTCTTATTGTGTTTAAAAGGCTCGGACAGCTTCATAGTCATAATCCCCAAAGTCTTCCTCAGCTTTTCTAATAATTATAGTTTTCCTAGCTCTTTTTTCTTTCGTTATTGTTTTTTTCTGATTTTCATCTGACTTGACGCTGCGTAAATCCAAATTCTGAAATCCTTGTTTTTGAAACCTGCCTACAGACAAACCTAACTTTCTAAACACATCAAGCCGCCCTGATTCCCCCTCATTGTACACAACTGTAGCATCAAAAACAGCTCTTCTAACCTATCCCTGCCCACAAACAATGCCTTTAAACACCTATCCCACACAAAATGATGGTAACTTTCATTGGCATTTTGCGTCACGCAACAATGTGTCCGCTGACAAATCCTCAAAAACTCTTTTAATTTCCTCCATTACAAAACTAGGCAGCTTATTCTTATCAGATTTATCACACCAAACTAGATCTAGATGTACTAGCATAAACTTCATCGTTTACTTTTTGAGCCTTGGGGTTTGATTGTGTACAAACCTCTTGCCGTGATTGCGTGAAACTTCCTTTTTCTAGGCCTTGTCTTGCGATCTCTAGATCTAGATCTAGATGTCATAGTCTTACTCTTGGAATCTTCCATGATCTCAAATTTATAATAAAAAACTGAATACAGATCTAGATCTAGTTCAGCTACTAAAACAGATCTAGATCTAGGTCTAAGTCTACTCAAAAATCTAAATCAGATTAAAATTTGTTGATAATTATTCAATTTATGACAGTGTTTTCAATAAGTAAAAAGTCCATGCAATGATGCAAGCTCAAAGAACTGGTCATGAACTTCTACTTTCACTTCTCTAACTTCCTTGATTGTTTCATTGCCAGACAAGCAAAATAAAAGCCACAATTCATCTCAACAGGGTGCTAGATATTTGGTTGCTATGCCAAACAAACTACTCCCGGTTAGTAAATTTGGTAACTTAATGATTTGAAAAATAAAAAAAATAGTTTCAATCATTCTATCAACATAATTTGTTCACCAAAATGCCCAGAACTACATAAAGTTTTATAATGGACAAAAACCTGGCATACAAAATTTGGTGAAAAATTTGGTCTTTGAGGGGGTTTATCCTGTCCTTGATGCTAAAACTTGGAGACATATTGACTTGTTCTAGAACATGCTACAACTGGGAGACACATTGTCTTGTTCTAGAACATAATAAAACTGGGAGACACATTGACTTGTTCTAGAACATGCTAAAACTCGGAGACACATTCACTGGGTATACGGTGTTAGAAAGTTGTGATAGAACAGCTACTTTAGTCAGTTGTGACGAGTGTCTGTTGTGTTCTAGAAAGTCTGGATATACGGTGTTAGAAAGGTGTTATAGAACATATACGGTGTTAGAAAGGTGTTATAGAACAGCTACTTTAGTCAGTTGTGACGAGTGTCTGTTGTGTTCTAGAAAGTCTGGATATACGGTGTTAGAAAGTTGTTATAGAACAGCTACTTTAGTCAGTTGTGACGAGTATCTTCTGTGTTCTAGAAAGTCTGGGTATACGGTGTTAGAAAGGTGTTATAGAACATATACGGTGTTAGAAAGGTGTTATAGAACTTTAGTCACTTGTCACGAATGTCTGTTGTGTTCTAGAAAGTCTCGATATACGGTGTTAGAAAGGTGTTATAGAACAGCTACTTTAGTCAGTTGTCACTAGTGTCTGCTGTGTTATAGAAAGTCTGGATATACGGTGTTAGAAAGGTGTTATAGAACAGCTACTTTAGTCAGTTGTCACGAGTGTCTGTTGTGTTCTAGTAAGTCTGGATATACGGTGTTAGAAAGGTGTTATAGAACAGCTACTTTAGTCATTTGTTACGATTGTCTGTTGTGTTCTAGAAAGTCTGGATATACGGTGTTAGAAAGGTGTTATAGAACAGCTACTTTAGTCAGTTGTCACGACTGTCTGTTGTGTTCTAGCAAGTCCGGATATACGGTGTTAGAATGGTGTTATAGAACAGCTACTTAAGTCAGTTGTCACGAGTGTCTGTTGTGTTCTAGAAAGTCTGGATATACGGTGTTAGAAAGGTGTTATAGAACAGCTACTTTAGTCATTTGTCACAAGTGTCTGTTGTGTTCTAGAAAGTCTGGATATACGGTGTTAGAAAGGTGTTATAGAACTTTAGTCACTTGTCACGAATGTCTGTTGTGTTCTAGAAAGTCTGGATATACGGTGTTAGAAAGGTGTTATAGAACAGCTACTTAAGTCATTTGTTACGAGTGTCTGTTGTGCTCTAGCAAGTCTGGATATACGGTGTTAGAAAGGTGTTATAGAACTTTAGTCACTTGTCACGAATGTCTGTTGTGTTCTAGAAAGTCTCGATATACGGTGTTAGAAAGGTGTTATAGAACAGCTACTTTCGTCAGTTGTGACGAGTGCCTGTTGTGTTCTACAAGTCTGGATGTACGGTGTTAGAAAGGTGTTATAGAACAGCTACTTAAGTCATTTGTTACGAGTGTCTGTTGTGTTCTAGAAAGTCGATGTGCGGGGCATTTTGTTTAACATGAATGAGATGCTAGGAGGGTGATAGATACAATTATAGCAGCCTCTCCAAACATTTGTTTTACCGTTGTGCGCTTTCTTTCAGCGGTGCGGGAAAAGACCTCGAAATTCGTGAAGCTGGAAAACTTTGTAAAACTGGTGTGCATCTTCTACACGAAAAACCTGGCTCTCAAGGTCGACTTCGTGTTCTCCGTCTACGACTTTGACGGCGACG
>RQTK01000268.1:402668-434906 GCA_003991915.1 Elysia chlorotica | reverse complement strand
GGGGTAGCTCAGCGTATTGTACGTGATCGGGCAGGGGGAGGTGGGTAGTTCAGTTTAGTGGTTGTAGTTTTTTATGAATGAAATTAGTAAAGTAAAGGCAATGTTAAGAACAAAGAAAATGAGCACAAAAGTAAAAAATTAAAAAAAAAATAAAGAAAAAAAACGCAACAGAAAAGGTATAAAGAAAAAGAGAGAGGGGGATTTTGAGACAGAGAGAGAGAGTGGAAGTAAAACTATGTTTAAACTTGTATATTTCTGTCCTTGTAAATAAATATTCCTTTAGAAATGAAAGATTTAGAAGTAACTGTAAGAATCCACGCCTTGCTTCCACCAGAGATTATGTTCGAAACGATATCCTCTACATCCAGATGCTTGGACAGGTTCTGCCCCTTGAGCACGTCATGGAAGAGTGAGTAGCCGCCCTTGTCTGGGTTAGCTTTCTCCCAGTTATTTCCCTTCGCCTCCACACATTGTCAGTGAACTTGTAGCACGTGCAGCACACTTCTCCTCGAGTTTTAAAACCTCAGTGAACTTGTAGCACGTGTAGCACAGTTACTTCTGCTCGAGTTTTAAAACCTCAGTGAACTTGTAGCACGTGTAGCACAGTTACTTCTGATAGAGTTTTAAAAACTCATTGAACTTGTATCACGTGTAGTTCTTTTTCTTTTGTTTGAGTTTTAAAACCTCAGTGAACTTGTAGCACTTTTTTTTTAGTTACTTCTGCTCGAGTTTTAAAACCTCAGTGAACTTGTAGCACAGTTACTTCTGCTCTAGTTTTAAAACCTAAGTGAATTTGTAGCACGTGTAGCTACTTCTGCTCGAGTTTTAAAACCTCAGTGAACTTGTAGCACGTGTAGCACGTGTTATTACGTCTGCTCGAGTTTTAAAACCTCAGTGAACTTGTAGCACGTGTAGCTACTTCTGCTCGAGTTTTAAAACCTCAGTGAAATTGTAGCACGTGTAGCACGTGTTATTACTTCTGCTCGAGTTTTAAAACCTCAGTGAACTTGTAGCACGTGTAGCTACTTCTGCTCGAGTTTTAAAACCTCAGTGAACTTGTAGCACGTGTAGCTACTTCTGCTCGAGTTTTAAAACCTCAGTGAACTTGTAGCACGTGTAGCTACTTCTGCTCGAGTTTTAAAACCTCAGTGAACTTGTAGCACGTGTAGCTACTTCTGCTCGAGTTTTAAAACCTCAGTGAACTTGTAGCACAGTTACTTCTGCTCAAGTTTTAAAACCTCAGTGAACTTGTAGCACGTGTAGTTACTTCTGTTCGAGTTTTAAAACCTCAATGAACTTGTATCACGTGTAGCACAGTTACTTCTGCTTGAGTTTTAAAACCTCAGTGAACTTGTAGCACGTGTAGCACAGTTACTTCTGCTCGAGTTTTAAAACCTCAGTGAACTTGTAGCACGTGTAGCACAGTTACTTCTGCTCGAGTTTTAAAACCTCAGTGAACTTGTAGCACGTGTAGTTACTTCTGCTCGAGTTTTAAAACCTCAATGAACTTGTATCACGTGTAGCACAGTTACTTCTGCTTGAGTTTTAAAACCTCAGTGAACTTGTAGCACACTTCTTCTCGAGTTTTAAAATCTCAGTGAACTTGTAGCACGTGTAGCACAGTTACTTCTGCTCGAGTTTTAAAACCTCAGTGAACTTGTAGCACGGGTAGCACACTTTTGCTCGAGTTTTAAAACCTCAGTGAACTTGTAGCACGTGTAGCTACTTCTGCTTGAGTTTTAAAACCTCAGTGAACTTGTAGCACGTGTAGCACAGTTACTTCTGATAGAGTTTTAAAACCTCAGTGAACTTGTAGCACGTGTAGCTACTTCTGCTCGAGTTTTAAAACCTCAGTGAACTTGTAGCACAGTTACTTCTGATAGAGTTTTAAAACCTCAGTGAACTTGTAGCACGTGTAGCTACTTCTGCTTGAGCTTTAAAACCTCAGTGAACTTGTAGCACAGTTACTTCTTCTCGAGTTTTAAAACGTCAGTGAATATGTAGCACACTTCTGCTCGAGTTTTAAAACCTCAGTGAACTTGTAGCACAGTTACTTCTGCTCGAGTTTTAAAACCTCAGTGAACTTGTAGCACGTGTAGCTACTTCTGCTCGAGTTTTAAAACCTCAGTGAACTTGTAGCACAGTTACTTCTGCTCGAGTTTTAAAACATCAGTGAACTTGTAGCACGTGTAGCACACTTCTGCTCGAGTTTTAAAACGTCAGTAAATATGTAGCACGTGTAGCACAGTTACTTCTGCTCGAGTTTTAAAACGTCAGTGAACTTGCAGCACGTGTAGCACACTTTTGCTCGAGTTTTGAAACCTCAGTGAACTTGCAGCACGTGTAGCACACTTTTGCTCGAGTTTTGAAACCTCAGTGAACTTGTAGCACGTGTAGCTACTTCTGCTCGAGTTTTAAAACCTCAGTGAACTTGTAGCACGTGTAGCTACTTCTGCTCGAGTTTTAAAACCTCAGTGAATTTGTAGCACGTGTAGCTACTTCTGCTCGAGTTTTAAAACCTCAGTGAATTTGTAGCACGTGTAGCTACTTCTGCTCGAGTTTTAAAACCTCAGTGAATTTGTAGCACGTGTAGCTACTTCTGCTCGAGTTTTAAAACCTCAGTGAACTTGTAGCACGTGTAGCACGTGTAGCACGTACAGTTACCTCTCTCTGAACACCAAATGAACTCTGATGTTTCTTAACTCATATTTCTCGTTTAGGTGTTTTTGCGTGTGTAAATTTTGATATTTAAAATAATTTTAAGTCATATCGTTTTTTTCTAGAACCCTCATGTTTTTTTTTACAATAGTTAACCATTGTTGTTGTTTTTGATGTTGTTGTTGTTGTTGTTGTTGTTGTTGTTGTTGTTGTTGTTGTTGTTGTTTTTGAAGTTGTTGTTGTTGTTGTTGTTGTTGTTGTTGTTGTTGTTGTTGTTGTTGTTGTTGTTGTTGTTGTTGTTGTTGCTGCTGTTTGTTCTCCCAGGCAAATCTTGAAGTATCCCCAAAGCCTAGTGAAATACCGTCTCCTAAGATGTTTACGTGCAGTTCCTTGGACTCATTAACCTAGAATTCTTTAGGGCAATTACCCCCCTTCAGTGCCTATAGCCCGTGCGTGGCACGGGCCTATCCTATCACTCTGTGTGCCTATAGCCCGTGCCACGCACGGGCGTATGACGATCGATTTTTCACGCATGGTCTAAGGGATTCAACTGTTTTTATTAGGTTGTTTGTTTCGTGTGTGATCTCCCTTGATAGTCCAGCAGCCATTTTGGGTGTTTTCAACTGCTAGTGACCGGTCCAGGTCTAGATCTAGAGCTCCATTGCTTTCTTCTAGATCTAGACCCAGATCATCGTAGTTGATATAATTTTCAATAAAAAAATATGTTTCCACAAACTAACTTTTGAAGGTACAACATGAAAGTATGTTGTATCAGTCACTTTTGTGTGGAATATCTCTTAGATATCTCTGTCAATAGCCGAGATATAGGCGAATTTGTACAAGTAGTCATATATAGGGAAAAACTCCCCCGGCACATAGGTGCATGAAGAGGTTAACCACATTTTAATTTAATACATGTAATTGCACATTCACACAATATTCTTATTCAGTTATATGTATTAAATTTTATATAGCTTGAATTTTTAAAGGTTTCGGGTGAGATAAAAAAAAAATCATTTTACATTATTTCACATGTATGAAATGATTTTGTTTTCATGCGTACCGTTTTTGTTGATTTGGTCAACATTTTTTTTTTGGTACATATGTTTCGTAATGTACACTTATAGCTGTCAGTACAGTATCGTTTCAGGCATTGTCTTATGACACACATTCTTCGTATTTAAATCTAAATAACTGCAACAAATATTTTGTAAATGCCAGGACTATTTTATTTTAATTTTTTGTCTTAACTATTTTATTTGAATTTTTCATTTTAATGTTTTTATTTAATCCCTTTTTTTTAACTGATTGCACAAATTTTGTTTTGTTTTAATTATTTTATTGTATCCCATTCATTTTATTCTTCATGTTTTGACTATTTTTGTTTTGTTTTTAAAATGACACAGGTCTTAATGTCACTATCAATTTTTTTTCTCCTACACATATCTACATAAAAAAAAGTTTAAAAAACTATTACGTATCCACACACCAATAAATAATTCCAAACAAACCTGCCTGGTATTTCCAAGTTTTATTTACATTTCATTGGTCAACAACATCTGATGAATCATGCTGCATAAGTCATCTGTCTGCCTTCTAAAACAACATCATGATCAAACTCAAACTTAACTTTCACTTCCACTACTTCTGCATGTCTCATAATTCTGTTAATGTTGTACTCAAACGCGTTCCTATTAAAACATTCTGGTTGTCAACTTCAACCAGTGATAATCTATTTATACACTAGATAGGCTAAGCAACAGGTCGGCCATGAGACAGACAGGAAGCTCCTGCCAGTGGAGGTAAGACTTCAAAATTCAACTCTCAATCCTTGCAATTCTTACATAACATGTCATACTTTTGTTTAAGTCTATGTCAACAGATCTCCATAAAATAAGATCCACATCAAATTCAACACATCCTGGAGAAATTCAAGCCAACCATTCGTATATAATAAGTTTGTTGACGGTCAAAATTTGTACATAATTATATCGTAACTTTTATGAAATAACATCCTGATAAAATTCAACAAACATTGGCCAACACACTTCAACTCTTCCTCCCAGACATTCATCACGCAATGTCTGTTCTTCTAAAAACTAAACTGATAAAATTCAAATTCAACTCAGCATCCATACATACAAATGTATCATTATGATAATGTTCACCATTTATACATTCGTCATACTTATGTTACATCTATAACAATGGCATTATACAAAACAACATTCTGATAAAATTCAACAGATCTGTTTACGGTTGGCACCCATACATACGTCGCATGAATGGCATTCAGCAAATGCCAAACTCCATCCAACCCTCACGTCATTTATTTACACTAACAGAATCCCTTTGGCGGCAGTCTGCATGTGGACCGGCCTGAACACTTGAAAGGTTTGAGGTTCAAAACTTGAGCGAGAACCCCGGCCCCTGTGAAGAGACTCCCTTGGCTGCAGTCGGCATGTGGAATCCTCGCGCTGCAAAACTCTCCTCGTCGTCCTGTACAGATAAAACAAGCAGAGAAACAGCATTAGTCGAGGTATAAGGAATGTCGTTAGCCTAGTAAAATCAGGACCATAACCTGTTGGTTCCCTGACCCTGTAACAATGGCATGGGACCAACTTTACTTTTTTCCATCATTAGAGATTGTGGGACAAAAACATTGGTTAAACACTTCTTTGACTTCACTGCAATGATATTCATCTGAAAAGACCAATGCTTAACATTGGTTTTCTAAAGTCCAATATCAGCAACTAGGCTATATTGAAAAGATACCAGGAGTTCTGTCTAAGTCAGTCACATTACACAGATCCAAACGACAGAGAGAAAGACAGAACAATCAGGGCTCGAACCCAGAACTCTCCGATTAGAAGAGCAATGTCTCATATCCCCCACCCCTCACCCAATATGTGGAGCAAAATAAATTGTCTTATAATTTGTTTTCTTCATCACTTTGGCAACGATCTGACAAGACATAACCACATGCCTAATGTAAATCTATACAGGCTAACCATATAATCAGATTTGGACAAGCTATTTAAATTGCTGAGAAAGGATATGAATAGATTACCTTCCTCTCAGTGATAATGCTAACAGCTAAAACTGCAAGATCCATCAATATTGCTGAAATAAGGTTCTACTAAATAATGATCTAGCCACGGCCAGAAGACAAATATTGCCACTGCAGCAAGGCTAGTCGTGGACTCACCAGGAGTTTCTGGTATGCCTTCCCTCCCGACGGGGGTTTCGGCGAGCTGGCGTGTTTCCTGTTCTGCTCGCTGCGTGCGGGCCAGGTGGGGAACATGGACGGGTCGACCGGCAGCGGGGACTCGCGGAAATACTCGTGCTCCAGCGCCGTCTCGGCACTCACGCGCTTGGCGGGGTCGTACGCGAAGAACCTGGTCAGTCAGACAGAGATGGGGAGAATAGAGTTAGATTGATTTGTATGTTGTTAAGTGAAGCGCCGTACGCGAAGAACCTGGTCACACAGTCAGACAGAGAGGGGGAGAATAGAGTTAGATTGATTTGTATGTTGTTAAGTGAAGCGCCGTACGCGAAGAACCTGGTCAGACAGACAGAGTGGGGAAGAATAGAGTTAGATTGATTTGTATGTTGTTAAGTGAAGCGCCGTACGCGAAGAACCTGGTCACACAGACAGAGATGGGGAGAATAGAGTTAGATTGATTTGTATGTTGTTAAGTGAAGCGCCGTACGCGAAGAACCTGGTCAGTGACTATATTTGAGAAAGTCAATTACCTTCTAGGTCTATATTTCTGATACAGAATTTTAGAGGGATGAACAAAAAAAAGGACATGTTGCTATGTGTGTAAATGATGTTGCAAGGATTTTAATCGAGTAGGAAGTAGATTTTGAATAAGTATACTAAGAGATATAATACGGCACATAGAAAAAAAAAAAAGCAAATTTTACGGAGAACCAAGCCCAATTCTATCTATCAGCACATAAAATTTGAGAAAGTCAATTACCTTCTAGGTCTATATTTCTGATACAGAATTTTAGAGGGATGAACAAAAAAAAGGACATGTTGCTATGTGTGTAAATGATGTTGCAAGGATTTTAATCGAGTAGGAAGTAGATTTTGAATAAGTATACTAAGAGATATAATACGGCACATAGAAAAAAAAAAAAGCAAATTTTACGGAGAACCAAGCCCAATTCTACTGTTACTGGGGCAAGTCAAAATCTGGGTAAGTTCCAAATAAAATAAATTTCCATTGAGTCTGCAGGAGATTTTGAATAGGTTTATTCAAAGACTGACGACATAGGAGAGAAAAAAGAAGGTCTTGCAGACAACCAACCCCCACACCGACCTGTTTAGCAAATCAAAGCCCGAGTCTGTCAGGTAGGAACCGAACCGGTTGCGGACCACGTTGTAGGGGTTCTCGTTGAACTGGACTTTCTTCATGCCAGGCAGCTCCGTGACCCCCGGCCAGATCTTCTCAGTCGGGGTTCCCAGGTCCTGGGGGTAGGGGGTGGGGGCGGCAGATGGATTAGTCACGTATACAATATCAAGTAAGAAAACAGATAAAATTAAATGTTTATGACAAACCTATTGAACAATTAGTTGTTTATTTCTTGGTTTCTTCAGCAACTAGGCTATCTCGCAGTATAGGGGTTTGTTACCAACTATTTTCTTCTGCTGTGACAGAGAAAACAAGGGAAAGCTTTCTTAAATGAAAATATTTCAGTATGGACTTTGGCACCCCACCTCATTTTTTTTTTTTTTGCAGGTAGTTTAGTGAAGCAAGCAAATTAATAATGCAATTTGGTATTTATTCAATAGCAAAAAAAAAACACACAAAAAACCCAGGTATCCTGAAGTTAATTTTTTAGGCACTTGATAATCAGAGTCTTAAATTTTTTCATAAAGATGAGTCTGATGTTAAATATAGTTAATTTTTAACTTGAGCTTCATTCCTTTAATACCCACTTTTTAGGGGTGGTAAACGACTTTAATTTTTCAATCCAACAGAATATATATCGACGCGAGATTCTTGATGAGAAGATTGAATTTTGATAAAAGGCCCTTGCTGAACCAAAAAAATACCTTGAAGATCCGGTTGATTTCGTCAATCTCTGACTTTCCCGGCCACAACGCCTTCATGAGGAGCATCTCGGCGAAGATGCAGCCCACTGACCACATGTCCACGTGGGTCGAGTACTCCTATTGACCAAACCAAACAGAAAACAACTATTAGATAAATACCAGTGCTGCTAACTATGGAAGGAGCACAAAGAGTTAGAGTTTGTTTTTACTGTACCTCAGCTCAGTAAAGGCTATACTTATTGTGCCCATGATATCCTAATTAATACAGTGCACTAGTAGCACCAGCAAGTCCTTTTATCTCTCTAATCGGTAAAAGCATAAAATTGTGTATAAACATGGTTGGTTAAATCTATGGAAAAAGAAAATTAAACATTGTTAAACAGACAAAAATTAATACAAGTTCTTCAGGCGCAAGGCTTTACTGTCTATTGCCTTTCATTTCTTTAAATGAGTTATGTTTTAGATAATTTATTCAAAAAAAAAAAATGGAAATCCTTTCCCCAGCAAACAGTTATTAGCGATGGTGGGACAAACATACCTTGCAGCCCAGCAACAGCTCTGGGGCTCTGTACCACAGGGTGACCACGATGGGCGTGTAGGCCTTCAGGGGGGAGCCATACTCCCGAGCCAGGCCAAAATCCCCTACCTGAAATAGCCAGAGGCAAAAAGGTTGGGATTCACTTTGGTGCTTCAGTCAGCCAAATTGGAAAAACAAGAAAACAATCAATCAACAATTCAATTCATAAAAAGGCTAATAAATTTACAAGTGGAATTGTTCATGGAAATCTGAAATGTGTTAATAGGGTACGTAACTTAATTTATACACAAGTCAACGTTTTTAGGTATCTTGCAATTCTACATTTAAAAAACCAAATTGAACTGGTCACTTGCCTTGGAAAAAATGCTCCACATACAGACCAGATAAGCCAGTGATAAACAAAATAGATTCCGGAAAATGTGCAGGGTGATGAAAATATGTGCGGGCACATGGCAACACCATAACGTAAATACATTCCGATGGAAAAAGGTTGATACTTAATGTACAACGAAATATTCACACACCCCCAACTTTTTGGGGATGTATGTTGTTCATTGTCGAACGTCAACACTTTATAGGCTATGCTGTGGACGGACCCCAAAACTAACATCTGACAAACCTTGAGGATGCCCTTGTGGCTGAGCAGCAGGTTGGATGTCTTGAGGTCGCGGTGCAGGATCCAGTTGTCGTGGAGATGCTGCACGGCCTCGAGCAGCTGCAGCAGCAGCGTCTTCACCTCGCCGACCAGGAACGGGTTCTTCATGTTCTCCATCAGCGTCTTCAGGTCGTGCTCCACAAAGTCCATCACGATGTAGATCTTGTCCATGTTGCTGCCGACCACGATCTCCTGCACAGGCAGAGGATGGACTCGATTTAGAAAATAATAATAATACAATCTCCTGCCAAGGGAGAGAAAAAAGAGATATAGAAAGTGAAAACTACAACAATTATAATGAAAAAATTTTCAATAAGAAAGTTAAATTACATTTTAAAGATATTGCTTTAACATTTTGGAATTAAAACACCCTTGCAAGATAGCCTGCAAACGTGAACATTCTTCTCATTTTATTCAACCAAATCCTTTTATAGTGTCAAGTGGGTTTGCACCTGCCAAATCTGTAATTTTCATACATCGACATATTTTGCCAACCCTTACCCTCACTGTGACGATATTTTTGTGCTGAGCCTTCAGAAGTGTGTTGATCTCTCTCAGAGACGTGATGGGGAAGCCTTCCTTCTCTTTCTCCATCTTTAGCCGCTTGAGCGCCACAATCTCATCCGTCTTTTTGTCCATGGCTCGATAGACCACGCCATAGGTGCCCTCTTCGATTCGGTTCAGGCAGTTAAACTCTTCCACACTGCGGCAGCCCTGTGAAGAGCATGACAAAAAAAAAGATATGTGGGTAAAACTTTCTTCGCAATGAAAAGTATAAATGTATTTTTTCCTATAATTTCTAGTTGTGTTTGATTTATTGTGTCCCTCAGTTGCTAAGTTGTGCGTATTCTTCTCTTTATTATTATATTATTCCTACTACTTGCGCACATGCATCTACTGTTAGGTCCTTAGCAACTGAGTAGGTGTACTCTTTAGTGTTGTGCTCTTGATTCCTTTTTGGATACATTTTTATATTACTACTACTACTACTACTACTACTACTACTACTACTACTACTACTACTACTACTACTACTACTACTACTACTACTACTACTACTACTACTACTACTACTACTACTACTACTACTACTACTACTACTACTACTACTACTACTACTACTACTACTACTACTACTACTAATTTGTACTCTTTAGTGTTGTGCTCTTGATTCCTTTTTGGATACATTTTCATACTACTACTACTACTACTACTACCACTACCACTACTACTACTACTAATTTGTTTCCTTTTTCCCTCGGCATAAAATAAATGACGCATCTATAACGATGCTTGTCATAATCACCCCTCTTATTTACCTGTATGGCTGGATAATAGATGGGGAGATCATCCTCTGGCTCCAGCTCAACGTCAGACATTTCAGGAGACTCGGGCATGTAGTCCTCTTCCGATTGGCTCCTGTTGGAGTTCCGACCTGGACTCTCCACATCAGAGTGGTCGTCAAACTTAGACCGCAGCTTGGATGCTGGATACAAGAAATTTTACAATTTTAATTTTCAATAGGTGAGAAAAATGTTTAGGGCTTCTCATAGATCAATAAATTTTCAATGGAGGAAAAAAGTGTTTAGGCTTTTCATAGATCAATTCATTATTCATTAAAAAAGCCACCTTCCAATAAGAACCCTCATGCTCCACCACTAATTTTAACTTTCTTGTGAGACTCACCATCAATGTGTTCCTGGTCGTGTTCGTCAGCTCCAGTCTCTGCCATTTTGTCGCTGGATTCATTCTTGTCTTCCTCCTCTTCCTCACTGCTCCCTTCTTCTCCTTCGCTGCTGCTGTCTGTTTTAGGACAGAAAAAAAAAGTTTAAAAAATGTGATAGGATCTTAGTGGGAGATCAATATCAGGATACCAAAAGTTTTCACAAAATTAAAAAGGGCTCTATGAGGAAAACTATAATAATAATAATAATAATAATAATAATAATAATTAATTACAATGAAAAAATTTTCAATAAGAAAATTAAATTACACGATGAAGACATTGCTTTGATATTTTGGAATTAAAAACCCTTGCAAGATAGCCTGCAACCTTAAGCATTCTTCTCATTTGATTCAAGCAAATCCTTTTATAGTGTCAGGTGGGTTTGCACCTGCCAAACCTGTAATATTCATACCTCGACATATTTTGACAACTCTTACCCTCACTGTGACGATATTTTTGTGCTGAGCCTTCAGAAGTGTGTTGATCTCTCTCAGGGAAGTGATGGGGAAGCCTTCCTTCTCTTTCTCCATCTTTAGCCGCTTGAGCGCCACAATCTCATCCGTCTTTTTGTCCATGGCTCGATAGACCACGCCATAGGTGCCCTCTTCGATTCGGTTCAGGCAGTTAAACTCTTCCACACTGCGACAGCCCTGCGAAAAGCGTGACAAAAAAAAAAAAAGATATGTAGGTAAAATTTCTTCGGAATGAAAAGCATCATTCAAGAAACAATTGTAGAGTTAAAGATACATTGTTTGAAGATTTTGGCAGTCTGTTTAACACTGAAATCAATGTCTTTTTGAGATTTAATAAAAAACGAAAATTTAGCACTGATCTCACAAATACACTATAAGGATTAACCTTGTTAAAAGAAGATGATGTGACTACTACTACTGCTACTACTACTACTACTACTCCTACCACCACCATCACCACTGCTACTACTACTACTACTACTACTACTACTACTACTACTACTATTACTACTACTACTGCTGCTGCTACTACTACTACTACTACTACTACTACTACTACTACTACTACTACTACTACTACTACTACTACTACTACTACTACTACTACTACTACTACTACTAACTACTACTACTACTACTACTACTACTGCTGCTGTAGTACTAATACAACTAGACGCATCTATAACGATGCTTGTCCTAAACATCCCTCTCTGATGTACCTGTATGGCTGGATAATAGATGGGGAGATCATCCTCTGGCTCCAACTCAACGTCAGACATTTCAGGAGACTCTGGCATGTAGTCTTCTTCCGATTGGCTCCTGTTGGAGTTCCGACCTGGACTCTCCACATCAGAGTGGTCGTCAAACTTAGACCGCAGCTTGGATGCTACAAACAAGAAATTGTACAATTTTAATTTTTAATGGGTGAGAAAAATGTTTAGGGCTTCTCATAGATCAATAAATTTTCAATGGAGGAAAAAAGTGTTTAGGCTTTTCATAGATCAATCCACAATTGATTGAAAAAATAAACTTCTTTTGCAGTGAGCGGATTTTGTTCTATTTTGAAACCATCAACCTTCCAATAAAAATCGTCATGCTCCACCACTTGATTTGACTGCTCCCCCCCCCCACCACTAATTTTAACTTTCTTGTGAGACTCACCATCAATGTGTTCCTGGTCGTTTTCGTCAGCTCCGGTCTCTGCCATTTTGTCGCTGGATTCATTCTTGTCCTCCTCCTCCTCCTCACTGCTCCCTTCTTCCCCTTCGCTGCTGCTGTCTGTTTTAGGACGGAGGAAAAAAAAACAATCAAAAAAATCTAAAGGATCTTGGCGGGTTATCAATATTAGGATACCAAAAGTTTTTTCAAAATTAAAAAAAGAGAAAGGCTCTATCATGAAAAGGTCCCATTAGTGATATCTGACGATTCAAATTTTGACACACAGAGAATACCAGGACTTCTGTCTCAGCTGATGACAGGGACAATTTTTTTTTAAATTGACACTGATATTACTATGTCTCTTCACATTTGGAACTACTGTTTCAAAATTCAACCATTGTCTGTGATGCCAAACAGATTCTGATCTTTTACTAAATCATTTAGTATAAAATGGTATAGAGTTACAAATCGCAAAACATAACGCCTTGAGAGAACTTTTCAAAACTTTGACCTGTCAACTTTTTTTAATGAAAATTATGCCTTCAACTTCAGTGTATTAAAGTTTGGTGCAACAACAAAAACAATAATAAAAATTAAGAACAGTAGCAATGAATTAAAAATGATGAAAATGAGGAAAAACTATAATAATAATAATAATAATAATAATAATAATAATAATAATAACAACAATAATAATAACAATAATACTAATACTAATAATAAAGACACGTGCCAAAATGCTTACCTGAACTCGAATCGTCTGAGTCGGACTCTGTGTCTCCACTCTCTTCACCCTCGTCACCTTCGTCATTTTCCTCTTCCGCTGCCAGAGCTTCCATTCTTGCCTCCAGCGGGTCTTGCTCCGTCTTCTTGGGTTCCACGTCTGGCTCGTCGCGCCTGCCCCGGGATCTACCCTTGGAGTCTGCTGCGGAGGCAAAAACACACAGATGCAATAACTCTTAAGTCAACAACCATTGCAGGGCTTAAAAGTCTTCACAATATTACTATTAGAACGTCTGGTGTTCCTTGCTTGAATTAGAACTTAAGGCAAGATATAAAGAAAATGTATAAATGATTCTGAATTATTATACAAAATGACATTTTCAAATGTGAAGGAACTAGGCTTTGCATAAAAAAACAAAACCAATAAAAAACTTGACATCCACCTTGTTAAATTGTGTATGTCCAACAAATCTCGAGTCAGATTTAGAGTGACAAATCGCAATATCCTTTCAGTAAACAATATGAGATGAAGTGATGCAAACACTTTTCTTATTCTTATTTGAGAAAAGCAGGACTTTCATAAAGAATATAATAGTAGACATCATATGATTTTCATTTCTACTGAACATTTTTGATATAACAAAACAGCACTAACACCACTGCTAAAGCTGCTACACACCGCTGTCAGGCTTCAACCTCTACCACCATTGTAACTGAGTATCTGTAATTTACAAAACACCGGCACTACTGCTAGAGCTTCTACTCACCGCTGTTAGTCTTCAACCTCCACCATCGTCAGTTACTGAGTATCTGTAATTAACAAAACACCGGCACCACTGCCCGGCACTGCTACTCACCACTGTCACTGTCTTCATCCTCCACCATCATCAGTTACTGAGTATCTGTAATTTACAAAACACCGGCACCACCGCTAAAGCTGCTACTCACCGCTGTCGCTGTCTTCGTCCTCCACTACCACCATCCTGGTGTCCTGCTGCTCCCCCTCTGACGGGAACTTGTCTCTGTCGTCCTCCCCCTCCCTGTCCCTCCCTCGACCCGCACTGCTCGGAGCCTTGCTCAGTGATGCGTTGGACGAGCTCCGACTTAAGTCTTTCTTGGTGCCTGAACACAGAGATAAGATAATGTTATAGATTTGATTGTCCTTTAAAGGAACATATTCAATACTTGATACTCTTTAATACACTACAAATTTCTCATAAGTCTAAATTCCGATTCATGCCTGGTGCAACGATCATTGATATAAACCAGTCTCGCTAGAGCCAAATCTTGTTACCATAACTTATTCCTGATGATGAAAGATGAATATGTAAAAAGCAGTGAAGCTGACTGTGTCTGATAAACTTTTTAAGCAAACCAGGATTCTTACAAAGAAAATATCATTCATCATCATACCATACACATTTACTTTTTATTCAAATCCATAAAATTTAAGGGAAGTGGGCATCGCTGTAAACGGTTTTGAAAAAAAAAAACAGAGACATTTCTGTTACGGTTTATGATGAAGTTGAATAGAGCCAACATGGACGCACCTTTGTCATCGCTCAGCCTGGGCGGGGGTGGAAAGCTCTTGTCTTTGTTTCTTGCTCTGTCATAGTCGCGACTTCGGCTACGATGGGGCTCGTCAGCCAGCATTGGTGGACGGTCTTCGATGCGAATTCTCTCCCTTCCCCGTTTGGGATCTGGTCCAGAAGTGACATTGAATTATTTTTAAACTGCAAAAATCCCCAGGTTTGCCTGATCAGTAGAAAAGAATTTGTGAAAATCTTCACCATAAAAATATTTAAAGATTGTGGGTCTGCATTTCATCCATCTCATCATTACCATGTACTACAGATATGCTGCCGCACAGGAGTTGAAAATAATTGTTAAGGATCCTACCTGTCTTTGACTTGTTAAATCATGAATTTTTAAAAGAGTATTTTAAAACTGTATTTATGACTGAAATTTCAGAAAGAGGGCTCACTTCAAATTTTTTAAGTTATAAAATGTGGATAACATAGATAAAATGTTATGGGGGACGATTTATCCAATGTCAATATTGTGGCCAAAACCTGTTTCATATATGTCTATATACAGTGATGCCAACTGGTTATTCGTTTTTTTTAATAAACCTTTTCACTTAACATGCTGAACCAAGAACACAACCACTTGAGTGACCTTTACTGAATTCTGACTTGCAAAATGTATTTTTGCTGAAAATCCGTAAACTTATGGAAAATTGGTACCACTGACTCTGCTGAAAATGAAAATTGGTACCACTGACTCTGCTGAAAATGAAAATTGGTACCACTGACTCTGCTGAAAATGAAAATTGGTACCACTGACTCTGCTATGCTGAAGAAATGACGAGGCATGCTAGACTCCTACCTGGGAGGAGGTGTCGCTCGTCCTTCCTCTTGGGTGGACGGATGTCCGCGTCTTTGCCGTCCAGCCTCATCATGCGCTCCCTCCGCCTCTCCAGCTCCATCCTCTCGAGGCGCTCTCTGCTTGGGAGGCACAATCAGAGTCATGCATCAGAAATAGTCCAGACTAAACGTTGGAGCCACATGTGAACATTTAGACAATGCAGTGAATTAAAAAAATAATTATTTCACAAAACAAAAATTGAATTGTTAGATACAGTCTAAAAAATTGATCAAATTGTTGGATAATGCCTCAATTTCATAAAAAGACAATGTTAACAAATCTACATTTATCAAAACTTATTATTATCCTAGCCTAATAGGGTAACTTTAAGACACATTTAAAAAAATACCAATATTACAATCAGACAGTATAAACAGTATAGAGAAAAAAATTAAGCAAAATTCAAAGGCAAAGTGCACCCACCTTTCTTTATTGGACTCCTCTCGTTTGCGAGCCTCTCTCTCCTTCATTTCCTTGGCAATTTCCTTTTCCTTGAGCTCCCTCTCCCTCTTTCTCTCTCGCACAATTTCTCGAGCATCCCGGAGATCTCTCGTAATATCCTTAGGTTTCTCTCTTAGAGGGTCCATTCCTGTTACAAAAATAATTAATTAGAAAACTTTAGAAAGCTTTTCTTTTTTTCACAGCATGAAAATGTTGGTGTATCTCTTTGTGAAAACTGTTTTAAATTCCTAATGGTTTCTTACCTTTTACGAAGAAGCATAATATTGAGTATTAGCATACTAAAAATTCATTACTAGTCCTTTCAACTTCGACCATCCGACAATCCCCACAAATTTTGTGGGTTCCCAACTAGTAATAATAATAATGATAATAATAATAATAGTAGTAATAATAACAATAATAATAATAATAATAATAATAATAATAATAATAATAATAATAATAATAATAATAATAGTAATAATAACAACTGTAAAAGTAAGAAGTAAGGAAAACTAAAAAAAAAGCAACAACAAAAAAAAAAAGGCACAAAGATGTGTGTGTAACTCACGGTCCATCCTGCCCCTGTCTTTGCCGATCCCCCCACCACCACCGCCCATACCCCCGATGGGGCCGGCATAGCTTCGGTCCCTGTGCTTGTCCCGCTTGTGTTTGTGTCCGCTGCGGTCTTTGTGCGGCTTCAGCGCCAGCAGGGGCGGGGGTTTGATGGTCAGGCTGCCCCCCTCCTCCTCTCCATGATCAGCAGCCTCGCTGTAAACAGAGGTTAACAGAGATGGATCGACCATTAACAGGTTTTTTTTAAAAAGTGCTACGGTAAAAAAAATAATTAACAAAGTAACGCTGGCGCAAGTGGTACACTGCGTTGGTCTAAGTCTCGGGTTCAAAACTCAAGATTGGTCAAAAATACATTTGTCCCATTTTCTCCCCTGCTAGCTGGGTTGGTGTCAGTAAAATAAGGCTGGCTGAGACAGGGGTAAAATTGTCTTGTGACTTAAGTTTATAAAGTGGCTGACGATGGGCGTTAAACAGCAAACTCAACCCCTCCTGCCACCTCTACGGTTATACCAGAGAGGGCGAAATAGTGAGAGGTTTCACGGGGAGAATTTTGCGTATATGGGTTAGGATAATAAGGCGTTCCTTACCTTCTTTAAACCTTAGTAAAAACTCAGTCTGAACATTACTCAACCGCCTTAATTTCAAGAAAGAAATAGAGTTGCTGCCTCCCTCCTCCTCACCATGATCAGCGGCCTCGCTGTAAACAGAAGTAAACACAAGTAAACAGAGATGGATCGATGATCAATGGTTTAAAAAAAAAGTCATACGGTAAAAAAAAAAAAAATTAACACACTAACGCTGGCGCAAGTGGTACACAGAGTTAGTCTAAGTCTCGGGTTCAAAACCCAGGATTGGTAAAAAATATGTTTGTTTGATTTTTCCCCTACTGGCTGGGTCGGCGTCAGTAAAATAAGGCTGGCTAAGACAGGGGTAAAATATACAAACCATAACCATAATATCTTCACAGGCCTGTACTGAACTATAACTTGCCAAACCTTTTGGGGTTTTTTTTCAACTGAGTGAAAGTCTGTATATTGGCATCACATGATCACTGACTGATTAAGGATTGAAAAAAATGAGCTTTAAGATGAATTCAAAAAAATAAAGCACCTCTAATTCTAACCCAAAATATCAGAAAAACTTGCTAATAAGTTCAATAACGAACCTGAACCTCTGCGCACAAACAAGTTACGAGTGGATACATACATGTACGGTCTTGAATTTTCAGGAAGTTCACGGTGCCAACGATCGGCGTGAGCATGTTTGAGAAGATTTTTCGAACTATTGATTCTGAAGGAACGGATGTTTAATCATTAATGTTGTTTTTGTTAATATGTTGCATTTACTTGATATATTCGACATTATTCGATGACGCAAAGAATTATCAAGGTTCTACATTGTTTTCGAGATGTTTTTTGCTGTTGAGTTTAAATGGTGATGTAAAAAAATTACTTATGCCTCCAAACATCATTTTCACTATTTAATCTTTTCTAAATTTTTAGAAACTTTGTTGGGGTAGAAGATATGTGCTCTATTATTAACTTTTCTGAAAAGTTGGAAATGTGTTTTTCCTGGAAAAACAGACTTAAAGTTACCACAAAAAGCCCTGACTGAAATATGAAAAATAGAAGAGAGCACAAATAAATTCTATACATACATGATCTGGACATCATCGTCATCATCAGCAGTGCGGATGTGGGGCTTTGCTTCAGGTGGGAGTTGGTGCGATTTTTTACTTTTCTTGCTTTTCTTCGATTTCTTTGGGTGTCTATCCAGACTGGATCTTAGCTCCCCTTGTTCGTACGGACTCCTTCTGTGCTTGTAGTCTGACATGGCGGTAATATATACCGTGATCCTGACCACAGATTTATCTGGCTGAACAGAAAGTTTACAGTGTAATTTACATTGTAATTGTGATTATTCTCATAACTGAACTACAGTCTATGAAAATTATGAAAATCATAGAAGAAAAGCGAGTTAATAAAAATCAATAAAATTGTTACTCGATGTTAGTAGCTTTGACCAGACTAGTGATCGCTACTAAACCCACATGAATGCCGCCAAGTCATGACAAATTGCTCTAACTTCGATTGCCAGGAAGGGGGAGAGGGGTCAGAGTTTGTACTTTTGTAGAGTACATTTTCAAGATTTTGCTCCAACCAGAAAATACTGACAAGGAAATATTGTTAATTACTTACTGAAAGACGCATTTATTGCACTGTACAGTTATACAACACTACCGCCTACGGAGGTTTTCCTCTTTCTGAGATGACCAATTGAATGGTGTATTAGAAGATAAGTTTACTGATCGCGCTCAGGTAACACTTTCGGCTGACCACACATGTTCTAATTGAGTTAAGGAGAGCCCATATTCGATATAGAGGACAAGGAATACCAACTGTAAACAGGACCCGGACTGCAATTAATGAAAATACTGATTTGCATCAACTAAGATTAGGCCTAATTATGAACTGTTAAGTCTAAAACACAAACTAAGTTAAAACTCTTTTCAATTCAACATGTGAGAAAAATCACGGAAAATGAATTGAATTAAAATTGAAATGCATTAAGTGGCCTCGATGAAGAACACCCGTACCTATACATAGAATAATAGAATCTAAAGATCTAGATCTAGATCTATCATCGATAATAGGCTATCGTGAGAAATTTTAATTTGAAAAAAAAACTATTTCAAAAAATTAAAAAGCTCATTATCTTTAAAATACAATCCTTACTTTTTCCGCTTAGTGATTCCTGTAACCGCTTAGGTTTTAGATTCTAAATCTAATTTGAAGTTGAAATAGAGTATGGCTCTACTTGATTCTGGATCGTTTACTAGACTCCTATGTTGAGATTTGAGAACTTCAGAAGATGCAGATATTAAACTTCAGAGCGACGTCCCCTTGGCCAGTCTAGGGCAAAGTCGACGTTAGTACTCGACTTGTGGAATTTTAGTACACTCGGTACACAAGTCCTTCGGAACTTGTAAACTATTGCACTAAATAATAAGTCGGTCACCGGACAATGACCAGTGTTGAAAAGTACGTGACAGCGCGACACGGAGGTTCTTAGGACCGCTTCAGACAATAACGTCGTTAGTGTTGATATAAACCGTCACGCCGGGAGAGACAGACCGGCGCCCCCCTCGCACCCCGTCAGCTCTGTCCATTGTTCCGGCCAGCAGGTATAACCACCTTGGCTCGTCACGGTCCGTTCCTCGGGCAGCTACCTCGAAGTTTCACCCCATCTTCGCGTAACTCACAACCTCCTGTGATCCGCTTGCATATTGAACGTGATAATTGATGGGAATCAACAGAAGGGGAGCGTAATAATGTCGGCTTATCAAGCGGGACTTCCTCGTTCGAGACCTGCAATGGAGACCGTATTTTTCCTTAGTGTCAATATAATATGATCGCATAAGTTCGGGTATCCAGCTCTGAGCCGGACGATAAAAAAATACAACTTTGAGCTCTCAATCGAGCAAATTTATCCGTTGCATTTCGTTACCTTATTGGTTGGGTTGGTGTTAGTAGAGTGTGAAGGATCAGATAGGAGTCCTAGTACCTCCTTGCTCACTCTCTGTGACAGCACGCACAATTGTCAAATGTTAGTCCTGGTGCTCGTCGCCGTATAGGAAGCGACTTGATGATAAAGGGGACATTAAACGAAGAGAGAGCGCCTATTCCACAACAAAGAACAATAGCACAATTGTACCGGCCAGTTAAGACAATCTTGGCTCGCTACTAGTCGCTGCTCACAACACTCTTGCCCAGATGAGAAGCGACGGTTAATCATTTGGGCTTCTCTCCTCTCCCGCCCAGCTGAGAACCGACCGATAAACTGGCCCAAGTCTAAGAGCATTCGGCTTCCGATAGGGAGATACTCGGTTCGCATCCTATTAATAATAATAATAATAATAATTATAATGATGATGATGATGATGATGTATATATGTAACCTTTATATTTCGCAAACCAACAAATGTACGGTTGTTTCCCATGCACTTTACATTGCTAAAAAGGATTAAAATATTTAAAAACACCACCATTATAAACCAAGAAACTGAAGTACATGTATTGGCAATAAAAACACCCCCCCCCCAAAAGAAGAACAAAATAATAATTAAACTTTTCAATAATATTTGGGACAGAGGACAAATCCTGAATCAAATGTATTCAAACATTCCATCATCAAGTACACAAACGAGTAAATAATAAAAAGATCTACCTATCGCAAGGCCAATATCTCTAACACTATACGTAGATAAAACTCTCGATACCATGATAAGCAACAAGCTCCATTTAAGTGGGTAATAATAAAATGCTTTGTTGCAGTTGTGGAAAACGTGGATACATATATCAACAAATGATAACATCATTAAATGGGTTAGGAAAAGAGCTTTTTATACTAAATTATAACAAGTATAACAACGCTTTTACCCCTGTCCCTTTAAAACTCGGTTAATCATACTAACTGCAATGTAAAATAGTTCTCCACCTACAATTTTCATTTTAAACAGGTATCGTATTTTCATCTTCTTTTTACAGCTTTTAACAAGGATAAAATTGCAGAGAGATACGTATAAATAGATAGATAGATAGCTAGATAGATAGATAGATAGACATATAGATAGATAGATAGAATGTTTGTTGTTTCATGTAGATGTATCAATTGCTGGTGTTGATTGTTAATTAAACACAATTTCATTTATGGTTTAATAAAGGAGGGGAAAGGTTGGGGGGGGGGTCCAAGTGGTAGAGCGTTTGTCTACCAATCGTCTTCTACTGGTTGGGTCGGTGTCAGCATAATGTGACTGGCTGAGACAGGAGAGAAGATCTCACCGCACTGTCTCTATGTGGCAGCACGTAAAATTCTCAAAACGTTAGTCTTGAAGCCCGTCCACCACATAGCTCATACAGTGCTGACATTGGACGGTCCAGTCGGAACCTGTCTGTTATTATTTTTATTCGAGATTGCGATCCGGTACACATACCGGTACAACAATTGTTCCGGATACCCTATTTTCCCTTGATCCTAAAGAACAGACAACTCTCAACTCTTTTACAGTCTCAACAACAAACCACACAATCGGCTTGTCAAATGTCAATAGAGGTTCATTAATGTTACACCACTGAAATAATAATTGTTCTAGGGAAGTTGATGATACCATGTCTCTTGGCGAAAATATATTATAGAGATTTTATTATAGGAGATATTCCATAAGCTCTGTAGGAGAGAGGTAATCTGCATTTTTCTCTCGATTAGAACCAACCAGGAAAAAACAAAACAAAACTTTAATCGGAGAAAAGGGACGTTTTTAAAACTTCTCCTATTCCTATGTCTTAAGGAAATCCCCATTTAGACCCATTTAGAAGGGGGGGGGGGACTTGGTCAATAACATTCTTCTGAGAGGGACTCAACCAGGAGGGGAAAAAAACAGGGCTACCAGAGCGGGTTCCGAACCACGAACTTGGGTGGGTTGGAAGCCAATGCGCTATAACCAGTCAACTGCACCCCCTCCCCTGCTATCAAACCAAGAGTCTGTACACACCATTTCTGCCCAAGTTTATGTTATAATATATATTCTTTATTTAGAGTACCACATCTTTGTCTCATGCCGTCAAAGAAATTAATTTATTATTTAAAGCTCTCTTTAAGTTTTAGTTTTTTTACCTCTCCTTTAGAAGTCGTAGTCTAAAAAAAGATTATGTACAGTGTTAAATGAAATTGTGATATATATGCTGTTCTGTCAAAATTTGACCATAAACAATATTATCTCTAGAGTACGAGAGTTTGAGTGAAATAGACAGAGACGGACAAACAGAGAGATGAAACAAAATTTGGGGTAAAAATAAAAATCGCAAGTAAAGTAACTATTTTTTTTTTTCAATCAGAAGTATTCATGTAGAGCTGGAATTAGCTTTGTCTCTTATTTCAATCTCAATCAGACCTGTTTGCTCTTTCTTCTGTTCTTCTTATGTTTAGATTGCCTTCCGAAACAGAAAACAAAAAATATGGGGAAGCGCAAAGTCCCTAAGAATCAACAAGCTGTCTCAGGAGCTAACGAGGCTGGACCTAGTGCTGGAAAAACAGAGGAAACCAAAGGTATTTTGTAGGCTTTAGTTTGTTAAAATCTTGTTTAATCAATGGAACAGATTTTCTGAGGCTATGAGACTGAGAAAGACATTTTTATTACTGCTCTTGAACAGCTACATTTACAGCAGATGAAAATTCACCCGGACTCCTGGCCAGTAACTTTTGAAAAAGATTGATTTAAATATCTATTATGGATTTTAAAAATATATAGCCTATATATCAGCAGGAAATAAGTCTTTTTTTACTTTGACAAAAATTTAACTCTCTTCCTCCACAAAATATGTTTTCAGTAGTGTTTTTGTCAAATGAAAATAACAAATTATAATTTACAAAAGCAGGTTCTATTTGTAGATTTTAGTATACATGTATAGCAAATGTTTTGAACAGCATTTAAAATTTGTTATTGATGTAATTGATTTTTATAGTTTAAAAGTAAGAGGCAGTTTTTAAGGGCCTTTTTTAACATCAGTATTAAATCCATATATTTATGTAAATAAATGTTAATTTTTGCGACATTTGAACCTGTCAGGAAAGAAAACGTACAGCCTTCAACCAAGTAAGAAAGCTGAGCAGGATGGCACTCCTACAAGTGACTTGCCTAAAGTAAGCTCTTTATCTGATTTCTTTGTTACATTTAAAACGAAAATGACTTGGCTTCTGTAGTAGAATGCTGGGCTTCTACTCAGGTTGCGTTGCTAGCCAGTGAATATTACAGTAATGACTTGAATGAATTTTTTATATCATAAGAAAAAGACATATTATTTTTAAAAAAAATTTTAAATTCATTTTTCCATTTTGATTTCTTGTTCATATCAAGCTTGAAATTTCTATATATAATATTTTTTTTTGTGTGAATGATAATATAACTTAGGTTCAGCTTCCACCAAAGTTAGAGACAGCCTTGATGGACCTGATAGCCAGTGAGCAGAAGATGAGAAGGTCTGCTGCTGAAGTATCAAAAAGAATAACGACAAAGAAACTGACGGTAAGTGTGGGTCAGAGTGGAGCAGTTATTTTTTTAGTATTCTGAAGGTTTTCTAGCCCTCAATTATAATGCATATATATCGTGCAGTCTACATGAGGTTTAGTGTCTTACTGTTTGGAAAAATACTGACCTCAGTGCTTCTGGCAACTAACTTTTCTGCCAATGCAAGCTTCCGCTCGAAACATCTCTGTTTGTATATGTCGGTGGCTGAGTGGTTAGCACGTTGGTCTTAGCTGGGTAAGGGGATTGGATGCTGTGTAGAAGATGCGGTTTCAAACACCACCCATCCCATTTTTTTTGTTTGTTTTTTGTCTTTTCAACTTTCTTTCCAACTGGTCATCTTGAGCCAAATCTAGGTTTGTGATATGAACTTTTTATTTTGTTTTTATTTCTTTATTAATTTATATGGGTAGATCTAGATAGCTTCATCGATTCCAACCTCTATCGTTGTTAAGCTGTCTTGCTTTTTATTTGAGGTTAGATTTTGTGAAAATGAGAAAAACTTTGAAGAAACTAGTGGTTCACTCTGTTACATAGTTGATGTTTTTGTTAACTCTGAAATAAATTATTTATCTACTACTAACTTCACCAGGATGTTTACAACAATCTATCGAGCGTCGGATTCACGCGGTCTCAGGTGGAGTCGGCCATGTCAAACACAATCATGTGTGGCGGAGATCTCATCGACGCCTTGGACTGGCTCTGTCTAAACGTTCAAAATGGTAAACGCCCAGATAGCTATGATTAGCTTTATCATCCGTGTAAGATGGGATATAAATGACATACTTTGTGGGATATTTATCATTCATGTAGAACATAATGTCTTGCATCAAGGTTAGATTGATTTTATGTAACTCATACTGCTTTCACAGGAATATGGTTTTTTAAGAACTTTTCAGGGTTTAAAATAGGGTAATATTGTCTAAAATATCATCCTATTTTGTAAGAGTTACAGATATTATGCTCTTGTGGCGTTTGAAAATATAGAAGAAGAAATTTGAAAAAAACCCCTGAAACTTGTAATGTGTCAAGTATTTGTTCTGTCTCGAAAGATGTGTAATAGTATTATTTAATTGTATACTAACCTATTTTCGAAACAGAGTGATAGTAAGAGAAATGAGTAGAAGAAGAAGAAGAAGAAGAAGAATAATAATAATAATGATAATAATAGCAATTAGGACAATAATACTACATTTTTTGTTCTTCAAGTTGTATGAAAGCCAAACTTATGTTTTTGAATATTTCTTTTAAAATTTCACACCATAATATCATAGCATTTTTTTACCAGCAAAAAGTAAATTTCATTTGTAAAAAAACACACACTTTTTTTTTCATCTCTTCAGACCAATTACCGTCAGGCTTCTCAGAGACACTTCTAAAAGAGGAAGAGAAGCTGCGACCCAAGTTTGACCGGTCCCTGCAGGTTGAGGGGACGCAAGCTCCCAGCGCCAGTCCTGGTGGTCAGAGGTCAAGCCCGGGATCATCGGCCAGTCAAGCTAAACAGGTCAGTCTGTGTATAATCAGTGA
Source organism: Elysia chlorotica (assembly GCA_003991915.1). NCBI lineage: Eukaryota > Metazoa > Mollusca > Gastropoda > Plakobranchidae > Elysia > Elysia chlorotica. Next base: position 409,855 of record RQTK01000268.1, on the reverse strand, counting down.
TGCCAATTATCAGTAAATTTATCAATTTTCAGTACAGATGAAGTTTTCAGATAAGATTTCAGTAAAAGTTTGTCAAGGGGTTATGCTATGCCCCTGTACCCAAGAGGTTTTGTATAAAAGCAATGACATGGTTGGCATCTTTGTACATCAACAATAAAGCCTATATAGTGCTGACATTGGACGTTAAACCAACCCAACTACTCAACTACTACTCTGTACCAAAAACTGTGCACCCTTTTTATTAGTGTTAAATAAGAGTTTATAGAGGAAGGACCAGAAAAAAAAATTAATTCAGGTAACTAAAAAAACAATTTGAGAGTAACAGCTTTTGTTTTTTTTATAGACAGATTGGGTTAGGTGACGCATTATGATGTATGAATCCTGTGCAGCTTCGAATTTTCTATGTGATTTATTATATGTTTTGCCTTGAATTTGGTGCCCTTTTTTTGTTTTGTTTTGAAGCAGTCGGCATCATCATCAAAGGCGGAGAAACCTGAAATGAAGAACTGGATCTTGCAGTACGCCCAGCAGAGCTCCAGTGATGAGGACGGCGACGGAGACAGCGATGGGCCTGGCGCCGAAGCCTCGTTTGATCCAGTAGGTAGAGCTCACGATCTTCCCTGACTACCACTTTCCACCACCAGTGTCAACTTGAGTTAACAAATGTTTATAAACTAACTGCTGTTGGTACAATAGATAATTAATTTTTCCTTATTTGATAGTTATCCTCCTGAAGTACTCTCATCACATATATTTCTACTACGCTTAAGAATTTTTGCATATTTTTATATAGGTAGACAATGTGTCATCTTTTCAGGTTTTAAAAATAGCGGTCCCATCCCATAAGGCACTGCTGCCAGGCAATTTGTAAGATATTTAATCCGATTCATTCTAAAATTTGCAAGGGTACATGTGGATGTTTTAGTGGTTAGCACCTTGATTTAGTTGGTTATTTGTACTTTTATTCCATTTTGACCTTATTTGAAATTATGTATGACACAGTGGCACCACAGCCCAAAGCAGTACCATGCTGATGAGCTGAGAGGCATTGACTTTCTCACTGTTCACTACGATCATAGAAAACTTCTCTAAAATCAGGAACATTGATGGGTTGATATGAAAACAAAAAAAACAACAACTCTGAGTGCCGTTGTCATTTTTCATGAGTTTGATACCCAAAACAATATTTTATGGCTTTATATTTTTAACCCGAGAAAGGAATTTTGTAAAAACCTGTTAAAGACACTCTTACCCAAAGCTGAACATGTAGAATTTTCCAGAAAACACTATACCCATTGCCCAATTCAATGCAAACTTTGATACATACAAAAAAAAAAGTAAAATAGATAAACCGGTTTTGCATTCCACCCCCTCAAATGTTTTTGGATTACGATAGTAGTAGTACCGTATGGCTATACTTGATAATGCAGTTGTGTGGGTCTGTACCATAGTATCGTGTGGCTATACGTGAGAATACAAATGTACGTGTCTGTAACTCCCTGTCCCCAGACTGCCCGCTTTGCGGAGCTTCACAGTCGCCTGCAGGACCTGAAGGACAGGGCGGCCATCGCGAAGAGTAACGGCGCTGCGGAGGAACACAAGAAACTCTCGAAGCAGCTCAGGGAGCTGCATCTGGGTAAGCAAAATGGACAAAATAATTTTAGATGTTTATGTTCTTAATATATATATATATATTGACTGAATAAACATTGAAATTGACATTGACATTGAACAGCCTGGCTTGTTTCTGATGCGAGGAGTCGCTTTCAAATGTACGTGTCTGTAACTCCCTGTCCCCAGACTGCCCGCTTTGCGGAGCTTCACAGTCGGCTGCAGGACCTGAAGGACCGGGCGGCCATCGCGAAGAGTAACGGGGCCTCGGAGGAACACAAGAAACTCTCGAAGCAGCTCAGGGAGCTGCATCTGGGTAAGCAAAATGGACAAAATAATTTTAGATGTTTATGTTCTTAATATATATATATATATTGACTGAATAAACATTGAAATTGACATTGACATTGAACAGCCTGGCTTGTTTCTGATGCGAGGAGTCGCTTATTTAAACTTTATATTTCAGTTAAATTGTTGGGAGTCGTGCCTAAGAAGAAAGGGGGAGGGGGAGATTGGGGGGGGTAGATGTCAGTTTTACAGTCAGGTGATCAGAATCGATAAGTGACATGATTTTGATAAGAATCCATGGTGTCATGTTTATCTATGAAAATACTGCTGGGGTTAAATGGTAGAACTTTAGGTTCTCGATTGGAAGTTATCTGATTAGAACTTACGATCATTAATTTTTTGTTGTTGGAATTTTTACCCTTTTGGTTGGATCAGTATCAGTACGATATGATCGGCTGGGACAGAAGTCGCGGTATCCTCTCACTGTCTCTGTGGCAGCATGTAAAATTGTTAGACTTTAGTTTTGAGACCCATCTATCATATAGCCTTGCATTTGACGTTGAACTTAAGAAACTAAATAACTCACTTCCTTAAAATTCCTTGAAGAATCTGATACAAAATGGTTAAGCCTAAATAACTATGATAACAAAATTTGAAACAGTAATATTTACCTAAATCTTTTTGTGAAAATGTTTCTCACCTAAATAAGCCTCCTAAAAATGTCTTTTTGGAACATTCAAAGTTCTGTTTAGAAGGCTTTGTTTTTCTTTCTCTTATTTTTCATTTTTTGTTTTATTTTTTCCTCCTGCACAGAGATGAACGCGGCTGAAAAGCACCCAGATTTTGACAAGTCTATCAAGGCAGACCTCAAGGCTGCCTCGGCCCCTGCAAAGGCAAAAGTGAAGAAAACTGCTGCCCCTGTTGCTGGTGGTGATAACGATGCTGTTGCTGCTGCTGCTGATGCTGATGACGGAGAGGACAGCTTTGGTTTGGGGCTGTTCGCTGCGGCCGAGAAGGAGGCACCGAGCAAGCCCAAAGTTGGTGAGTGGAGATTTCTTCTCTGGCTTTAAAACGGTTTAAGTAAAGTTTCGTCTCACACTCTGATCTATATGTAGAGGTGTCGGCAAAAAGCGTGATATTGTTGGAATTTCTCCGTTTGAGATATTACGCCAAATCGTTTTTTTTTCATTTCCTGAGTCTGTTAAGGTTAAATTAAAATTTTTTTTTTTTTTTAAATTGAAAAAAGTCCATAAAACAACACAAACTGAAGTTTAGGAAAGAATTTCACGACAGAGAGTAAAATTTTCAATTTTTCCCACTCTTTTACAAGGTCTTTACACATACAATTAGCATCTCTTATCAGCAAAATCAGATTTTTTGCAAATTTTTTAACCTCGTGCTTGTTCTTCACTTTGATCAGCGGCACCGAAACCGATGGAGGAAGTTCGTAACTTTGAGTACACGCGGTCCCAGTGGACGGGCAAGTCCCCGAAACAGTTCCTCATTGACTGGGTGCGCAAGCATCTCAAGGCCAGCCCCCCGCCCAAGTTCAAGAAAATTCAGGTCAAGGTCGACCGCTTCAAGAGCACGTGAGTTTGACAACTGTCAACTGTTGCTAACCAGGAATGATTCTTTGTGCACGTGTTATTTTTTTTTTTTAGGGGGGGGGGGGGGGGGGGGCGCGGTGGTCCAGGGGTAGAACATCGGCTTCCGACGCAAAAGGTACAGAGTTCGAATCCTGGCTGGAGCGTTCCCTACTAGTTGGGTCGGTGTCAGTATAATGTGACCGGCTGAGACAAGAGTCATGGTATCCCCGCCCTGTCTCGTGTGTGGCAGCACATAAAATTGTCAGACGTCCGTCTTGGGGCCCGTCCACAATATAGCCTATATAGTGCTGATGTTGGACGTTAAACCAACCCAACCAACCAACCAACCGTCTGGAAACATAAGTTTGGAAAGTTCATCCTATAGTACACGTGAGTTTGACAACTGTCAACTGTTGTTAACCAGGAATGATTTTTTGTGCACGTGTTATTTTTTTTTTTTAGGTGTGTGTGTTTTTTTCTACGGTCCCTATGTTTTTTTTTTTTGGTGTACATTTTTAAAACCAATTTTACAGAAAGGAGAAACACTGCATATTGTTAAGTTTTAATTTTTCTCAATTATGTACTTTTCTTTACTTTAGATGTTATTTATTTATTTGTCGGATTCCGCCCCCTACTGGCTAGTCGGTTTCAGTATAAGGCTACAGGCCGAATCTGGAATTCTGGTATCGCAGCACTGTGTTTTTTGTGGCAGCTTGTAAAATCGTCAAATGTTGGTCTTGGGACCCGTCTGCAATATTGCCATGCTGATGATGTTGGACGTTAAAAAACAAAAGTCCCTCCCTCACTTCTCTCCTGCCCCAGATGTATCGTGGAGAGGACTAAAGAGGACATTCTCTCGGTGACTCCGGACATTCTGTGTGAGAACGTGAAGGACTCGGAGCACTTGTCCTGCACGCTGGCTCTCTACCACCTGTGTCGTGGCCAGGTCAGTCTCGGATACACGTCAGCACTTTACCTGCAGGATACACATCATCACTTTAGCTGCAGGATACCACATCTTCACTTTACCTGCAGGATACCACATCTTCACTTTACCTGCAGGATACATCTTCACTTTACCTGCAGGATACATCTTCACTTTACCTGCAGGATACCACATCTTATTTTTGTTGTTGTTGTGAATTTAAGAGGATTAAAGAAATTTTTTTCAATTATTTCTGTGTGAGTAGTACGAAATGTATTTAGTAAATTAAAAACAAATCAAGGTGTCTTAATTTTAACTCCATCATGAGAGAGATACTGGTCTAACACACTCACTGACTCCTTACCCTCTATTCTTTGTTGAAATTTTTGCTGTCTGCACTCCTGTCTTTACTGTGGAGCCCCATACTTCCTGTGTTTTGGTGAAGGTCGACACCTCCGTACTATTTCCTCTGGTCCATACTTGATCTAAAACCCACAGTGATAAACTGTTTGAAAACGGCTAGCCCAGTGGCAATATATTAGTCTTCATGTCAGAATTTATTGAATTTAGTCTTGAGAAACCAATGGTATTTTGAATTTCATTCTCTGAAGCATTTGTTCCACATCTTAGCCTTCATTTTAAAGTATTTAACTAAAAAGCATCAAGTAGCTAAGTAACAAAAGACTATGCTTGAAAGGCCCTAAAACAGTTTTTGTCTTAAATTTAGATGTTTAGTGGTCTCTAGATCAGCACTTATATCATTGACTTGTGCCTGATTCACCTTGGTTGTCTTGCAATTATGTCTCTGATAGCAAGTCAACTACTCAGTAATGTTTGTTTTGTTTTTACGGTGATGAATCTCCAGCCGGTCCACCAACTGCTGCCTCCCCCGTACCGCAACGTCTGGCTCGACTGGGCAGACGCGGAGAAGAAGAAGAAGGACGAGGCCAAGGAGAAAGTGGACAAGGTGAGATGGTCTGATTTAACATTTTCTGTCACGCTGCACATACAGACTTCTAAAGTAAAGTCACAGACTTCATCATGCACTCTGAAATAAACCATTCAGTAGTCCGAACAAGTTCTATAACACTAACAGGAGGAACCAAAATTTCAAATAGCGGTCTAGTTAATAATAGAAGGAACCACATTTTTAAATAGCAGTCTAGTTAATAGAAGGAAGCACAATTTTAAATAGCATTCTCATAGCCAAAACATTATCTAACTTCACTCATACAGAATCCAACCTATATGATAGTAAAAAAATACAGTGCAGTAAAAACAATGCCCGTCAAAGTCACAAGTCTCACATCCAATAGTCAAAACATAGTGTCAACTGTCATGAACAATAAAATGTCACAAGTCACAAGTCTCAAGTCTATGTCAAGTCTGTGTCTTCGTCATTCCCACGACAAATAAAATGTCACAAGTCACAAGTCACAAGTCTGCAAGTCTGTGTCTTCGTCATTCCCACGACAAATCATCTTTCCGCAGCGTCGACTGCAACTTCTTCATATCTCGCAACATAAACAGCGCGGGGTTGCCCAGGGCCGAGTGTCCGATGACCTTGTTACAGCTGTGAGGCTTGGGCCGTAGGTTCCCATTCAAGTTGTTGTTCTGGTAGTGGTTGTGGCTGTAGTGCTGGTGTTGGCCGTTTGTTGACGCGTTCGAGGATGAGGATGTTGGTCGTCCGCCTGCAGAATGAGGTCGCTTTGTCTTCATACCCGTTTTATCCGAAGTAGCTCGAAGTTTCTTTCCAGTCTCCAACTGGAAAAAGATGAATTGAAGGAGGAGAAAACAATTATGTGTGGTGTTTTTCAGCCAAGAGACCAGTTTATCTCAAAGTTGATGAAGAAACTGAACATCGATGATGGCTCAAGCAAAGGAGGAGGAGGAGGAGGAGGAGAGAGCCAAAAGATGAAAAAATCGCCATCGTCAGCAGAGAGGAAGAGTGAGGGAAGTGATGAGGAGGAGGACGATTGGGAGGCCTTGGCTGATAAGGTAAACATGCAATCATTAGGGTCCTCATCATTCAACTCAAGTCAACAATGGCAACTGAAGTAAGTTTTTACTGTTGTTAGCCTAGGACTACATAGGCAATGAAAACGGTAAGAAAGGTAGTTCTGTAAGTACAATGTTGTGGTTGGCTAACAACTCATCTTAAGGTATGCCATAAGGAGGCTTGTAAGCAACCACTACACTGGACTTAAGACCCTCACTTTCTTACCACTTTGATTGCCTATGTAAAACTTGGTCTACAGTCGTAAAAAAACTTACTTCAGTTGCCATTGGTGACTTGAGTTAAATAATGAGCTTGTTCGGCAAAAATTCTTGGGCTTGTATTAGTACAAATTATATGAAAACATTAACCTGTATTGAACAGGCTTTTCTTTAACAAAAAAAAAAAACACAAAAAAGAATAGTTTGCACCCTCCCATAACAAGAGGCTTTAAAAAAAAAAAAAAAATAATAATCAACTGGCAACACTTTGAATTTAATTATTTTTATTAAAGTCTTGAGTAACCAGCGACTTAACAAGTTTGGTGTTGCTTAACGTCCATAGTCAACATTATATAGGCTATATTGTGGACAGGTCCCAAAATTCAATCCCACAGATACAGTGTGGGGGGACCTGGACTCCTGTCTCAAATGTTAACATTATACTGACCCCCACCCCCACAAACATTAGAGGACTAAATCAAACATACGTTTTTTTTTATACTGATTGTGGGTTTCAAACCAGGGACCTCACAATCGGGAAACCAACGCTCTACCACTTA
>RQTK01000268.1:372827-402646 GCA_003991915.1 Elysia chlorotica | reverse complement strand
GCCCGGCAATTCAACAACCATTTTTTTTGTATTTTCAACTCCATCACAGGGACAGCTACAGGAAATCGCCACGGGTGGTAAAACTTTGCCGGACGGCGCGGGGAAAAGTTTGCCGAAGAGCCGGTCGCAGGGTAAAGAGTCTCCCTTGAGCAAAGCACTACAGGCGCGACAGGGGACTCAACTCTACAAGCAACTTCTGGAGGGGAGAAAACTCCTGCCCGTGTACCAGTACAGAGAAGAGGTTTGGTTTGGTTTCTTGATTAGCGTCCAATGTCAGCATTATATAGGCTATTTTGTAGACGGGCCCCAAGACTGATGTCTGACAAGTTTGCATGCTGCTACACAGAGACAGTGCGGGGATGCCACGACTCTCTGTGTCAGTCGGTCACATTATACTGACACCGACCCAACCAGTACAGAGCTGAGGTGAGAGAAATGTTGCTGAAAGAAATTTGTCCAGTAATCGCGTACTAGGGTAGTAAGCCAAACAATAGCGGAAGATGAGTTAAATATAAGATTTAAATAAACTTGTCTGGCACTTTTTTTTCTCTATGAAAGGTATTGGAATCAAATAGTTGAAACCAAATTTAGTTTGAAAACTGAATTTTCCCTCTCATATCTCTCTGCAATTGTATCTGCTTCCTGGCAGATCAACTGGTAGACGAAACAAAGACATGTTTGTCGTTTAGTCCATTTTATGTATCGACCTTAATCGGTTTGTAGGTATGTCTAAAAGCATCTTCATTGCAGCAATTTAAGGCAGGGCTCAAGACCTATCTTTTTGATTTTTACCTTAATGAGAGCCCTTCTTTTTCAATGTGACTATTCATTATTGCTTATCTGACGAACGTTGAATATGAAGCAAGTGAGCGAGCGAGTTGTGAATGGTAGTATGTTTTCTTATGTGTTGCATGTTTGCTTCTTTGTTATGAATTGTAAAACGCTTCGAGCCATGTTCTTGGAAGAAGCGCTATATAACTGATCTTAATTATTATTATTATTATTATTGACACATAGCGCAGTACTTTTCTTGAACATTTGTTTTAATTGATTCTTTCATTTTAAAATTATTTTCCGCTGCAGGTTCTGTCTGCGGTGAGGGCCCACAGTGTCGTTGTTATAGCGGGAGAGACCGGCAGTGGGAAGAGCACGCAGATACCTCAGTTCATTCTCGAGGTGAGACGCATGTTTTTGTTGCTTCATGCCCAACATCAGCGCCTATATAGGCTGTATTGTGGACCGGCCTCAAGACCGACGTTTGGCGATTTTAAATGTTGTCACACACGAGAGAGACAGTGTGGGGAGACTTGGATTCTTGTCTCATCTAGTCACATTATACTTACAATGGCCCAAACAATAGGGCTCGAAAGAAGACAAATAAATTTTTGACGGATCAGGGGATTCAAACCATTGACCTTCCGATCTGGAGATCAATGCTTTGCCACTTAGCTAGTTTGCCCCCTTGGAGGTGTGACAGTTTTTGTGATATTCAAATCTAATCTTCTGTCTTATCATACAGACATACAGTACAACTCGGACTTAACGAACTCGCTCGTTAATTTTTTGTAGTTTGTTGGATGCAACGTTTATGTCAGTGCTACCAATACAGATACCCTCTCCCAAAATTTCCCCGAAAAGTGGATTTGAATATTCTCCTCCTCCTCCTCCTCCTCCTCCTCCTCCTCCTCCTCTTCATTCTCTTCCTCCTCTTCCTCTTCTTCTTCTTCTCAGTATCTATATTTTTACGATCACGATCATCATCATCATCATTATCATCCCCAGGACTGCATTGCCCAGGGCCAAGATGACGTCAACGTGATCGTCACGGAACCTCGGCGTATCTCCGCAACCAGCCTCGCCACGCGCGTCTCCCAGGAGATGGGGGAGGGGCGGCTCGAGTCGGGGGTGCAGGGTCTGGACGTGGGGGAACCGCGGGCGTTCAAGAACGGGGGGCCCCTGGTCGGCTACCAGATCCGGTTCGAGTCGCGGCGAGGTCGGGGGACCAGGCTGGTCTACTGTACGACCGGCGTCGTGCTGAGACAGCTGCAGGGCTCGGCGGATCTCAGCGAAGTCACGCACCTCATCATTGACGAGGTTGGTGTGTCGGTTTCATAACATCATCATCATCATATCATCATCATCGTCATCATCATCATCATCGTCATCATCATTGATGAGGTTGGTGTGTCGGTTCCTTAACATCATCATCATCATCATCATCATCATCATCATCATCATCATCATAACATCATCATCATTGATGAGGTTGGTGTGTCGGTTCCTTATATGTTGATATCATGGTGAACATAAAAGACATGCTTTTTAGCCTGGATACCTAATTACGAATATTCTCTTATAACAATGTTCAAGTTAAGTTTTACTGTAATTCCCCTCCTCTCCCTTTTTTATTACCATTCTGTTCTTTACAGATCCACGTTTGCTTGAAGGCAATAGATGACTTTGATGATAGCGAAACTGTTAAAACAGTGGTTTTTATCTTCTAGACTTTACAAATAAAAGATTATCAGCTTACATTGTTCAAGTTTGTTCAATATAGGAATAAAGCTTTCTTTGCAATCTAACGCCTTTTTATGTTCTCATTGAGGATGATATCCAGCAATATTGTAATCTCATATAAGCTTACCTAGCCTGGCTCCCCCCAGGTCCACAAACGCAGTGTCCAGTCCAACTCTCTTATGATTTTTATGATCTTATGATTTAAATTACATAAGTTTTGCATGAGGGCAAGAAAAGCAAAATTTAGCAAAGTTCTAACAAAACTGCAAATACCTTGCTTAATTACATATAAAGGCTCAGAAATATCCATCAAACCTGTTAAATATCATTTTTTTAAAGCGCCCATGCCTTATCACTAATATTAGGTCTATATGACAAATACCTACACATTATTAAGACAGTATTTTTAATCCTCGGCTCCTTATAAACCAACACTAGCCTATAGTGTTCACAGTAACCTTGATCTACTTTATCTACAAATTGTTTTTTACCCCCCCCCCCCCCCCTCTTTCTCTCTCTTTCTCTCTTACTGTACCACCGGCGTCGTGCTGAGACAGCTGCAGGGCTCGGCAGATCTCAGCGAGGTCTCGCACCTCATCATTGACGAGGTTGGTGTGTCGGATCCTTAACTTGTTTTTTAGCCTGAATACCTAATTACTAATATTCACTTATAATAATGTTCAAGTTAAATTTAAATGTAATTCCAGGTCCACAAACGCAGTGTCCAGTCAGACTTTCAGAAGTTTTGCATACGGGCAAGGAAAGTAAAATATAGTAAAGTCCTAACAAAACTGCAAATACCTAGCCTAATTACTCGTACATAAAAATTCTCATAAATATCAGCTGAAACTGTTAGATTTTAAAAATCCCCTGTAGCTTATCACTAATATTAGGTCTATATGACAAATAAGCTGGAAATATTCAGACGGACTGAAGAAGTTATGTCAGATATTAGTCTTGGGGCCCGTCCACAATATATAGCCCATATAGTGCTACAAACAAACCTCCACAGGGAAGGTCCTCCCAGGGATGTTGATCACGGGGCAGTGGTTGAAGTTATGTCAGATATTAGTCTTGGGGCCCGTCCACAATATATTTGTAAATATTACCCCCCCCCCCCCGCCCCCCACCCCCCCCACCCCCCCCCCCCCAGGTCCACGAACGCAGTGTCCAGTCCGATTTCCTGATGATCGTCGTGAAGGAAATCCTCGCGCGTCGACCTGACCTCAAGGTCATCCTGATGAGCGCGACCTTGGACAGCGGAAAGTTCTCGGCGTACTTCAACCACTGCCCCGTGATCAACATCTCTGGGAGGACCTTCCCTGTGGAGGTTGGTTTGTTTACAGGCTATATATTGTGGACGGGCCCCAAGACTAATATCTGACATAACTTCAACCACTGCCCCGTGATCAACATCCCTGGGAGGACCTTCCCTGTCGAGGTTTGTGTATTTGCTTTTTGCTTAGCGTACAACATCAGCACTATATGGTCTATATATTGTGTACGGACCCCAAGACTAATATCTGACATAACTTCAACCACTGCCCCGTGATCAACATTCTTGGGAGGACCTTCCCTGTGGATGTTTGTGTATTCGTTTGTGTTGCTTAGCATTCAACGTCAGCACTATATGGGCTATGTATTGTGGACGGGCCCCAAGACTAATATCTGACATAACTTCAACCACTGCCCGGTGATCAACATCCCTGGGAGGACCTTCCCTGTGGAGGTTGGTTTGTTTGTTTGTTTGTTTGTTTGTTCTGCTTAGCGTTCAACGTCAGCACTATATGGACTATATATTGTGGACGGGCCCCAATACTAATATCTGACATAACTTCAACCACTGCCCGGTGATCAACATCCCTGGGAGGACTTTCCCTGTGGAGGTTGGTTTGTTTGTTCTGCTCTTAGCGTTCAACGTCAGCACTATATGGGCTATGCATTGTGGACGGGCCCCAAGACTAATATCTGACAAGTTTATGTGCTGCCACACAGAGACAAAGCGGAGAGACCATGGCTCTGTCTCAGACGGTTACATTGTACTGCAACTGACACTGAGCCAACCAGTTTCAAGGGAAGCAAACGCTAGAGCTGGGCTCAAACAATGGATTTCTAACGTCAGAAGCGGATGTTCTACCCCAGGGCCCAGAGTTGTTATGTCCCTTATGGGAATAACTATGCTGTATTCAATTTTTTGTCGTGATGTTTTGCAACTCCTATATTTTCTTTACACTGCCAAAACATGAAATATTTTAGCGTTTTTTATCAGTACAGTAGCTATTTATAGACTTCTGACTCTATAAATCCACCCTGTTCTTTTTTTAGGTGTTCTACCTCGAAGATGCCATAGAGAAGACGGGCTATGTGGTGGATGACGACTCACCATACACCCTGACGGAGAACCAGCTTGTTAAGGTAGCAACAAAGCCGTTACCGTGCTGACGTGCCGTAAAACAAACAAACCCATTCACTCACTGTTAAGGTAGCACCATAGCCGTTACCGTGCTGACGTGCCGTAAAACAAACTCACTCACTCACTCACTCATTTGTTAAGGTAGCAACATAGCCGTTACCGTGCTGACGTGCCGTAAAACAAACTCACTCACTCACTCACTGTTAAGGTAGCACATGTACTTTCATTCAACTTAGACGAACAGAGCTTGTTTTCAAAATTATAGGCTTTTTTTCACTGGCTCTGGGGAATTTTATATCTAAGAAAAAGCAGATTGCTGACAAACTTTCAAATGAGGTAACTCTGTGTAATTGATTTATCTCCTTTTAGAATGAGATGCTATAAAAATGGAGTTTAGGTTAGTTCTGAGCTCCTATAGAGTTACAACTAAAGATATCAACCAATAAAGGTCAAGAAAGGTAATCTGTTATTGAAAAAAAAAAGAGACGATTCCTTCTAGTTAAGAGCAAGGGGAAGAAGAAAGACATGAAATGGAAAATAGTTAAAAAAATATAAACACAACTTTTCTTGTCCCTCTCGCTGATTCCCAAACTGCAGGAGGACCGAGCCCAAGTGGAGATAACTGGCAAGGGAGGTAACACATCCACGCAGAACCTGACTTGGACCAAGGAGGACATCAGCAGGATCGACAGAGTAGTCTACCTTTATAGTACCATCATCTATGTCGATAGAGTTTTATCTGAGTTGAAGCCTGGAAAAATTAGATGGATCATTTTTAGATATGGTTATATGTGAAAGCTTAGCTTGATGTGAATAATATAACAGTGACAATCATCAAATTTCTCAAGGCAATAAAAGAGATACTACATTGCATCTAGTTCAACATATTCATATTGCTGTTCATGCTTTTATTCTTCAGTGCTAAAAAGTGTAACACTACACATCTTTTGTGTGTTCAATCTACTCCTTTTTCCCATTCTTTTTCATGATTATTTTTTAGTTGTTTTCATATCATACAAACTTTGTCTCACTTCCTCAGACGGATCTGTCTCCTGACAAATATTGTCTACGCACGAGAAATGCTGTGACCCGTCTGAACTTGAACAGGATCAATCTGGATCTGATTTCTGTGAGTCTTCCATGCCCTGGTCATTGTGCAGTCCTGATTCGGGCCTGGCATGCCATATGTTTGTTTCCACGTCAAACGATCTTGAGCCTGTCTGTGGTTCTCATGTAGCTTCCGTGCCTTACAGTAAAAACCAATGAGTTATGGTCACGACTTGCTCAGGAAAACTTCAACACCGAGATAGCGGCAGAAATTATTACCAGAACTGTTATTTCATCAATTCAGCTCAAATTGTATTCCAAATTCAATAATCTTGTCTTGTTACAAGTATTTTTAATGGCTAAGTCTGAACAGCAACTAGACTGTTTTTATGGAATGGCTACACATCTGCTTTCTGATGTTAGATTTGAGTTATTTTCAATTCAGCTCAAATTGTATTCCAAATTCAATAATCTAAAAGTGGGCGACTCTTATACCACAAATCTCAATAATATTCTTCCATTTTCCTTAAAAGTCGATTTCTAACCACTATTGAGCAATGTGTAAACTGTATCTCTGAACAAATTCAAACTTACGGTATTGGCAATCAGAAAATGTAACCTCCCCCAGGATCTGCTGATGCACATAGAGTCATCCACTCCTTTCTGTGATGTAGAGGGCGCCGTGCTCATCTTCCTGCCGGGCTTGTCGGACATCCAGGAGCTGTACGAGATGCTCACAACACAGCGCCACTTCAGCGACCCCTCCAGGTCGGTGGGCAGTTTGTGCTCGGATTTCCCCAGACTCGTTGTATACGTAGCAAATATTGAATTATTTTATAATTAGGATTTAGAGAAAAATTTATTACATCTGTTTTAGGCATTTTTTTGTTTAAAAGTAAAATCAGTCAATCTTTTTGTTTATAAGATTAGATAAGATAAGATAAAATAATCCTTTATTATCCCATAGGGAAATTTTTCTTGGTCATACATACACCAGTTGTACATGTGTGACATAAAAAATAGTGATGATAATGATGATAATAATGATAATAAAATATAACGATTAGAGATATTATTATTATTAGAGAAGTAAAGGGTCCCATGTTCGAGTCATAATCAGGTTCTATTAATTGGCTCAGTGGCAGTGTGTACCTGTCTGACAATGTGACTGGTTGAGACGAAAGTCCTTGTACCTCTGCTCTGTTCTTGTCAGTCAGCATGCACAGAAAATTGAACAGACCAGGGTCTGGGGACATGCCTATAAGAACACCCAGAGCTGACTTTTAGAAATCAACCAACAAACAAACAAACAGTTCATCCATAAGTGTGGTCTTCGAGCCGGGGATCTTCTTCTTGAGCCGTGTTAGGCTAAAGATGAAATGGGTCGATGAATTCTCTCTTTCTTTCTGTGAGAAATCCAAGAAGTGTCAATCTTTGTCATTATTAAGTGATCTCTAGTTCGATAAATTCCTCTTTCTTTCTGCGAGAAATTCAAGAACATTCTCAAAGGGTTAATCTTTCTCATTATTAAGACTTAGTGATCTCTAGCTCGATAAATTCTGCTTTCTTTCTATGAGAATGTCAAGAACATTCTAAAAGTGTGAATCTTTCTCATTATTAAGACTTAGTTTATCTCTAGCTCGATAAATTCCTTTCTCTTTCTGTGAGAAATCCAAGAAAATACTAAAAGTGTCAATCTTTCTTATTATTAATACTTAGTGATCTCTAGCTCGTAAGTTTGAAATTCAAGAACATTCTCAAAGTGTCAATTTTTCTTATTTTTAAGACTTAGTGATCTCTAGTTTGATAAATTCCACTTTCTTTCTGTGAGAAATTCAAGAACATTCTCAAAGTGTCCATCTTTCTCATTGTTGTGAATCTCTCCCCTAACGACCGCGTGCGTGCTCCAGGTACCAGATCTTGGCGCTGCACTCCGTGCTGTCCTCCCAGGACCAGGGCCGCGTTTTCTCCGTGCCCCCGCCTGGCGTCAGGAAGGTCGTCATAGCAACCAACATCGCAGAGACCGGCATCACCATTCCCGATGTGGTCTACGTCATTGACAGTGGCAAAGCCAAGGAGAATAGGTATGAGCGTGATTAAAATCGGTGATTTTGTGGTTCATTTGTTAAACCACTGGTTGACACATCATGTACGCTGTATGTCCTATTTTTGGTAACAAGATGTATATCCCACGTACATTGTATGTCTTGAAATTCAGCAATTTAGCAGTTCCCACCCACGATGCTATGCCATACAGTGCAGGTCATGTTTCTAACAGCATAAAAGAAGCACTGAGTGGAAAACTTAAAATAAATTCTATTTTTGACAAATATTAGTGTTTTCAATCAGTTTCCCCCCATGTCCTCCACACCCCCCTCCCCCAGGTACATGGAGACGAGCCAGATGAGCGCCCTGGAGGAAGTGTTCATCAGTCGCGCCAACTGCCAGCAGAGGGCAGGGCGGGCGGGGCGCGTGCGGACGGGCTTCTGTTTCCGTCTGTTCACCGAGGCTCAGCACGCGGGGCTCAAGGCCTACGGGACGCCGGAGTTACTGCGGGTCCCGCTAGAGGAGCTCTGTCTCAACATCATGGTAACGGGTTATATAGAGATCTGTCTCAATATCATGGTAGGGGGTTATATAGAGATGTGTCTCAATATCATGGTAGGGGGGTTATATAGAGATGTGTTTCAATATCATGGTAGGGGGGTTATATAGAGATGTGTCTCAATATCATGGTAGGAGTTGTATAGAGCTGTGTCTCAATATCATGGTAGGGGGTTATATACAGCTGTGTCTCAATATCATGGTAACGCGTTATATAGAGATGTGTCTCAATATCATGGTAGGGGGCTCAAGGCCTACGGGACGCCCGAGTTACTGCGGGTCCCGCTAGAGGAGCTCTGTCTCAACATCATGGTAACGGGTTATTTAGAGATTTGTCTCAATATCATTTATTAATTTACACAAGTGAAAGAATCATCTCCTCCTTTTCCGCTACTTTCCAAAGCAGTTATACATATAACTTGCTTACATATTTCTGTTTGTAATTAATTTTCCATAAATTTTCTTTCTCCAGAAAAGCCAGTAGGGTCAGTCCCAATAATATCAACACTAACACAGGAGAAAGAATCATTTACTTCTTTTCCGCTATTTTTTTCTAGGCAGTAAAACATGTAACGAACTAGCGGATTGTGTTAGTAATTAATTTTTTTCATATAATTTTCTGTATATTGCCTTGTTTTTTTTAACTTCTCCCAGAAATGTCAGTACTGCTACTCCCAATATTATCAACGCTAATACAAGGGAAAGAATCATTTTCTTCTTTTCCACTATTTTTCTAGGCAGAAAGACATGTAACTAACTATCAGTTTGCGTTTGTTATTAATTTTTTCATATAATTTTCTGTAAAATTGCCTTTTTTTTTTTTAACTTCTCCCAGAAATGTCAGTACGGCCACTCCCAATATTATCAACACTAACACAAGGGAAAGAATCATTTCCTTCTTTTCCGCTATTTTTCTAGGCAGTGAGACATGTAACTAACTAGCGGACTGTGTTTGTCATTAATTTTTTTACTTAATTATCTGTAAATTGCCTTGTTTTTGTTCTTCTCCCAGAAAAGTCAGTACTGCCACTCCCAATATTATCAACATCTATACAAGGGAAAGAATCATTTCCTTCTTTTCTGCTTTTTTTCTTTAATTTAACTTAATAGCAGATTGTGTTTGTAAGAAGTTTTTTTATTTAATTATCTGTAAAATTGCCTTGTGTTTTTTTCTTCTCCCAGAAATGCCAGTACGGCCACCCACAAGAGTTCCTGCAGGGAGCCCTCGACCCTCCGTCTGCGCTGGCCGTGACGCGAGCCATGGGGCTGCTCCGCGAGGTCGGGGCGTGTCTCCCCGACGACGCGACCTTGACCCCGCTAGGTCACCACCTGGCCGCGCTGCCTGTGGACGTGAGGATAGGAAAGATGTTACTGCTGGCCGCGGTGTTTGGCTGTCTCGACCAAGTGGTGGGGGGTGTTTGGTTTTCTTGTGTTTTGTTTTTTGGTAATTTAGTGTTGGTGGGTTGTATGGAAAAGCTGTGAGCTACGAAGTGGGATGTAGACCTGTTTTGATATGTTTTGAACAAGTGGAAGGAAGTATTAGATTTGTCTTGGGAGGTTTTGTGGTGAATTTTTATGGATTGGTGATAATATATTGATTTTAGTCACTCTAATTTCTTTCTTGGGCAGTAGCTCATCAGTGTTTTGTTTTTCCACTTAAAACATTTTTTTTTTTATATTTGACTATCAGCACACAGAGACTTTTATTTGTGTATAATTATGTTGTGCAGTGCATATTGCTGACTAAGACATATGTTTGCAAGAAATACGGTTGGGAATAAATAAGTTAACTCTTTAAGCCCTCATTCCATGTTTTGTCGTAGGTTTTAGATAGATCTATAAATGGAAAGAGGGTATTTTTTTTCGTTTTCCGTCATTTTTTGTGATTTTACTATAGCCGCTCGGGTTTAAAGAGTTAAATAACTGTCTACTAAATTTATACTTAATTGATTCAGTTACATCCCCTTCTGTAATTCGAATCCTCTTTATTCGAAGTTAAGATCAAATCCCAAGCAATTCGAATTACGAGGTTTCCACTGTATTATGTACTACAGATCTTCTTTCTCTTCTTGTCTTTCCGTGTTGGTATTGACATCTGATTTTTCTTCTGGTCCATTCCTTGATGCTGTCCACGTATCCCACAGTTCAAATATTTGACCTTGAGTTTTGTTTCCTTCTCAGGCGGTGATTGCAGCAGCCATGACAGACAAGCCTCCGTTTGTCGTTCCGCTGAGCAAAAAGTCCGAGGCTGACACCGCGAAGCAGGCGCTCTCATTGGCTAACTCGGATCATGTGACTCTTCTCAAGGCCTATGTTGGGTGGGTAGCTCTTGAACATTGTTTAGATCTGTTCCTCTAGACCTCAGAGCCAGCCCTGGAAACTAAACTAGTCGTTTTCAGGAAATGCCTAAAGTGAAACCCAATAATCAAAACGGGAACTGCTTTGGAATGGCTGGAAATTAAAAAATTTTCTGAGAATGACTGTATTCTGAATTTGACTGCACCTTGTGTACAAGGTTTATAGTTGAAAAAGGAAAAAGGCAAAAAAAAATATTTTGTGATTGAAAAAATGAAAAGATGATTTGGTGCAGTCACATTACAAAAAAAGAATGGGTGCATATTATTTTCTCTGAGTTTTAGTTTTTAAGCATTGTACCACATGTAAGATCAATTTATGGATATTTTACTTCAAATTCAGAAAATGTACCTGGGATATTCTATAAAATTTTAAGAAGAAAAAGTAGTTTGGACTCTTAATACATTTATCTTACCAAACTATCAATAACAAAATACCTTAGCCTATTAACGTAAAATACCCGACTACTATGTATTTTATATACAAAAAGTATTAAATTTTAGACTTCCGCTCTTTTTTTCCCCATTTGCTGCGAAACTTCAGTTGGCGTAGAGCTCGACAAGAAAGCAGATCGGCTGAAAATTCCTTCATCAGTAAAAACTTTTTGAAAAAATCAACGCTTATGGACATAGAGGTGACTGGATTTGAATGAGTTAGAGATATGTTACTTTGTTTATGGGAAAGAGACTTAAATTTTTAACAAAATGTCATTATTTCATCATTTTATCTTATGGTTTATACATGAACAGGAAATATATTTTGTAAATTGACAAGTGATTACGGTGTGCACTATCCAAGTTGTTTGTCCTTACAAACAGCAAGTACATCTAATCACACGCAGGAATTTGTTCTGCCCCTTTCTATTTCCTAGCGTACCTAATATCTGTGGGTGAGAATGTGTACTTGTGTGCTTGTGTACAATTTTATGTTTTATCCTCCAAAATAAGTTATGAAGGTGGTCCCATAAAAACAAATCGATTTAATAAAAAATCAACTTCTGCCCTTGTGTAATGATATTTATTTCCATTATTTCTCACATCTGTCTCTGTGTGACAGCACGTAAACATGTCAGATGTTAGTCTTGGGGCCCATCTACAATATAGCTTATATAGAGCTTACACTTACGCTGGCACTAAGCAACAACACATACCTTTCCCTCTGTTCCCCCCACCAGAGTGTGTCGAGAGACCTTGTAAAACTGGTGGGCAGTATCGGGTTCAGCGTGACAGACTCGCACCTCAACTACCCCGGGTTTTCCTCGACCGACCAGCCCGGCTCGGACGATGTCCTGGCCATCTCTAGCGTGAGGACGACGTCCAAGGACGAGCTAGGACCAGGGTCAGTGGCCCTCATCAAGGCAGTTCTGACGGCAGGACTCTACCCCCAGGTTTGTGTATATATGTTGTACATGTAGAGTTTTAACCCTTTGTTGGTGTGCATATAACATACACTTTATATGAGCTAGAACTGGGTCAGTGGCACTCATGAAAGCAGTTCTGACGGCAGGCCTCTACCCCCAGGTTTGTGTATAATATGACGTATGTGCAGGGCTATAACCCTATGTTGGTGTGCATATGATATAAAATTTATATGATCTAGGAACGGGTCAGCGGCCATCATTAAGGCAGTTTTGACGGCAGGACTCTACCCCCATGTTTGTGTATATATATAACATACGCTGTATGTGTAGAGTTTTCACCCTATGTTGGTGTGCATGTAACATACGCTTTATATGAGGACAGGGGTCAGCGGCCATCATTAAGGCAGTTTTGACCACAGGGCTCTCCTGGGAACATTAAAGGAGGACATCTCATCATAGTTTATCTTAAAATGTGAATTTGTTTTGTGAGAAATAGTTCCTATAAAGTCATAGTTTATAAAAAACAGCTCCTCTGTAAATTTGTTTTGTGAGAAATAGTTCATATAAGCCCATATTTTATCTTAAACAGCCCCTCTGTAAATTTACTTTGTGAGAAATAGTTCATATAATCCCATAGTTCATTATCTTAAACAGCCCCTCTGTAAATTTACTTTGTGAGAAATAGTTCATATAATCCCATAGTTCATTATCTTAAACAGCCCCTCTGTAAATTTACTTTGTGAGAAATAGTTCATATAATCCCATAGTTCATTATCTTAAACAGCCCCTCTGTAAATTTACTTTGTGAGAAATAGTTCATATAATCCCATAGTTCATTATCTTAAACATCCCCTCTGTAAATTTACTTTGTGAGAAATGGTTTATATAAACCCATGGTTCATTATCTTAAACATCCACTCTGTTTTTGTGCGTCTGCCCGTTGTGCAGGTTGGCCAGGTGCTGACCACGCCCCCTGTGGACGCGAGTGACCAGCCGAGCTGCCTGGTGGAGACATCCCAGGGCGTCGCGCAAGTGCACCCGTCCTCGGTCAACAAAAACCTGGCCCTCACCGGCACCTGGCTGGCCTACCACGAGAAGGTTGGTCTCTGTGTTTGTGTTTGTGTGTGTCTGATACGTGTGCCTGATATGTGTGCCTGATATGTGTGCCTGATATGTGTGCCTGATATGTGTGCCTGATATGTGTGCCTGATATGTGGAAACCTCATAAGTCAAATTGATCAGGGTATAGTATAGTGTTTGTGTGTGCCTGCTTTGTTTTGTCATTAAAACAGAATAGTGGAAAATAAATTTACAAAAACACTAGTAGCATTAGCATTATCATTGTGTAGGGATAATTGAATTTTTTTTCAATCCTTTGAAAACTTAAAAAATATTAGGAATGTCTTACTGCGAGTGAAGTGACAACATTTTTACTCTCTTTCAGCTGAAGTTTATCATAAGGAGCTTTGTCTTTGTGTGTGTCGCTTAAACATTCTTTAGTTACCAAACAGATCAGGGTATAGTGTAGCGCATTCTTCACCTTCTGAAGATTGTTTTTCTCCCCCCTCCCCCCTTACCCCCCTACAGGTACGGAGGTCCCGAGTGTATGTGAGAGACACGTCAGTGATCTCCCCTTACGCCCTGCTGCTGTTTGGTGGCGCCATCGACGTTCATCACACGCAGAAACTCGTCTCTCTCGACGGCTGGATCCGCTTCAGGGTAAGGCTCGCCTGGATCTCATACCTGATCAGGCTATATCATGTGTGGGTCCCAAGACTAGTGTCTGACAGTTTTTACGTGGTTCACTGAGAGACAGTGCGGGAGTACCAGGACTCATCAGTAGGGGACAACAAATGAAGTTATAATGAAAATGTGCTAGTCAATTTTTTTATTAACTAAAGAAAAATAAATCATTGTTTTTTTTTTTCAAAACTATTGAAAGCGAGATATGCCATATGGTGGTCTAACATCAATACACTGCAATCAGCCAAAGAATATAAAAAACTGTTGAAAAAGACTATTGCTGTACACAAACTGTATCTGAGGCCCAAATTGCCCGTTTTTTTGCTTTCCACTCAGTTTAATATAAGCTTAAAATAAATTCAAATTTTAAGTTGGCCTTGAAAGGCTTATCTTAACCTGATCCCACTGTGTACTGTATACTGTTTATTGTGTCTGTCGTGTGCTCACAGGCTTTTACTGTTTATTGTTTACTGTTTACTATATATTATCACTGTATACTGTTTACTGTTTATTGTTTACTGGTTACTGTTTACTGTTTACTGTTTATTGTTTACTGTCGTGTGCTCACAGGCTGTGGCGAGGACCGGGGTCATCTTCAAGGAACTCAGACTCGTCCTGAACAGCGTGCTCAGCCAGAAACTGAGGGAGCCCGCACTTAACATCACAGGTGTGCAGTCGTCAACAACAAAAATTAGAACAAGTAACAACAACACCAACACAACTACCATTACCATCACTACCACCACCAACACCACCACCACCACTACCACCACCACCACCACCACCACCACCACCAACACAACTACCACCACCACCACCACCACCACCACCAACACAACTACCATTACCACCACCACCACCACCACCAACACCATCAACAACTACCATCACCACCACCATCAACGGCTAAATCTATACAGACCCAATTTCGTGTGTGTGTGTGTGTTCACTATATCTAGATCTAGACATAGATCCATATGCTATGTAGCAAAGTCTATAGATCTAGAATAGGAGAATTTTCACATGCAATGTAGTCCTAGGCCCGAGCTGAGACTTTTTAACTTTTTGTTTGTTCGTCTACGTAACGAGCACAAAGAAAATATGTGTTTGTAGATGTAACTACTTTTGAAAAAAAATATTTGGATTTATATTGATTTTTGTTGTTGAAATAGATATTAACAAAATTACAAAAACAACATTAAATTCCAGTTTGATAATACACTTTAACAATAATGTAATATTCATTGCTCTTTACTAAAACTTAGTAATGCCAAAACGATTCTAACAATGTTTAAACTGTAAGACTATTTAACTTTTTCTCTGCAGGTAGTCCAGTGATCACGTTACTACGAGAGCTGATCCAGGCAGAGAGAGCCAGATGACAGCACTCAGTGTTCTAGTCTTTAGTGTCATTAATTTTGCTCAGTGTGTATTTAATATTTCAATTATTTTATTTGCATGTGGTGACTTTGGAAAAATAGTCAATTCATGTGAGAAAAATGCGAGGTAATAAAAGGGATTAAAATTAAAAAGCAAATAAGTTACTTTATCGCCACACTTTACTTTTTACTTCGTAGTGGCTCAAGCGCGTAAGTTATTTTATCAATGCGTCAAGGGCACGGTACTAGTACCGATATGTAAAACTTTAACCACAATACTCTTTTCAAGCCACCACTCATAATAGTAAGTAAAGTAAAGTGGGTACAATACTCTTTTCAAGCCACCACTCATAATAGTAAGTGAAGCAAAGAGGATCCCATGTTCTTTGACACAGAGTGTTGGGGCACCACGGGTTAGACTCCTAGTTGTACTAGGCAAATTGCATTGGTGACTAGATTGACATTACTTTACTCAATGGTTTGAGAAGAAAATATCTAAGATAATATATATCTGTAAAGAATAAAGAGATTGTAATACATGGAGCTAAATTTATGTATCACGTGGTCATATGTTTCTTTGTTATTGTAGGATGAGTAAGTAATAAACTTGATGAAGAATCTTAGAAAGAGGTTTTGATTTTTATGTTTGTTTTGTCATTTGTTAATTAAAAAAAATATTGATGCTTTGCTTATCCTTACTAGCTATCATTCTTGCTTGTATGAAAGTTCATAGTCGAGATATTTAGGTCTACACAACTTTGGCCTATCAGTATTGCTGGCTTAGAACTCGATGATTGAAAATCAAATTACAAATTTATAAATAAATTTATTTTGTTATTGGAAAAAAAATAACAATAACTGATTATGCAGAAAACTTCAACCAAAATTTCATTTGTACAGGAATAGATGTCATCTCATTTTGTCTTGTCTTATACACGTTTGTAGAAAATTTCCTTTGAAATATAATATAAAGAAAAGAATATTAGATGGCATGAGATTCCGTATTTAGCTATACTACAACACCAACGGACTGCAATGCCCACGGACTTCGTAGATCAACAGTTGGTATAATACCAAAATGATGTCTACAGAAATATAATCTGGAGAATGGTTGGGTATTGCTACGGTTTCGTCATTGTGTTTATGGTCGGACTCTTCTCGCCATGGAAAGATAGGCTGGGTGACAGCCCCACTTTCTGTCCACGCCTCCGTTTCTTTAAGTTCCAAAGCTGGTACACCACAGCACCGAGCGATGCTCCGAACACAACCAGACCTACGGAGGCAGAAATCGCCACTACTGTTCTCACACTCAGGTTGTTTCCGGGTAGGTTAAACATAGCGTTGGATCTGGGTAGGTTTGATGTCTGATTGCTTGATACGTTTGTCTGTGATAGCCGCACGCTAGAGTTACGTGGGTTTAATGTAACAGTCATCGATGGAAATGAAATATTTTTCGGCGCCGTCGTGGAATTCGGTGGCTCGGTGGATGAGGTTTGGTAAGCGGCTGAAGTGGAGAAGGTGTTGATGTTGATGTTTAGTGTCGATGTCTGCACTGTTGTACTTGTAGTCTGGTCATCATCACAGTGGGGTCCGTACCAGCCCGGCGCGCAGAGCTTGGTCCCGTCCTCCAGACAGCTGTACCGGGCCGTGGGTCTGCAGTGGACGCTGCAAGTCGGGCCGAACCACTCGATGAAACATTGCCGGACAACGTCCACCCCCAGCTCGGCCCCCGCGTCTCTCAGGAGCAGCGGTCTCCAGTGGTCAGTCTGGCTAAAGGACGAGTCCAGCCAGTCGACCACAAAGCTGAACTCGGCGATCAGCGCCCGGCCCGATCTGGTAACATCCTCAGCGACAATGGTGAACTGAATATCAAGGGGAGAGAACTCGCTGAGAAAAACCTTCATGTTTAGCACTGGCTTCCCTCTAACGTTCCCGATGACTTGGTTGAGGGCGAACGAGTTATTGTCCACCATGGTTGGCGTGGGGTCTGTGTGGTACGCGCCGCACTTTGTGACGGTACCGCCGCCTCCGCTGTAAGAGGCGCAGGGCGTGAAGCTGACGTCACACTGGTCAGGGGGGCAGTTTGGGGCGGTCAGTGCAGGGTCATCACAGCAGGAGCCATCGGCCAAGCTGCCCAGTGGGTTGGAGAAGTTCCGGTACCTCAGGCCAGTGATCATGTTGGTTTGGGCCTGGACGGGTTGTACACAGAAAAGCGTAAATATATCACTATTGTCAGAAGTAATTTCTCACCTTACATAACTAATATGTTCAATTTTCTCTGATTTACTGTCGCACTGACAGAGCATTTGTTTTCTATCAATAATTTTATAATATTCTTACTTGTATATGCCTCTTTATAACGCCTTTGCGGAAAACTAGTCTTATTTTTTTTTTATCTCATTACTTAAGGAGGAGGGCTGCGTCCACTGGAGTTGAAAATCGGCCAAGTAAGCCACGTCTAACTAACACTCGATTCTTCAACAACTGGGTCTGAAATTATCTCTTATAATCGTCCACTAAATTGTTATTTACTATTATTCAACTTTATGACCCAGACTTTACCTACTTATCTGGGTAAATTTATTTCATAAGAATCTGCAATGTTTGCTTAGGGCTTGTTCAACAACATTATATTTATATTTAAAACTAAACTTGGCTCACAACCATCTCACACAATAGAATTTAAACCAACAATCACACCGAAGATTTTTGGAGACGGAGGTACGACAAATTATACAGACGTTTTTTTAAATTTAATAATTATATCATGTTTCATCATAGTTTTTTTTCTCGAAATTGAGCACAAATTTGCGGGAAAAAAGCTTATGACTTTAAATCCTACATTTATATTCTTTTCTAATTGCAATATATATATATATATACGGTTTTGCAGTATGCACTGGGTATACTAATTAGTGTATAGCAAAAATCGAGTGTTATACTCACAGCAGCATGATGTAGGCCCATACTGTACAGCAATAATAGAACAATGACATCCAGATTGGCCATGGTATACATGATGTAGACACAACTGGACGTTATAATTTTATGTCTCAGAATTAGGGTTAGGTTTAGGAGTAAGCAAGGTATCGCGGGTTTGTATCTGGATCGACTTTTCAACGATTGTGATTTAATCAGCTGGTCTGTGTAGTGCAGTCGCTCTCTCCTAGATTAATATCTCCCAAGTTCATTCGAGAACTCATACACGGTGCTGGGACCGTAGACTACCGTCTGACAATTTTTCAAGCTACCACAGAGAGACAGAGCTAGCCTGCCTGGATTTCTGCCTCTGAAGGTCCCAGTATTATGGCACCTACCCAACCACCACCCTGAGAATGCTATTAAGCTTCAAACTGAAGCGCTTATATGTTGCCTTTTTCTTTGTTTAACAGCAACAGTAATAGCAACAATCTGCGAAAATAGTACGCGTTTTTTAAGTCGAAGGACTACTAAATCTACAATCTGTCCAATATCGCAATCCGAAAAGATTACCCTATCTCTTACTAACACGAATATTTTATTATTTTGCTTTACTATCGTGGAAAAGCTTTGATTTATTGTGACAGATGAGAAAGATTTAGTATTTGATTTGGTGTAATCTCACCTGTAGGTGACATAGGCACCGATTTTCTAAGGTTTCATTGGTTGAAGATATAGTACAAGTAGGTACCGAAATCGCGTTATCAGGGGGATTTTGCTACAAATGACCAACTTCTCACTCAAGATAAAAGTTTCAAGCTTAGCTTAAAATATAACGTGCTTTATACGCTTAGAAAGATCTATTATTTATATTCAAAATGGTGGCAGAATTTATTTTCAATGATGAACGGTAAAAAAAAGTTACAGGTTTGTGAAGAAACGCCCAAAACGGGATTTTCAGGACTGACGCAAGCTGAATCACGTGGAATTGTTACCTTCCCTTTCTTTACACCGTCGGCACGATAGTACCGCAGCACATTGGCTGCTGAATGTGTGTCATATAAAATAATAATATGCGAAGTATAAAATATAGTCCATAACTATTAACTTGACTTTCTGCGCAGTGTAACTCTCGACCCGATTAAATAGTTACAGATACTGGGTATAAACAAATCGACCATAAAAAAATCAAAACGTTTTCTCTCTCTTGTTCCCCTCAATAAGCACTATAGTACTAGATAAAAAAAACAACAGAAAAAAAAAAAAACAACAACAACAACAAAAACAACAACAACAACAACAACAACAACAACAACAACCACAACAACAACACATGACGCGTATTCAACAAGTCTCGCCTTCAGATAGGGCACAGACGAACAACTAACTCCCCAAAGGCCCACAAGTTGACTAACGACCATGTTTGGCTAGTCTGTTGTAAAATGGTCAATCTCAATTCTAAACTACTGAACATTTTTAGAGCAGCTGAAAGATTAGACAGACCATGTTACAACAGAGAATGCGAACCGCCTGGAGTTAAAAACAAATATTTGTATCTAAAGATTTTTGTTTTATTTTACTAGTTGAGATCCCATTTTTTGAACGAAAACACCATTAATTAGTAAACTAGTGGTTAATGGTCGCATACGGTCTGCTGACAGTAATCCGGGACCGGACACCAAATAAGCTTATTCAATGAAGTTATGCGGAGATAAACAGTTGTTGAGCAAACAGTTTAAACGATAAAAACCAAACAACAACAACAAAAAACAACAAAGAATGAGAGAGAGAGAGAGAGAGAGAGAGAGAGAGACAGACAGACAGACAGACAGACAGATAGACAGAGAAAAATAGAGAGAAATGCACAGAGACGAATCATATATATCTCAAAACTAACTTCAATTAACTAAGAACGAACTGTTTTCTGTTTTCAGCTAAGTTTTATGGTTTTTAGTTTTTTCTTCCTACCCCTGATAAGAAGACATGGCTGATATACAAACAATATATCAACCTAGAAAGTGTCAAGCGACTTAAAACTTGACTATTAACTGTACCATATCCTTTTTAAATTTTTGATCACCAGCCACGATTTAATCTATGTTCAGAGATTTACAACCTTGGGGGTACATTTTGGATAGCTATAGGACAATATGAAATATTACACTTTTGGTGACTGACAGTAATGACACACGCCCCCACATGTGCTTCTTTATTAGCTATACGTGTTTTATAATTATTTACCAAAGAACCCTCTTCTAGGACGGGGCCTTCAAATGAGAGTAGAAACGCCGACTATACAGCTAGGCTATATTGCGACGGGTCTTAAAACTAATGTATGAAATATTGTGTATGCTTCCACTTATACACAGCGAGGTGACACCAGGATTTCATTTTAACCACACCTACATAACCACCATAACCAATATGGGTGAAATCCGACAAATAAATCTGCACGATATTGGGAAAGAACTGTGGATCTACAGGTTAGAAGTCCAGCGCTTTACCACTTCAGTCACCCCCCCCCCCCCACCCCACCATATCCTTCTCTTAATCCGTATGGTTGTTGACCAATCTTTCAGTCTTGTTTGAAGGTTGCGGTTGATTAAATGAATACAGATAATCTTCTACTGGTTTTATTTATTATAGATTTTTCAGAACACAGGTACGAGAACACTGGCTGCGATAAGCTTTACTTCCCTGGGATTTACACAAAGTCGTCCCCAACTGGGTGTGTCGGTGTTAGTATAAATTGACCGACTGAGACAGGAGTCATGATATCCCCGCACTGTCTCGGAGTGGTAGCTCAAGAAATTGTCAGACGTCAGTCTTGGGACACGTCTACGGTATAGTCTGGTCGCTGATGTTAAACGTTAAAAAACAAACTCACTTACACTGAGGTATTCCGAAGAATCCTAAAGCGGAAGCGCTCAGGAACTGAAGTTCGAACCCTGGACTTCTTGACTTCTTTCCCAAGCACGAACCAACGTACTCCACCCTATGCAGGGTTTGAAGTTCAAAACGTTATTCCCACATTAACCGCCAGTGTGAAACAATACATGTACTGCCATTGAATAGTTTCGTGTTTTTTTTTTCAGTTGGAAAAACTCCTGGATATTTTTTTTATTTGTTAACTATTTATAATTTGACCCGCACTTTTTTGACATACGCACAAAGATAATCTGTAAAGGCGCATAATTATGTTGAGATAAGCAATATTTGACGAGATATTTCTTCCGCTTTCGGCACTGCTAGAATGGAAGTACCACCTTGCCCTGTATAGAACATTGTATAATAAACAAGCACGGTTCTGCGTTGTTCTGCCAATCGGGAGGTCACCGGTTCGAAACCCACTATCGGAAAATAAATCACTTGTCCGATTTCATTCCCTACTGATTGGTCAGTGTTAGTATAATGTGTCCTAAGGTAAGAGTCCTGGTATACTTGCCCATTCCCCATGTGGCAGCACATCAAATTGTTACGTAGTACGAGTACTCTGTGACTCTGTACATCACTGCTGTGTGGGTGGGCTTATTTCCCCGTCTCAATGTCTAGAAGTAGAGCAGCATATTGTTCACAACATTATTTTTTGTCGGGGCCGGGAACAATATTCTCAGAAGATCAAGCTACATGACTTGCCAACCACATGAAATTCATCCCCCTGAAAAACCCCCAACAACGACAACAACAACAACAACAACAACAACAACAACAACAACAACAACAACAACAACAACAACAACAACAACAACAACAACAACAAACACATTACAGCAACAACAAAAAGGTTACGAGATCAACGTATTCCTTCACCACTTTGTCATAGATAACTATGAATTCTACTCTCACACATCAATTATTACTGAGTAAGTTCCCTTGTTATAATGATCTCCATCAGCTGCTGTGAACTAAAATTCACTGTCTGTTCGAAGAGCTTCATCATATAGGCTGTGAAGAAATAGAGCAACGAGGTATCTTTTGTCTAAACTTTATAAACGACAGAGGAAGGCATGTTTCCCACCTTTGTTTGATGAGCTTCCAGTTCTATACTAGTCTCAACCCCAGAACCAAATTTTCTGGCGGATTTATGCCAGCTATAACTGGTTTTGCTGGCATCTTCGAGTTAGATCTAGATATAGATATTGCTTGGATATTTGTGAGTTAAAAAGACAATCAACTTAATTTTCTTTGTTGCTACCACTGTGGTAGTTTCCCCTTACCTCAAGCCTCAAAACCGGAAGTAGCCATTTTGGTTGTCAGGAGTTTTAAGAATTTCTTTGACCAGTCATGACTAAAGTGCAAAAACATTATAATACTACAGCATGTTCTATCTCCTTGCGTGACGTCCGTAGGTCTCTTTCTCTCAGTCTCCCTGTCTGTCTCTCTCTCTCTCTCTACTTTTATTTCTGTTTCTCTCTCTTTTCCTCTCTGTATATCTCTCTCTTTCATTCCCTCTCTCTTTCTCTCTCTCTCTCTCTCTCTCTCTCTCTCTCATTAATCAGAAAAGAAGAGAAAATGATTTATTAGGATAATGTTCCTTTTGTCATTTTATATTTCATCACATAAACAATACATTAAGAGAATAAAATTAAGAGACAAGAATAAGAATGATAACAAACCATGCGAAATTCAGGGTAAATCTTTTCCCCTAGACTCCAGTTTACTGATGGGAAAGATAAAGACCGAATGGGAAGGTTAAACATCATAACTTCCCATTGTTCTTGATACATGTATGCTCCCGGGATGAGATTAAACTTTCCAAAACCATTTTCTGGAAACATTTTCTGTGATTTTCTAGTACTGTATGTTCCAAGAACTTATTCTGTACCTTGTTCCCCAACAGCACTGTTGGCCTATCTCTCACCCTTTCAATCCTTACCCCACTAATTCACCATCACGTACCCCTTTACATCCACATTGTGTTTTGATGTCCTAAATATTTAAGTCTTTGTCTTCGTACATCTATTATAAGAGGTTTTATTTTTAGGGTGGCTCTTTTTAACATCTCTTCGTTATTTATATGCGGTGTTCAGTGTATAATCTTAATGTAAAATTTTCGTTACTCGAAGGCATTACAATTATTATTGATGTTGGGTTACGCATAAGGAAAGTACAAGTGGAACCGAACTAAGAACAGTCAGTGCCAATTTTTTGTCAGACCAAGAGAGTAGTAAAGTGTTCAGATGCTCATTGCCTAATATAATTATAGGCCTAAATATTGCCCAAAATCTCTTGTTCCTGCAATATAAGCAACTTAAGAAACTGGCGCTAATGACATTTCTTCAGTTGGGTAGCTCCCGAATCACAGAGTTCATATGTCATACCGTGCTAAGGACTGTCCTTGGGCGTTCTGTAAATAACCACCATAATGTACAATGGCTGCAGTGAAGAAGAAAGTTTTTTTTCGGTTTCATAAGGCACATGATCAACAACTAAGGACTGCCTTAGACGTTCTCTGTATAACTATAATGTACAAAAGGAATGCTGTGATTAACCAGACTCAGTTTTTGTTTTCGTACCATCCATCATCATCAACAACGAAAGGCTGCTTTCGGCATCTCTACATAACTATAAATTCCAATGGATGCAGAGCCAAAGACTGATTTGACTTTCAATTTCAATTTCTATCATCAGCAACTTAAAAACTGTCTGTAAGGAGGCTCGCCTTGCGACTCTGAGATGGAGATGGCGAGGACTGCACTTTCCGCCGGTACCAGCGTTTCTTCATCTTCATCCACAGACACGCGCCGGCCGCCAGAAAAACTACCAACGTAAACAGCCCGCCGGAAACGGAAGCTGCCACCGCTGTCGTCAAGTCGCTACTTCGGGAGGCTGTCGATGTGGGATTTCCCGATGTGGCTGGGGCCAATGTTGACGATGCGGCGACGGGTCCCGTGACTGTTGTCGTTGCTTGGAGTTCACAGTTGGTCCCGGTGTAGGATGACGTGCAGGAGCACGTATAGCCCAGGTGGATGTTGGTGCAGGAGCCGCCGTTCTGACACAGGCCGCTAGCACAGTACGGAACCAGGTCGGTGCACAGAGAGCCCTCCCACCCGTCTGTGCAGTTCCGGGACCCGTCCTCGAGACACGTGTACTGGTACGTGGGTTTGCAGTACACGCTGCACGTACCGCCGTAGTAGTACTTAGTACACTGGCGGACCACGTCAAGACCCAGCTTAGCGTCGCCGTCTGTTAAGTCCAAGACGTGCCAGTTGTCGTCCTCACTGAACGTCGTGTCCATCCAGTCGATGACGAAACTGAAGTTGGCGATCAAGGACGAGCTTGTCCCAGAGTTTTCTAGCGCAAGGATGTTAAAGTTGATGGTATCAGGAGAGTAGGAATCAATAAAAACCATCAAGTTAGAACTAGTATCTTTAGTGTTCCCGATGATGTTGTCTAGAGTAAAAGAATCGTCGTCAAACATGACTGGCGTGGGTGTGTGGAAGTAGGCAGCACAATCTCTACCGCCGGCGTATGTGGCGCAAGGCAAGAAGCTGACGTCACACTGGTCAGAGGGGCAGTTTGGGGCGGTCAAGCTAGGGTCATCACAGCACGACCCGTCAGCCAAGCTGCCCAGTGGGTTGGAGAACGACTTGTATCTCAGGCCAGTTATCATCTTAGCCTGGGCCTACGTGGGAAAGAAGCAACGACATAGGCATAATTATTATCTTGTAAAGTAAAAAAAACTTATTTTCATGACCAGTTATATTCCAACATGCTCATGTGTGTGTATTTGTGTGTATATATGTGCGTGATTTAGAAAAAGAGCCCACATGGCGACATAAGTGGTTTTGAGCCAGGAGCCAATAATGATAGTGTTAATTAATATGAGATCAGAGTTTGGAACGGTACGAGTATTCACAGTTCTTCTACGATATCAATAATTATTTCTGTTTTTTTTTAAAACTATTTTTGTAAAGATAGCTTTGAAATTTGAGTAGAAGGATTTGTTTTGTAATACAGATCTTGTCCTTTAATTGTTAAATAGTTTTGTAACTTTAAAACTGATATTCTTGAATGAAGACTCTCGGACTTTCACGTTGGAACTCTGTGAATCTCCGAAACAATTATATTTTAAATTTAAAAAAAAGTTTGGTCAATATGAAAAATGCATCAGAATATCTGTTTACTAAAAATTATCTATCCTCATTGTGTTGCATCACACAAATAAATATATTTTAGTGAATAAAAGCATATTTCATTGGATGTAAAAAAAAAAAGCAAACTAGCCCTTAACTTTGATCTAACAAAATACAATTTCAAAGTATCGCAGATCTGCTAGTAACCAGAAACTTGACCATGGTTTCAGATATCACTGAATGTTTCGGACGGTGGTATTTTACACAAAGTTCAAAGCTATACTCTGGAATCCTGATTTAGACCTAGGATTCCGGTCCGCAAGTACAATCCCGCTTAGAAATCGAAGTGCGCCTTCTTATTTGCATAGTCTTACGACTAGTTCTAGTTGTAAGATATCGCGACGTTGTACTTACAGCAATAAATATGTCTTTCAATATAATAAAAGTGCACGATTTTTTAGTTACCTACACTTCAGAAGTTGAAGTACGTGATAAAGAAGCCAGTGCGAAACAATTTAGTTTTACTATAATTATTGTTCTAGTTTAGTTAATTAATCAACAAAGGTACACCATGAAAGAACATCATAATTTATATAATAAAGAAGCTACGAATAAACAATTTGATAATACTACATTTTTCGAGTTTAGTTTACCATTCAACAATAGTACATCGTGACATTGATCCTAAGAATATAATTTTCCTCTCTCAACATCAATTCCTGGTTAAAACAAACACATAAATCTGCTAAAGCTTTCAAGCTTCTAGCATGTAAAATGATATTATAAAACTCTGGAAATTCTTCAATTGTTTAAGAGCACATTACCATAAGATATTTACAACGAAATCGTTGAATCAGGTTGAAAAACTTTCATCTTTCTCTCTAATATCAGCTATGAAAAAGACTGTTTAATATTTTTAAATTTCTAAAAATGATTGGCTAACAGTGAAAATAAGATACACACTAAATAATATGTTGAAAAAAAAAAAAAACCTCAACAAACACGCACGGGATAACCACGGATAATATTGCCAATGTTTATCAAAGTTTGATTCAGCAATTGTTTTGAATTTTTGATACGAAAAGACGTCAGGAAAACAATACTTACATCAACAGAGTAAAATCTTGACACAAATATACAAAAGATGAAAGCAACAGCTCTACCAACATGCATCATGTTTTCCAATTCTATATCCAAATTAAATTTCACTAATCTTTTTATGAACCAATCTCAGTCTAAACAATATTTTAAAATTACTAACAAATTTGTCTAAAAATTAAACCTTCATTATAATGTAGACAGTCATTTTCTCCGAAACCACAAAACAACCAAGTTAGCTTTTAAAGTAACAGTCGGGTGGCAATAACTTTGTACTTTTATATTCCCTATGAAATTAGTTAAATTATTAGCATTCTCAAAAAATCCATTTGTAAAAGACATTGATTTATAATGTGTAAACCTTTTACTATCGACAACTCAGCCCCTCGGGTTCTACGCCTTCTTCCTGAAGATAATGACAACAGAATATCGGCTATATGAGAGGCTATATGATCCTTCAAAACTTAATCCTTGATAATCCTGTTATATAATGTTTTATTGACTCGGTTCGCTAGTGTTGTGTGGGATACATTGTCGATATTGGAGTAGGACAGTAAAACTGTAGCTTGACAATGCAGACATAAATAAGTGACAATTTCCTTGCAAGAATGGGACCCTCAGATATTATGTTATGAAACGCATTAAAAAAAAAAAAACACAAAAAAGCTGACGAAGACAAATAAATCTATTTGATAGTGTATTGCCATGTGATTGCGATATTGGTTAGAGCAAGCTATTTAATTTGAATATCATTTCCTTTTTTTGTAGTAAGAAAATAATGCGTAAAAAATCAGCGACTAAATTGAAGCTTTTAACCATAGATTCTGGGTTGGAATGTCGACCATATCGTGTTGTGCCATTTGCTAATAATGTGTATTACATTGGCTTACATTAATTTAATTTGTTTTGCTGTCGATAGACAATAAATCCAACAAACAAAACAAAAGGACTTGGTGAGTATTAGGACGACGATCTTAGTGAGAGAGGGAGAGAGAGAGAGAAAGGGATACAGAAGCAAAGAAATATATATATAGATAGAGACTTGTATGTATCTAAATTTCCGACAAGAGTGATGTTATCTACCACCACAATGTGATTATGAGACCTTTTAAATCATTGATTTGTCCCTCAAGATAAGAACAGAAAGGAAATATTTCTCAACACAATTATCTTCTTTATAAATTCAAGAGATTGAACTGTGTAATAATATATTGGAGGACACGATAAATTAAATATACCGCATAATCACTTTTATGCAATAAACCCATTTACGCACGAACTTATCAATAATTTTGTCCAATATCTGATATGTTCATCATAAGCTTTAATGAAAAGTGTCCCATATTAAAGACGCACTTCTGTTTAATATTCTCTTTATTTACTCAGAACTTCAAAGTTCAAACACGAGATAAGCGCCTCTTTGAAAATTACTTATATCTAGACTGGTCCTTTAAAGAGACAGGGTACTAAAGGACGTTTGCTGTGCTGAGTTTCCCTTGAGTTCGCTTCATAAGGTGTAGCTACTGATAAAATGGTGGATATGAAGATAAAATATGGATTACAATAGTAATTTAAAAGCGTTATAAAAATGAACCATATGCTGTTGTAAGTCTGTAGTCTTTGCCATACAAAATGATGATGATGATGAAGATGACGATGATGATGATGATGATGATGATGATGATGATGATGATGATGATGATGATGATGATGATGATGATGATGATGATGAAAAAAAGATAATGAGAGAGAGAGAGAGAGAGAGAGAGAGAGAGAGAGAGAAAGAAAGGAGAGAGGAGAGAATAATAGAAGAAAACGGCAGTTCTTTGAACCCAATAACGTCCAGGCTTAGAATAAGCCAATGCCTCAAAGTTCCACAAAACAACCGCAAAAAGAATAAGGAAAGAACAAGAAAAGCGCCAGAACAAATCTTATTATACCCGTAAAAAGCCGTCTTTATTCCGTAGAATGACTTCTAGTTGTTTGTCAACTTGAGGGATCTAGTTCCCATTCTCAGAGTATTATGCGAGTTTTTCTTGATTCTAGTGCTGCCAACCTTAACAGCCGAGAAAGCGTGCACATAATACGGCAAAAAGTGAAAGAAAATACGGAGAAATACGATTCCTTGGCAAACCCTTGGCATCTTTCTATTGGCGCACTTCTTCGGAGTGATATTTGCATCTAAGCTTTAGAGCAGTTATCCTTGCTTGAAGGCAATATCATTACTAAGCCTTTATTTGAGCACGATTTCGAATAAATCCCAAGAGAAAACACAATCTAGTGTATCATTTTGCTGCATTTTTAGCATAGACCCATCCAAAACCCCATACTTTAAAAGCAATCAAAATCGCAGCTTTATCAAGCGTTGTCTTCTTTAAGCAAATAATAATGTTCAGATGATGTAATATGTTTTTTATTCAGAGGAAAAGGAGTGGTTATTTTTGTATCTCTGGTCTCTCTCTGTGGCAAAACGAAATTTTTCAGAATATAAATAGATCGACAAACAAGTAAACAGAGGCAAAGAGCGACAGACAGACAAACAGAGAAGCAAACAGACAGACAGACAGACAGACAGCCAGACAGCCAGACAGACAGACAGACAGACTGGCAGGCATATAGACAGACCGACAAACTGTGATTGATTTTGGACAAACTAACACCCAGAAACGAAAATAAATGTAGAAAGATTGAGATAGAAACACAGACAGATACCAAAGAACAGAAGAGAAGCTAAGCTAAGTTGAGTGAAAAAAAACACCCAACCGAATTGACTGTAAATTAAATTCTTTTGCACTCAATTCAATTGAATTCGAAAGAAACCAGCTGACGTACAGACTATTTCCAAAGATACGAATTTTCTTCATTTCCTATCAAAAAATTTGTATGTGGGTGCCTTACCCTTCTCTCTGAGGTATTTCCAAAGTCATTAAAAGTACACAAAGAAATTACTCAAAGTAGAAATTGCTCTACACTATAGTTTACAACTGACCGAGGACTTATAAAGTACAAGTGGATTCAGGGTTGTGTTTCCCTGAGTTGGTTTTAACGTCCAACGTCAGCACTATGTGCTATTCTGTGGGTCACAGCCGAACACATCATACTCATACTGACCCAAACAGAGGGTTGGTTGGTTGGGTTGGTTTAACGTCCAACCGCAGCACTATATAGGCTATTTTGTGGACGGGCACCAAGACGGACGTCTGACAATTTTATGTGCTGTCACACACGAGACTGGGCAGGGATACCATGACTCCTGTCTCAGCCGGTCACATTATACTGACACCGACCCAACCAGTAGGGAACGCAAC
>RQTK01000268.1:331526-369026 GCA_003991915.1 Elysia chlorotica | reverse complement strand
TGTTAATTCAACTTTGATTTATACTGGTATCTGCTGAGCTAGTTTAAAAACACTATATTTATTTAGTGAGATGACGGTTTGTGTCAATTTCATTATAACCTCAGTGTTAGCCCTATAGAGCAATACACTAAATATATTGATGAGCTTTAGTTGATGTCAGTTTCAGTACAAACTGTATGTAATTAATACTTATCTAGATCTAGACTGATGAGTAGTGATCAGCAAAGGCTACAGGAAGGCTCAAAGTAAAAATTAACCAAAAGGTATTGTGCTTTCTGCGATTAGAACCGCCGACTTGTAGATGAGTAGTGACCGAATATCCCTGCCACTAAAAGTGAGCATGGTGTATAATGTAATGGTGTATAATATAAATCATGCTCACTTTTAGTGGCCAGGAGATTCGTCCCTACTCATCTACAAGTCTATATACCACCAGATCACGTTGCTCCGTATGAACTACAAAAACGATCAGTCTTATCAAATTAATTTGTATTTCAGTACCAATTCAGTGAAAATGTCAACCCTTCTGTTGGTCATACCAACATTGTGCCCTCTTGATTCGGAGTTGGCGTGCTATATTTTTCATATCAAACGGTATCGCGCCAGTCTGAGGTTCACATGAAGCTGGGTCCCTGTCCATTCTTTTATGTCGTTGTACCTCTTCCTGATGGGTCTGCCTTTCCCTGGGGGGGGGGGGGGGCGGGGGCCCAGGGGGAGGAAATCGGCTTCCGACGCAAAAGGTCTCTAGTTCGAATCCTGGCTGGTGCGTTCCCTACTGGTTGGGTCGGTGTCATTATAATGTGATCGGCTGAGACAGAAGTCATGGCATCCCCGCCCTGTCTCGTGTGTGGCAGCACATAAAAATTGTCAGACGTCCGTCTTGGGGTCCGTCCACAATATAGCCTATATAGTGCTGCTGTTGGACGTTAAACCAACCCCAACCAACCAACCAACCTGCTGGATCTGTATTTACCTCTTCTTCCCTCCATTCTGTTAGAATTGTTTGAGCGAGGCTGCCACACATTGCTATTCCAACATTGTTTATCGTTTTGAAGCAAACTTTGATATAAGCGGTGTGTTCTCTTCTCTTATAAAGTGTTTATGATTTTTCACACAAAGGGAACATTTTGCTTTTTTATGAAAAGCAGCAACATTAATTACCGCAGAAGAGAGGTTATAACCACAACGCAATAAATGTGATATGTTTGTATTTAATCGGCGCACATTTTGCTAATCTCAAGAAACAAATACTCTGCACAGTTGTATAAATTCATTCGAACTGGAAAAAAAAAGCTTGGAACACACCGCTGTTTGTTAAGGTAGCCGTCAATAAACTTACTCTGGTTTAATCTCTTAATTGTTGAAAATTAAATTTGACATTAATTTTACACATTACAAAATTAATGAGATACATGTAGTTTTAAAAGAAACTAAAATGATTACATGGCTACAGGCTTAAGAAACTACCGCGTCCTGTTACGGTTATGGAAAGAGATAATCATATCAAAGTGCGTTGTTATATTACTCTCCGAAACCACAATTAGCGTCTCAAGGTAAAACGTTTTTCACCTGCGTCGTTTCTGTTTATCCAGACATGTTTCTATTTATTATAGCTCCTCTCCTACACTCCGCCTACACAGAGCCGACTGAAAGTGTTTCCTTGATTGAAACCAACCTGAGATACATTCATCTAGCGAAATAATCACAGTGAGAGAAAAGGGGGGGGGGGGGGATTTATGGGGCGCCCGTCTAAGAAAACAAAAATAAATATTACAATACATTTAGTTTTCTTTGGCGGAGGAAGGAGAGAAGAATCTCTCAGCTAATTAAAGTCTTCTAAAGACTTGCTTCCGCAACCAAAAAAGATCCTAAACAGTATCGGGTCCCAATGCTAAAGTCTGACAGTTTTAACATGCTGGCACACTTAGAGATATGTACCAGAACAGTGGCGCAGATCTAGCAGAATAGAAATAGAAAAAAAAATATGAATGCATTAACTAACCCTTCCACAAACAATACATTCCCAGAGGTTACTAACCAGACTCTATTCCAATAGACGACAAGACGGACGGATTAGATCTATAGGCAGACAGACAGATACCCACACTCTGCCAACCCTACGCCAATATAAGCATGGCTGTACACGCTTTTGTGACATACATTGGGCTACTCTGTGTATCTTTTCGATGGTGAATTGAGTTGGCGGGTCTGGGTTTGGGAGATACCCATCATTCCTCAGGGAGCCCGCCACAAAGAGGATTCCAGGAAGGACAGACATTTCGCTATCAACGTAGAATGCATCAATCTAGAGCCACGCTGGGTTTTCCCGATTTTCTGTAGATCACACCGTAATGTTTTCTGTGGTGTTTGTAAAATAGGTTATCAATTAATTAATAATAACAGCAAGTAGAACAGCAGCAGCAGCAACAACAACGACAACGACAACAGCAACAGCGACAGCAATAGTAACAAAAAAAACAACAACAGCAGCATCAACCACAACAACAACAACAACAACAACAACAACAACAACAACAACAACAACAACAACAAAAAATCGTGAATGGTCAAACAAATGAGCTTATTAAACAAAAAGGACAAACAAAGACTACCAAAGTCATCCTGCCAAACCGATGCAATCTATAACGTGCTAATGTGGATCAAGGGAGCATTTTAATTCGCAGAGACATGTCAACGTAAATGATAAAAAATCGATCGTTTTGAGGAAGAAAACTAGATAAAGCATAGATTAATATTATTTTGTGCCTAGACCGGCGAAACTAAACTTATCTCGTTGCATTACAAAGACTAATTCATATTTTAACTTCGCCTGGGAGCGTGTCTAGATGAGTAGGTACTGCCGTGGGATGACCAAAAGGAGAACACAGAAAGTATAGTTATAAACATTAAATTTAATCACGACTTTGTTTGTAATACAAAGTAAGTAATAAAAGGTAACAGTAACTTCATTGAGTGATTTCTTAAAAAAACTTTTGGTTTAATATGGCGTGTATTTCAGACCATATCTTTTAATGATATACATAATTTCACAAAACATTTGAAACCAATTATATCCATAGGTTTTAACATTGGTGTGTTATATTATTTATAGTACTTATTATTAAATGAGATAAACAGTTTATCAACTTCTCTCTATACCTGAAGCTCCGAGAAAAATAAACAAAAGTGAGCTACTTATTTGACGACTATTATTTTACAACCTGTGCTTTATGACTGCCATAGCCATAAATCAATTTATCGCCGTATCTACGTGTCAGGAAAACTAGTGAAGGAAACCACCGGTCTAAAAGTCAGTTTTATTTTATATTTGTGTGTTTCAAAAGACTTGAAGTTTTGCCAGGATTTGTTCCGATCCAGGGGGAGATAATTGTTATCCTGGATACCAGTACATAGCCCGTGGCTGTTTCCGTGAGCCGGTGAGTACAAGTGTGTTTTGTTACCAGTGTGTTTTGTTACCAGTGTGTTTTGTTACCAGTGTGTTTTGTTACCAGTGTGTTTTGTTACCAGTGTGTTTTGTTACCAGTGTGTTTTGTTACCAGTGTGTTTTGTTACCAGTGTGTTTTGTTACCAGTGTGTTTTGTTACCAGTGTGCCATTTGAAATTTGCCCGTCGTGCCTGTTTATTTAGCTCATTATCTCACCACCTCCCTTCTTTTTGTTTGTTTGTCTGTCTGTCTGCCATTTACCCTTTCTCTTTCTTTCTTTTTTTTACTAGCTCTCTCTCTCTCTCTCTGTATCTCTGTTTCTCTCTCTGTTTTCCTCTCTCTTCGTTGATCTTTCTGTCTCTAACCCTTCTCTCTCTTCCTTGATCTCTTCTTTTTCTCTCTCACCCCCTCTCTCTCTCTGTCTCTATCTGTGTGTATGTATCTTTCTCATCCCCTCTCTCTTTGTGTCTGTCTGTGTGTATGCATCTTTCTCTCACCCCCCCCCCCCCCCCCTTACCAGTGTGTTTTGTTACCAGTGTGTTTTGTTACAAGTGTGTTTTGTTACAAGTGTGTTTTGTTACCAGTGTGTTTTGTTACCAGTGTGTTTTGTTACCAGTGTGTTTTGTTACCAGTGTGTTTTGCTACCAGTGTGTTTTGTTACCAGTGTGTTTTGTTTCCGTGCACTTATCTCTTTTCGCTCTCTTGTCTCGAACCGCTGCCCTTTGAAATTTGCCCTTCGTGCTTGTTCGCTCAGCTCATAATCTCACCACCTCTCTTCTTTTTGTTTGTCTACTTCTTTCTTATTTATAGTTCTGTCTATTTGTCTGTCCGTCTATCATTAACCCTTTCTCTCTCTTTCTTTATTTCTACTAGCTCTCTCTATCTTTCTCTCTCTGTATCTCTGTTTCTCTCTCTGTTTTCCTCTCTCTTCGTTGATCTTTCTGTCTCTAACCCTTCTCTCTCTTCCTTGATCTCTTCTTTTTCTCTCTCACCCCCTCTCTCTCTCTGTCTCTGTCTGTGTGTATGTATCTTTCTCAACCCCACTGTCTTTGTCTCTGTCTGTGTGTATGTATCTCTCTCACCCCCTCCTCTCTCTCTGTCTCTGTCTGTGGGAGGACTGAGGACTTAAAAACATTTGTTTTCATTGGTTGAGAAGGTTACTTCCTCATTTGATTCTACCTAATAACCAGTATTGTGTGGAATCCTTTTTACTCTGTCCATCTTTCTATTTGATTGCTTTTTATACACCAATGAAAAAAAATCTCCAGAACAAAACAGGCAACAAAAACAGTAGGGACTTACGTTTTTTTAGTACCGATGACTGAAACGAAAATGGAATTGAAAAGGGATTTAAAGATTCTTCCGCATATTAGGAACAATACTACTTCATGGTTTTACTTAATATTAGAGACTGTTTGGAATCATCTTATAATATCGTATTTTTGGAGGAAAACACTATTTACTTTCACTTAATAATATTTATGTATTGTTTGGAATCATTTTGCTACATACAGTGTCTTTTTAGTCCCGTTTTACAGCCCTTCAAACATCAACTTAAACAGACCAATAACAACATTTTAGCCACAGAACTGCAGGAGTAATGCGGGGGACGCGGTGGCCCAGGGGTAGAACATCGGCTTCCGACGCAAAAGGTCCCGAGTTCGAATCCTGGCTGTTGCAATCCCTACTGGTTGGTCGGTGTCAGTATAATGTGACCGGTGAGACAGGAGTCATGGTATCCCCACCCTGCCTCGTGTGTGGCAGCACATAAAATTGTCAGACATCCGTCTTGGGGCCCGTCCACGATATAGCCATAAGTTGCTGCTGTTGGACGTTAAAAACCAACCAACCAACCAGCAGGAGTAATGCTTTTTGTACTGGGGGTTTTTATCCTTTGATTTTCGCATGTGTGTTGACTTACAGGGCTTATCTCTAATCTGACCGGAACCAGAACCCACTAAGCCTGGCTGGAAATGTTGACCGTTCTAGAAATCTGGTGGGAGGGATAGAAAGTAACAAAACGCTTGGTCAAGAAAAAGAAAGAAAAAAAAATTGACAATGCATAGAGAGAGAGAGAGAGAGCAGGAGAGATAAAGAGAGTGACAGAGATAGAGGGATGAAGAGATAGGCAGGACTAGAGAAAGAGAGAGAGAGAGAGAGAGAGAGAGAGAGAGAGAGAGAGAGAGAGAGAGAGAGAGGAAGAGAGAGAGAGAAAGAGAGAGAGAGAGAAAGAGAGAGAGAGAGAGAGAGAAAGAGAGAGAGAGAAAGAAAGAGAAACAAAAAGCTTTGTTGAGACTCATTATCTTGAAATCTAAGAGCAATGCGGTTTTGCTTATCCCGCGCCACAACCTTAGAACGGAGCCTTGCTCTCTCCCCACAATAAAGCCTATGTATGTAGTGCTCACGTTGGCCGAGTGAACTCAACTCACCCCGAGCCCCCCTCAGCTGGGCTTTCTCTTTCGCATGCTGGGTTTGGACGGTCAATTGGGCGGGTTAAGAGATGTGGGGAGGGGTGGGGGGTGGGAGGGTAATCCGAATAGAAGTGAAAGAAACGAAAAATGTTTATATATAAATATATATAGACACACACACATAATATTATGTAGAGATAGATAGACAGATAGATAGATAGACAGATAGATAGATAGATAGATAGATAGATAGATAGATAGATAGATAGATAGATAGATAGATAGGTGAGTAGGTAAGTAGATAGATAGATAGATAGATAGATAGATAGATAGATAGATAGGTAGTTAGATAGAGAGATGGAGAGAGATACAGAGAGAGAGAGAGAGGGATAGGTAAAAATAGTAAGAGAAGAGAAATAAAGTACGGGATTTTAAAGCAAAAGAAAAGCCACGGCAGTTTACAAAAAAGATGTCCATTTATGAGTACCAGTTACAACCCTTCATGCTTCCTATTGTGCAACTGTTACATGCAACATAAAACCTAAGCCTTGTACACATCCCTATTATGACAGCATGAGCTGTTAAAAACAACACTGACTCACTCAGCTCTACAGAGTGAGTAAAATTTATTCATGTGCTATACATGTGTATAGTTTTTAAAAAATGTTTTGTAATCGTGTTTGAGTCAATAGTCATGAAGGACAGCTAACCCCACTAAACGAAAAGCATTTGATGATAAAAGTTTTTGCACATTTTTATAGACCCCCCTGGAGAATTTCTGAAAAAAAAACGGAACAAGAAAAAAAATGTAACTTTTATATTGTGTCCCTCTATTGTTGCTTAATACAAGTTGCGCAGCGCGATGCTATGCTTTTTGACTTCTATTTTTGGAAGCCTTGCTAATGACCCAAAGAATTCCTTTTTAGAAATGAGAGTGGTTTTGCGTCAAGATTGTACCGAATCCCCGATGCTAATACATCCTTGTAAAATGTTTCCCACGAAAACCTAAGAATTCGCCATGTCAATCAAGAGAAAAAAAGAAGG
Organism: Elysia chlorotica; assembly: GCA_003991915.1. NCBI lineage: Eukaryota > Metazoa > Mollusca > Gastropoda > Plakobranchidae > Elysia > Elysia chlorotica. Next base: position 362,126 of record RQTK01000268.1, on the reverse strand, counting down.
GAAAAAAATAAAAGAAAGAAGTTAGGATAACAAACCGTGCTAGATCATCAGGTAAATCACACAGACACTCAACACACACACACACACATTCACACACACTTCTCTAGCGGAGCTCTACTCTCTCTCTCTCTCTCTCTCTCTCTCTCTCTCTCTCTCTCCCTTCCCTTCTTTCTCTTCCTCTCTCGCTTCCCAACCATGTCCTCTCTCCTACTCTCATCCTCCCTCACTCTATCTCTCCATCTATATCGCCAAACCTCTCTCTCTGTCTCTCTCTCTGTCTCTCTCTCTGTCTCTCTCTCTGTCTCTCTCTCTCTCTCTCCAAGGTTTTCAGGAGGGATCCTATACACAAACATGCACATAATGAGAAACCAGTAAATTTGTAACCAGCCTAGTCACACATACACACTCAAACTTAACACACATAATTATTGTGTAGGCTTAAAGTTACACACTAAGAGGATGAAGAAACCAGGTAGAAGTTCGTGTGTTAGAATATCACCTGTTCTATATCTACTCACCCGTTAAGCTTAAACGATGACCAGAAGGAGAGAGGGGAGAGAGAGAAAGAGAGAGAGAGAGAGAGAGAGAGAAAGATAGAGAGAGGGAGAGAGAGAGTAAGAGAGATGGAGAGAGACAAATAGAAATTGAGATAGATGGAACGAGAGAGAGAGAGAGAGAGAGAGAGAGAGAGAGAGATAACACGTTTCCCGAAGGTAGGGAAGCAATGGAACTGACTATTGTTAATCTAAAGCTTTTATCTTTAAAAGCTATCAATTTTGGACACATGAATACATTCAGACATTCCGAGTGTTAGGCGATTCAATGAAATCCAACTACATGACTGTATGCATCAAGCTCTGTTTGAGGCCATTATATCGTTATGTATTCCTTTCTAAAACCTATTGCGTTTAACTTGATAGAGATCTTCAAATCAAATGGAAAATTGGATTGATCCTCCGGGAGTTTGAAGGTTTGGGGGGGAGGAAGGAAAGGGAGAAGTCTGTTTATTTTTTGCTCAGCAAGTAAAGCGCACGGTCTCTAAGAAATGCAACGTCAAAATTTAGTATCGGTTTAACCACAGGGGTTGTCAGAGTTAAGATTAGTTGGTTTTAACGTCCAACATCAGCATTTTATAGGTTATATTGTGGACGAACCCCAAGACTGACGTCTGATAATTGTATGTGCTGCCACACACGAGACAGGGCCAACCAGTAGGGAATATAACAAATTTAATGATGTAATTTCCTTAAGAACATGTTTAAACGTTACCACTGACTGCATCACAATTAGTACATGTACCAGATCTGCAAGAACATTTTTCTAGTGGTCTAGATTCGCACAGAGAAAGTATGTGCTCGTCAGAAAAGAATGTTAAATTGCGAACAATGTGCGGATGTGTGAAAAAACAAGTTAAGGAGAAATGCAGCGAGCAAAATAGTGTAATAAACTTCATAAAGTGAACTATTTGAAAAAGGTAAAAATAGCACAGCTAGGAATAGGCTGGGTGGATGTATTCATAACTCACCGACACCCCAATTTACGATCTGATTTAGAGAAGTCTCTAGCGGAAATTTTTATAATCCTACCCCAGGTAGAGGGAGCGCGGTGGTCCAGGGGTAGAACATCGGCTTCCGACGCAAAAGGTCCTGAGTTTGAATCCTGGCTGTTGCGTTCCCTACTGGTTGGGTCGGTGTCAGTATAATGTGACCGGCTGAGACAGGAGTCATGGTATCCCCGCTCTGTCTCGCGTGTGGCAGCACATAAAAATTGTCAGACGTCCGTCTTGGGGCCCGTCCACTATATAGCCTATATAGTGCTGCTGTTGGACGTTAAACCAACCCAACCCCAACCCCAACCCCACCCCAGGTAGAAGAACGAGCAGTGAAGAAGGATCAGATGTAGTGTGGCATCTTTCCTTCAAACTTGATATCTTTGATTTTTATCTCCTCATGGAAGTTAAAGGGTTTTGTATTAAATATCAGCAAGGTTAAGTGTGTCTAAAGAGGGAAAGAAAACAGTTTGAGAGACGTTCACACCTGAGGCGCGAAATATAATCCAACATTTGTATGCTAATTAGTTGTTGGTTTTTTTTTACATTCTAATCATTATATTGACGTTCACTATTGTGATTATTTATGTAGGAGCGCGTTCATCCAGTTTAGAGCCTACCCCCTTTCTGGTTTAGAAGGAATTTCAGTTTGATAACTAGCGTCTCCACAAACAATCATGTGATGAACTGTACCCGTTGGATCCTGGATGAGTTTTTGCCAGAAATAACGTCTCGGAATTTCGGAAATTTATAAAAGCTGTTGTTGGAATAGTAGAATTCAGCAGAAAACGTGCGAACTCTCGTAAAATCAACATCCATCCTTAATATTACCTTTAAGTTGTATTTTAAGAAAACAGCCATCAATCTTGAGAGGTTTGCAACTAACAGTGCACGTGTTGGTTAAGACATGTACCAGTAACTATTGTAGTAGTTAGAACAGTGCTTTACACGCACTCAGAAATCTGACTAAAGTACTTAAAAATAGTAAAAATTCATTTGACTTGCGTGTCTAAGCTTAGAGTTTGGTTGCATTTTCCTATTTTCAGAGTCTCCCCGGTCCGAAGCCCAAGATCAGACAAAATTTATTTGCTCGATTTCGCCCGAGTTCGCACGTTTTTTGCTGAATTCTACTATTCCAACAGCAGCTTTCATAGATCACGATTAAATTTCAGAAATTCCGAGACGCCATTTCTTGCAAAAACTCATCCAGGATCCAACGGGTACAGGTTGGTTGGTTGGGTTGGTTTAACGTCCAACACAGCATAATAGGTATATTGTGGACGGGCCCCAAGACGACGTCTGACAATTTTATGTGCTGCCACACACGAGACAGGGCGGGGATACCATGACTCCAGTCTCAGCCGGTCACATTCACATAATTGATTGTGGAGATGCTAGTTATCAAACTGAAATTTCTTCTAAACCAGAAAGGGTGTAGGCTCTAAACTGGGTGAACGCGCTAGCGACATAGATATTCACAATATAATGATTAGAATGTAAAAAAAAACACAGCTAACTAGCATAAAACTGTTGGATTATATTTCGCGCTTCAAGTGCTGTTTTCTTAAAATACAACTTAAAACCATTAGGTTGTCTTTCTTCTCAGCGAACTGTGTACATCGTTAGCCAAAACTTTCACGCTATGGTTAGTGTTTTTATTGTTGTCTGACTCCTGGCTAAGCATAGAACATAAGAAGTTTTTCTTTCAATGCATAGAATGTTGCGTAGGAGAAAGTAGAAAAGACAGAGATTAGTCAGAATGATGGATTTGTTTTCTTACATTTTTCGCGAGGTTGGCAGAGACGGATCTTTTCATGTTTTATAGGTGAGGGTAGGTGTGACGCAGGTGAAAAGGTTGCTCATTATGATTGGTAAATAGTAACAAGTCAGCTAACAAACCGACATAAGTCATTAACTGAAACAACAACAACATCACCAACATACATTAGCAACAGCAACAACAACAACAACAACAACAACAACAAAGGGACAACAAACAACAACGGCAACAACAGCAAAAACAACAAGAGAACAGCAAACAACAACACCCCAAAACAGAAAAAAGAATGATGTCTTGTTTAGATATTACGGGTTGGTTCTCTGATATATCTCACCTTTCTGAAGAAAAAAACCCCCTACAAATTAGTTGTATTAAACGTTGGCACTGCAGGTAATAGGCCTAGGTGTTATGTAACTGCGAATTCTACGTTCCATGGAAATTCGCACCCCTGTTTAATTTGTGTCTGTTCCAGATAAACTAACTTTACATTCTATCCCCCACAAGAATAAATATAGAGATACTAACCCTCAATACAGGGTGGTAAATATTAAGGAGTTACAATTTTAGACTTCCGACTAATAGTGTTTTTTCACTATTTAAATGAGTATCTTCCGTCGTGGGTGTAGGTTTAGGCCACCATTGTGCATACTACAACTAATAAGTAGTAGGGAATGGATCAAGTTTAGTTTTACTCAATGTCATTTAATTTTCCAAAGAAAACGATGCCTCTCTAAAATTACGAAGAGAATTAGGTGTATATAAAATTAGTTAAAACATCTCTAGGTTTACCGGTTCTGGTTGTAAAGAACTAGATCTAGATCTTCTAGCTGTACTGCGCATGACCCAACTCCTCAGGCGGTAATAGGTTGGTTTCAGCGGCAGATAACTCGAGTTGGAAACAAGCTTGGGAACAAGGGCAGGTAATTAAGCTTGCACACTCTTCTGCATTCCTCATCTCCTTGAAATAATTATTTGGCAGCCACAACAGCTGCTGTGTGCGAGATGGTTCCCTCTTCATCTCTATCCCTTCTCTCTCTCTCTATGTCTCTCTGTCTCTCTCTCTCTCTGTATGTCTCTATTCCGTCTTTTTCTTTCTCTCTCCAGCTGCTGTGTGCGAGATGGTTCCCTCTTTATCTCTATCCTTTCTCTCTCTAGTTCTCTCTCTCTCTCACTCTCTCTTTGCTCCATTTCTCTCCTTCTCTCTCTCTACCTTTGCTCTATTTTTCTCCTTCTCTCCTTCTCTCTCTCCTCTCTCTCTCTGCATGTATGTCTCTATTTCTCTCTTGTTCTTTCTCTCTCCGTCTTCGCACCCTCCCAAGCCCTTCTCTATCCCTCTTTTTCTCTCCCCCTTTCCCCCTCTCTCTCTTCATGTCCTTGATCTCCACCTCTCTCCCCTCGCCATCTCTCTCTCTTCCGCATCCTCTCTCTCCTCCATCTCTCCTTCCTCTTTTATCTCCATTTTCTCTCCACCCCCTCTCTCTCTCTCTCACTCGCTTCCATCTCTTCGTTGTCACTGCACCCTATCTCTCTTGCTCTGACTTTCTCTCTCTCCCTCTCTCTCTCTGTATTTCCCCATCTTTCTACCCTCCCTCCTCTCTCTCTCCCTCTGTCCATCCCTCCTTCCAAGCGGAAGATGGCTGTACCAGAGCGCCTGATGCGCGTACATCCCTGTGCACCGTGAAGCCAGGCAACCCGACAAATCTGCTGGGATTACAGGGATTACAGATCACAGCACAAATTAATCACATGGGAGAAGAATCAAACAATGCGGGAATTTACAGCGAAAATCCTGCCTCTATCTTAATCCCCTTTACAAATCTACAGTGTTATTTTACTGTCGAAGCTGAACCTAACGGCAAAACATTTAAATGTTTTAGTCTTTAGTTGTATACATTTTATATCCTTTTAAGCTTTTAAGCAGTTGCTAAAATGTCTGTCTTGATTTTTTTTTTAATCTACTGCACATCATGTAGGAACAATATAAAGGATCCAGGTAGTTCTATTTGACAAGCTTCTCCTTCTAAAACCTTGAAAAAACGAACCTCCTAGAAAATTCATCACACACACACACAAAAATAATGAAATAACACAAAAGATCAGTCAGGGTGTTACGAATTGAAGCTCCAAGAAAATAAAGATTATACTCATTCCCCCCTTTTGTGTTTTTCGCTCTATATCTAAATCTAGCTTTGCGATATTGTCCTTGGCAAGTTTCTTCTGCTCTATCATGCTTTTCTACAGGTTATTGTCTCTTTATTTATTTATATCGACCCTCCTTTCCCGATTTCTCTCTCTCTCTATCTCTCTCTCTAATACTCTCTTCTGAACTTTTCATCTTTCCAATCCTTCGCTCTCTTTTAAATCTTTTCCTATTTTTGCCTCATACTATCTCTCTCTTGTTTTCTTCTCTCTTTGACTCCCTTGGATCTATTTATCTGTTCCTCCCCCTCTCCGCCTTTTTTCTCATTGTTTTACTCCCTCATTGTCTCTCTCTATCTCTAGTTTTGTATCTTGTCCCCCCCCCCTTCCACTTTCTCTCCCTCCCTGCTTATCACGCACTCTACCTTTGCACCGGACAACAGCAAAAAATCTCTTTCTACCTCTTCACCCTTTCTCTCGACCCCCCCGTCTCTCTCTCTCTCTCTCTCTCTCTCTCTCTCTCTCTCTTTCTCTAACACTACTACAAATTTATTGTTTCTACAACTACATTGTGCATGTTTAACAACAATATATTAATGTACGCGAATGACTAATAGAACAGAACCAGGGCCACACTTCTACTTACACTCACCATCTTTTACACTCACTTTTATTCTTCCACTCTCTTTTACTGTCTTTCTGTTTCACTTTGTCCTCTCTTTTTTCTTTTTAACTTTCACTCCCCCCTCTCTCTCTCTCATTCAGTCTCTCTCTCTTTCTCAACATTTCCTTCTGTCTCGTCTTCACTCTCTCCCTCTCTCACTCAACATTTCCTTCTGTCTCTCCTTCCCTCTCTCCCTCTCTCACTCAACGTTTTAACCCTGTCTCCCTCCCTCCTCTCTCTCTCTCTCTCTCAACGTTTTCTTCTCTCTGTCTCTCTCCCTCTCTGTGTCCCTCCCTCCTCTTTCTCTCTCTGTCTCTCCCCCTCTCTCTCTCTCCCCACCTCTCCCTCCTCCCGCATACTCACGAGATGGCCAGTGGTAGCTAAGTGCATCGTGCCTCTCTTAGATCACTTACCAGAAATTCTAGGCTTCTTCCTGCTTTAAGGGACCCCATTTAGAATGGCAAGGAGGGGTAGGTGGAGAGAGAGAAGGAGAGAGCGACAGAGAGAAAGAGAGAGAGGAAGACGGGAAAGAGAGAGAGAGAGTGGGAGTGGAGAGAGAGGAGAGATAGAGTGAGACAGAGAGGGAGGGGAAGAGAGACGGAGAGAGAGAGAGAGAGAGGGAGAGAGAGAGAGAGAGAGGGAGAGAGAAAAAGAGAGAGAGAGGGAGAGAGAGGGAGAGAGAGAGGGAGAGAGAGAAAGAGAGAGATAAAGAGAGCGAGAGAGACAGAGACAGACAGACAAAGACAGAGAAAGGGAGAGATTGAGAAATAATGACAGAAAAGAGAGATAGAAAGATAAAGAGAGAGAGAGAGAAAGAAAAAGATTGACAGAAAGAGAGAGACAAGCGCATCCTCAATGCAGCGACAGACACAGGCCTCCCATGACAGGTTGGGCAGATTGGCGCGTGCAGTGAAGGACCCTTGTCCTAGCCCTTGTCCGTGTCCTCATGATGGTCGTTGTCCTATGTCCTGCTCCCTTGTCCTATGTCCTAGTCCTTGTCCTAGTCCTCATGATGGTCGTTGTCCTATGTCCTGCTCCCTTGTCCTATGTCCTAGTTCTTGTCCTAGTTCTTGTCCTGTTCCCTTGTCCTAGTGCTGTTCCCACCAGCTCACGCCTCACAATGACCTGGTCATGTAGAATGCCAATTAGGGCTTCCCTCACGAGTTTTAACCCATCCCCACCCCGCCCCAAAGAAGGAATTGAAAAAGAAGAGCACGAAAAAAAAAACCCCAACAAAGATGAAAGAAAAGCATATTACTATAATAGGTCCAAACGTAATTATTATTGGTGCATGTTTCTTTTTATTTTGTAGAGACGAGCTATACAAGACGCTGCGTACATACTCTCTCTTTATTTCTCTCTCTCTCTCTCTCTCTCTCTCTCTCTCTCTTTTTCTATCTATCCTTCTCCCTCCCCCCTCTTTTTTATCCGAACTATTTTCTCGCGCCCCCCCCCCTCCTTTTTCCCATTGACAAACATGGACCAAAACACTCTAAACAATCAACCATATGATACTGCTTTAAAGGGGAAACTTAAGACATAATTATCTCCTATACACATTAAACCATTTTAATCTGTTCAACTTTAAACTCTCACCCCCCTGCCCCCTCCCTGTCCAGGCATGGACTACAACTGCGGCGTGTACTTCCCCAGGACGGGCAAGGGTTACGTCAGTTTCCTCGACCCGGCAGACGACCACTGGCTGGACCGACACATCCAGCACTCGGAGCGCGCTTCCTCTTCCGGAAACACTTCTGATTGGTCGGACTTCAACCAGGCAGCCAATCGCAGGCCGTTGCCGCAGAGCATGTTCCCTGGCGGACCACGGGCCTCGAACTCCCCACCGCCGCAGTCACACGGTGACAGCAGAGCCACGCCACCCGAGCGGGGGTACGCGACCATTGGTCAGTTCAGACCCAGGCATTCTTCTATCCCGAACAACAGGGACCTGTATAGACCTGCCCATGGGAATTTCCCGAAAAGCTTCTCCTCAGGCTCTGCCCAGCTCGGGAACAGAAACATGGGATTATCATCCGGAGATCGCAGGTTTTCGTCCGCAGCTAACGAGTCGAGTGTCCAGCCATCTACACGGAGACGGGTCCCCATCAGCATGGTCTCCAGCTTCCCCGCCCCGTCAGAGATTCGAACCCGGCTCCCCGACAGCTTGTTCTCCACTCTACCCGACCAAGTTCCAGCCAAACCTAAAACAACGGGCAAAAAACATGAAGAAGTTGGGAACTTGAAGCTAAAAAGCCAGGATCGAGAATTGATCCCAACCTTAGACAGGGCAAGCAGGCGCGCTATCCTGGAAAACGTTTTTCTGGGCCAGTCTTTACAGAGTTCTTCGTTCCTCTCGCCATCTCCCCCGTCCTCCCCCGGCAAAAAGCGCAAGCTCAAACTCAGGTTCCCAACACACCGGCATCCTCTACCGTTCTCCTCAAAACAGCACAAGCAACAACAACAACAACAACAACAACAACAACAACAACAACAACAACAACAACAACAGCAACAACAACAGCAGCAGCAGCAGCAAAACAACCAACAACAGAAAGAGAAATCCAAAAACAAGTCATCGCCTCCGAAGAAACAAGGGAACGGGTTTTCCCTGAAGAGTGCCATGGACCCTGGTCGAGGAGGCAAACGGCCGCGCCAGAGCCTGTTCGCCAAGGTCTGCTTCCACTGTGGGACGGCCACCAACATGGCGGGGTCTTCTGCCAGGGTCCCATCCCCGATACCCGGTATGGCCAGCCACATTGACAGCCACATGGACAGCCACATGGACAGCCACATTGACAGCCACATTGACAGCCACAGGGATTCCAGGGGATCCAGTAACTGGAGTAGGATGGACTTGGATACCTACGGCTTTGATGGGATCTATGGGGATATCGAACCGCAAGGTGAGTGTGATGTTATATTCGCTGATACATCTTTCTCTCTCTCTGTCTCCTCTCTCTCTCTCTCTCTCTCTTTCTCTCTAGTCTCTATCTCTCTCTATCTCCAACTATATTTGTCTCTGCCTCTCTCTCCCACAGTCTTTCTGTCTGTCTCTGTCTCTCTATACCCCCTCTCTGCCTGTCTGTCTGTCTGTCTGTCTGTCTGTTTGCCTGTCGGCCTGTCCGCCTCTCTCTCTCTCTTTCTCTCTCTCTCTGTCTATTTCTGCCTGTCTCTGCCGCACTTTCTCTGTCTGTCTCTGCATATGTCTCTCTCTAACTCTATAGCAACATTGGTGGCAGCTGAAACCACAATACGACCAGGTTCAAACGTCATATTAAGTATTCTAGGGTAGAATGATTTTATAAGAAGGCAGGAGACAAACATAAAACCTCTTTAAAACAATTATATGTAATAGAAGAACAATTAGAAGATCACCAATACCAACAACATTAGCCATAACAACAACAACAACAACAACAATAAACAGCAACAACAACAACAACAACAACAACAACAACAGCACAGTAATAATACAACAAACATCACCAAAACAACACCAACGAAAAAGAACATCAAACAAGAACAAAGAGTACACAAATAATGACACTCACATCAACAACAATGACAGTTAAACCAACAACTTCAACAACAACAACTACAACAACAACAACAACAACAACAACAACAACAACAACAACAACAACAACAACAACAACAACAACAACAACAACAACAACAACAACCAACAACAACGTTAATAACAACAGGACACAATAACGAGCAAAAAACGACAAAAACATTAATTTATCCTGTTAAATCGAACAGTAATGGAAAAAGAGAAGAAATAATTAACATCAGCTACAAAACAGCAGGAATGTAGGCGGTGAAAGCCGGCGGTATTAAAAGCCTAGACGAGACTCACCCATTGTTGTGAAGCAAAAAAAAAAAAAAAAAAAATCAAACTTTGGACTCAACATAATAGGGTAATAAAAGTACGTCAGGCAGGGGGAGGTAACCCAATAGCGAGCAGCTTGCACCATTTCATGTGGGTTTTCCCTGGCTTTCAAAACTCTTCCTTCTTCTTCTTCTCTTAATTCTTTTCCCGAAGACTTTATTTCTGTCTCCGGCTTCGATCTCGGGTCCTTATCCTTTTCATGAAATTAATTTTTGTCGTCTCATCCCTGACGCTGAGAACCCTTATCGGGATGCATTAGCTTAGTTGTTGTTGTTGTTGTTGTTGTTGTTGTTGTTGTTGTTGTTGTTGTTGTTGTTGTTGTTGTTGTTGTTGTTGTTGTTGTTGTTGTTGTTGTTGTTGTTGTTGTTGTTGTTGTTGTTGTTGTTGTTGTTGTTGTTGTTGTTGTTGTTGTTGTTGTTGTTGTTGTTGTTGTTGTTGTTGTTGTTGTTGTTGTTGTTGTTGTTGTTGTTGTTTTTGTTGTTGTTGTTGTTGTTGTTGTTGTTATTGTTGTTGCTGTTTGGTGTTGCCTTTTAGGCTTTCCTTGATTTTCTTTATATTTTATTTTTCATTTAAATCATTGTTATAGTGATTTTTTTTCCTTTTCACCAAGTTTTTCTATCACCATGCTTTCTAAAATGAACGAGTCGGAATAGTATGGTTGCACTGCGAGGTTAAAGAAAGTTCTTAGTCTCAACACGATAAACCCTAGGAGAAAACAATTACTTTGACATTTAAACAAATCACTTGGGTAGAATCGAACCGTCAAATCCTACAGGTGAATCAGTAAGGAAGTTTCTGTACGACCACTGTCAGCTCCAAGGCTATATCTTGGATAGATCCCAAGACTGACGTCTGACAACTTTACCTGTTGCCCAGTAGGGGATAAAAACGGACATTTCATATTTTTGCCAATCGGGGGGTTGAACAGGGGAGCTTCAAATTGGGTGGCTATTGTTCTACAACCAACGCCAGTTCGCCCCGCGAGACGTAAAATAGTTAAGTGTTTATGGTCTGTGTCTGTTAAAATAGCCTTTCCTCTGATTTGATGTCCAGCCGTTAAAATAAAGGCCTTCGGATATTTTATTTTTATGCTCCCTGTTTAATGGAATAAACACAATATAGAAAAAAGTGCAACATGTGGAGAAAGCTTTATAATATCAACAGAAAGCCGACATAAAAGGGGAAATTGGTTTGTCTCAGGACTGCTGAGGGCGTTTGGTAAATCTTTAGATTTGGGGGCGACAGTAAATAGAATGCTTGTAGGACACAAATTGTCTGCAGACACGCAATGTCGTCTGGTTTGATGAACTACAGAATAAACAAATAATAATGTTCTTTGCTTTCCATCTGTGGGAGGTTGAATTGAGTGCTTGATTTACGTCTCACATCAACACTATTAAGGACGGGCCCTAAGACTGGCGTCTGACAACTTTATTTGTTGCCACACACGAGACAGGGCGGGGAGACTTGGACTCCTGTCGCAACCGCTGTCATTATACTCACACCGACCCAACCATTAAGGGACACAATCCGACAAATATATTTTAGACCGATCGTGGGTTTCGAGGAGCAGATCTACGGGTCCAGAGACCAGCGCTCTACCGTTGAGCCAGTTTGCCCCCCCCCCCCCCCCGTTACATCCGTAGAAGTGAAGCTGTTTTCTAGTTTCCTAGAGTAATGCCCCTAAGGTCTCCACTATTTCAAACCCTAAGTTCTGCAAGGGTTCATCACCCTAACGGCGATACCATGCCCCCTGTCTCATTCGGCCACATTATACTGACACCCAACCAACAGACCTTATAAATGTTGTTGTTTCTTTTGCCTGATTGTAAACAACGTTGGTGGCGTTTGGTTAGGTCAAGTGCTTTTATACTCAACCTCAGCTTTAAGGTGTAATAGAAATAGAGACGACTTTTTATTTATTTTGTTTAACCAACCGAAGCCAAGTTATTTACGCTAGATTTAATATAGCTAACAAAAAACCCAAAAAGATAAAATTATTATGCTGAAAAAAAAGAACAACAGAAGGAGAAAGAGCAACACTATGACCGACAAAATCAAGAGCAACAATAATATTAACAACAACAATAATAGCAACAGCAGAACAACATCAACAAGAAAAATACGAAAATATCAAAAACAAGAAAGTACGTGTGATAAAAATATAACAACATCCCTATCCCAGCATGCTTCTTCTATTTAAAAATAACCTAATGTTATTCGATCTTTGATAAGTAAAGGGGAAGAGGCACTGATAAAATTATGTAAAAATGGTCTGGACGTTCCTCTGATAAATCAATAAATGAGGCGCGCTAGGCAGAAAATGAAGAGACCATAATCATAGGTTTGGACATATTGACTTTGGTTAACGTTCTCTCTCTCTCTCTCTCTCTCTCTCTCTCTCTCTCTCTCTCTCTCCCTCTCTCTCTCTCTCTCTCTCTGTCCCTAGTCTAGACCGTCTGACATAAATAATTGCAGACCGACGTGTACCATTAGGTTGAATATGAACAGACAAACGACTTCTTAACTGCTAAAGGACTAGAAAATACACGATACGATTTGATTTTCTTTGTCTTAAACACCAGGAGTGAGTCAGTTTGTTTGTTAACGTCTAACCATGTCAACAGCAGGGCTATCTCGTGGACATGAAGGTACAAAATCCACAGCAAAATTAACAAATTACTTGACTGTGATGAAAACATAAAAATATTCTTATCCCAGCATGAATCTTCTATTTATCATTAGCCTCATGCAGATTCGATCTTTGATAAGTAATGAGGAAGAGGCCCTAATGTAAAAAAGCCCTTTCCCCTGATAAATCAATAAATGAGGAGCGCTGGGCAGAAAATGAAGCCATATATATAATTATAAGTGTGTCCAGTCTATCTGTTCTTGTCCTTCTCTGTCGCGCAGCTCACACATTCCCGCCATGAGCAGTTATAGGCCGACATGTGCCATTAGGTTAAACTTGAACAGGCGCGTAGCGGAAATACTTCTCTGGTACCAAGAAACATTGCAGTTTTTTCTTCTTAGTTTTCAAAACCAAGAGGGAGTGAGTGAGTGGGTGGGTGGGTGAGTGAGTGGGTGAGTGAGTGGGTGAGTGAGTTGAGTGAGTGAGTGAGTGAGTGAGTGAGTGAGTGAGTGAGTGAGTGAGTGAGTGAGTGAGTGAGTGAGTGAGGTGAGTGAGTGAGTGGGTGAGTGAGTGGGTGAGTGAGTGAGTGAGAGAGAGAGTGAGTGAATGAGTGGGTTAGTCAGTGAGTAAGAAAAAAAAACAACTAATGATTTGGGCATACTGCACTACCAACGTTTATTTTTTAAATTTTGTATGTCTTTCTACGCAGCCTAAAGAGTTCTCGTAGGCCGCAAAACATAAGACAAAATTACGGCAACCACTCGCTTATTGAAGGATTGAAACTTAAACGTTTTATTGGAGGAAAGGGAGCTATTTTCTTCGCCCGTTTAACATTCTTTTTCTATGTCAATAACTGATTGTTATTTCTAGCCATATTATATTTAGAATGATTCACGAACCGCTTTGAAACCAGGTGATACCACCAGCTTCTTATGTACTTAATCAAGTGAGAGTGATTAACAAAATGTCCAGCCTTTTTGAGCCCTAACAGTTTTTGCGATTTAATCTCTTTGGATTTTTTCTCTCGCTAAAAACGAGTCTCCTTCCTACTTTGATATCAAGGAAACAGTTCTCTTCAGCGGTGAGACCCCACAGGAAATTCAAAATTTTATTTTCGTTTCCCTCGAGACGGAAACTATGATGCATCTTTTTGAATCTGCTTTAAGCAGCGCGCTGTTGTAACAGCCTGGAAGATGCGACACAATGGGTGTGTTCACTGTGTCGTGTCATGGCTGGTCTCCGGAAATAAGGGTCCTTGGCGTCACTTCAGGGGCAGATAACTTCCTGGTTGGGTCTAAACTAGGCCTTGTTACACTCAAGTGCTCAGCTCTACAATCATGTCGCCTGGATTTGGAGGGGCGAAAGTTGCTGTTCTGTCAAAAAGAAAAGTGGCAAAAAAATAGAATAATAGGACCGGCATAAAAGTGAAAATTTTACGTATGCATAGAAATGTTTTTTGTTTTTTTTTAACTGAAGAGACGACCGTGTATTTGATGATAAATAAATGGGTTTATAGACATATAGATAGCAAGAAAGACGCATGGATCTATACATGGACTTTTACGTGATATAGATAAGTAGATATATAGATATTTATTAGATGGACGGATTGAAGATGCATTAATGGTAAATTCATAAAAAATTATAGACTTTCACATGTATCAAAAGATTGGGATACGCTTTGAAAAACATGAAACATGTACCTGAAGAGTGACTCAAAAGAAAGCCAGGCACAACACATGAGATTCGTTTTACAAAAACATTAAAAAACGGAATTGCTTTTTACCTATAATTATTGAATAGTTAGGAAAAAACTACAAAATTGAAAAACATGATTAAAAGATATGCAGAGTTAGCAACCTTGGAATAGATCAACTGAAGAAGCAAACAGTGAAAAGTTCCTAGCGAAAATGTAATAGATTTTGATACACTTAAACTTACAAAAAGTAAAAAAAAAGGATGAATGGGGCAGTATATATAGCAGATGCCAAGTTTGGAATCAGAGTACAACTTCAAAAAAAATCTACAGAAAAATACCCCCTCTACAAAAACAAACCAAAACAAAACAAGTAAATAACAAACACCCACACACACGAACAAAAAAAACAACAACCCGAAACATAAAAGGCAAGCCGGGAACTAAATTGAAACTAGGGAAAATACTTCAGAAATGAACAGGAAGGGACAAAAAAACTGTCTTAACAACGGCGCGGCAGGAATTAATTTAGAACTAAGAAATAAGCTAAGCTTACATAAACCAAATTTAAGGGGAAAAAAGAATTCTAGATCTAGCAGCACTGTCGTCCCAAGAATCAGGTGCCACAGAAAATAGGAGAGTTCGTGTAGAGTTGTCTTTTCCTCCCTGAAGGGCTAGTTTTAATCAGAGCCTGGGTCCCTTTGTGTATCGGGCGTCTGTGTGAGTGTGTGTGTGTGTGTGTGGTTGTGAGGGGGTGGTTGCTGGGAGTAGGGTCAGCGGGATGAGGGCTAGAGAGAGAGAGAGAGAGAGAGAGAGAGAGAGAGAGAGAGAGAGAGAGAGAGAGAGAGAGAGAGAGAAAGAGAGAGAGAGAGACAGACAGACAGAGAGAGAGAGAGAGTTTCTGCTGTCGCGATTACGTCACCCCTGATCTTCGTGTGAATCACACATTCTGTAAAGCCAAACTTGTAGCGTTACGGCCTTGGGAAATTTAATACAATAATAATCGTCAAGGAACAACAAACAATGGGCTTAAGAATGTTAATTAGAACAAGATAATTGTTCGACGATTAGGATACAAAGCAAAACAAATTGATGCTGCTGAAAAGATGATTAAACATTCAAATTAATTAACAACAATCCATTGTGAGGAAAAAAATGGAAAGAAAAGTGAAACACTATTTGGCAAAATTAACAAACTGCCGAAACGGGCTGGAACAAAGCTAGTCAGTGTGATTGTCTTGGGGAAATAGATTTAGGGCTGTAAGTACAAGGTTGTTGGAAGTTTACGACTCGCTCGTTGTGTAATGCCATGGAAATAAGACAACCTACGACGAGGTGTAAACAACCGTGAAGGTGTACATACGAGCCATAATCTTTAAGTAAAGTTTAATTTTCAGTAAGACATGTAAAGGGTTAACAATCATAAATAAGACGTAGGAAGTTATGTTCAGTAAGACATGTAAAGGGTTAACAAACATAAATAAGACGTAGGAAGTTATGTTCAGTAAGACATGTAAAGGGTTAACAAACATAAAAACAAGCCAATAGGTAGGTTGTTAGTCTACAAGACGTCCTGACGCTAGCACGATGACGTCTCTTAGAAATAGCCCAATTTGACACTGACGTGATTAGAAATATAATTTTGTTAGGTCAGTAGCTGTAACATAATAAATTTAAACTTAAAACCCGAATGTATAGTTCAATGAAATAAATGAAAAAAAAAGTGCACGGCATCCCACAAAGAATTCCTCTTTGTTTTTCTAAAAAAAAAAAAAATTAAAAAAAATGGGATAACCCACTATAATGGCCAATCAAAAACAAAGAATGAAGGGAACTAATGAATCAAATTATTAAAAAATCGTTTAATTATCTGGGACAATTGGAGTTGTTGGGTGTAACGAATTCACAAAACAGCTTAATTAAAAGCACTTTTAAAATAGAAAAACAAAACAAAACAACAACTTCAGCTGATTACGTTTGTTATCTAACTGCTTAATAAACGGTAAAAACATTAAAAAGACAAAAAAAAAAACAAAACAAACCCAACAACAACAGCCAAAAAAAAAAAACTAAAAATATTTCGAGGATTGGGGAAACGTAAGAGATTAAAAAAAAACAACTCAGAAACAGCGACAGTCACAATAACCACCACCCCGAACAGCAACAATAACATCAACAGCAACAGCACTCCACTACCACGATCAATAGCAATAACATCAACAGCACCACCAACAAAAAACCAACATGATTAATAAGACATTAACTTGAAGAGTGTGAAGGTTCCAACAAAGTTGTATTAACAAAAGCTCTACAAATTTAAACATGCTACCAAAATGCTAAATAAAAAGTTCAATAAGGAATGCGATTAAACAAGCGTTTGGCGAAGTCACCGAGGGCACTAAGCAAAATATTTTCAATAAGAGAATACGTGAATTATCTTAAAACCATCTGGCTGTAGTCGTGTATTTCCAAGACGTTTGCTTCAAAAGCTAACGGAAACATAACGCAGTGATTTGGTGAAAACCTAGTCCACAGACTTAGTCCCGGGTTTAAATTTAAATCACCGTTGTAATTGCTCCCCTTTATGTCTTCCCGCTAGATGGAGTTACTGTTTCTCACTTTGAAAATCCCATACTCTGTTACGGAGCAACATTTAAAAAAAAATGTACTTCCACGATTATTCGATAAAATAAAATAATAATTATGGCATTACACAATTCTAAGCTGGTTTTTATACTAAGTTACAATTTTGACGTCACATTCCCCATATGATATTAATTAAGATTCAAACCTTTCTTGAACCATTGATAAACACGCTAACAAAATCATATAGCAAAGTAATAATTTTGGTCACAAAGGACTACAGATTTATAATTCTTTGACATGAGATGGATAATATGACGATGACTCCTCACAAACTCGTTTATTACTTCTTTGAACGAATCACATCTCATAAGTCAACTAATGTAAAAAGTGATGAGAGTTTATGTTGTCTAAAATAGCGTGATTTATTTTGACATCTCAATCCATATGAAGCAGCATAATATGTAAACATTCAATGCTGAACAACGCAATCTGACGGATGTTGACATTAATAGCACACAAAAAACCCACAACACCTACACAATCAAATCAGCTGCAGCACACAGAGACTGTGGGAACTCCATGACTCCTGTCTCAGCGGGGCGCATTCTTCTGACCCGAGCAGTAGGGGACGAAATCGGACAAAACAAACCGTTCGATTGTGAGTTTCGAATCTGTAATCTCCCGATTCGAGGCCATTGCTCTATACCTTGAGCCAAATACCAGGCGCTTAAGCACTTGATTCATGGCCTCCCCCCCCCCCCCCCCCCACCACACACACACAAACACACATCCTCGACGCCATAAAAACAGAATAGGTAAAATGGAATTGATTTGACAAAGCTTGATAGTTGATGTAAAGCAAAAGAAAACATCAAACAAGACATTTACATTGACGAAAGCAAAACACAACA
The DNA here is from genome assembly GCA_003991915.1 of Elysia chlorotica. Taxonomy (NCBI): domain Eukaryota; kingdom Metazoa; phylum Mollusca; class Gastropoda; family Plakobranchidae; genus Elysia; species Elysia chlorotica. The sequence continues at coordinate 344,274 of RQTK01000268.1, read as the reverse complement.
ACAAATATACGAGAACAAAGCTTTGATCTAAGAGATAAAGCACGAATTGAAAACTGATTGAAAACATCAGCCAGCGATGAGAATCGCGAAATAGGAAAAAATTGATGAACCAAAATAGGAAATAATTCGATAAAATCAGCAGAGCCACAAACTTAATACAACTGTCAGTTTCAGAGAGCTGAACAGCAGGGGGATTTACTGGTGTGAAGAACTACAACCACCGTATTAGGGATCGAAGAAGGAAGAGAGAGTTAGAGAGAGAGAGAGAGAGAGAGAGAGAGAGAGAGAGACAGCGGGAGAGTGACAAGCACTAATTTATAAAGAGAGACAGAGATGCAACAACAAAAAAGAAATAAGCAGGTGCACCCATCTGTCTGTTACCTGTATCTTTGTGCATCCATCTGTCTGTCTCCCTGTATCTTTGTACATCCATCTGTCTGTCTCTCTGTATCTTTGTGCACCCACCTGTCTGTCTCCCTGTATCTTTGTACACCCATCTGTCTGTCTCCCTGTATCTTTGTACACCCATCTGTCTGCCTCTCTGTCTGTCTACCCATCTGTCTGTCTATCTGTCTATATACCCATCTGTCTGCCTCTCTGTCTATATACCCATCTGTCTGCCTCTCTGTCTATATACCCATCTGTCTGCCTCTCTGTCTATATACCCATCTGTCTGCCTCTCTGTCTATATACCCATCTGTCTGTCCTCTTTGTCTATATACCCATCTGTCTGCCTCTTTGTCTATATACCCATCTGTCTGCCTCTCTGTCTATATACCCATCTGTCTGCCTCTCTGTCTATATACCCATCTGTCTGCCTCTCTGTCTATATACCCATCTGTCTGCCTCTCTGTCTATATACCCACCTGTCTGCCTCTCTGTCTGTATACCCATCTGCCTGCCTCTCTGTCTGTATACCCATCTGTCTGTCTGTCTGTTTGTCTACCCATCTGTCTGTCTCTCTGTCTGTCTACCCATCTGTCTGTCTGTCTGTCTGTCTACCCATCTGTCTGTCTATCAATCCGTTTATCTGCCTATCTGTCGCCTGTCACTATCCGTGCATGCATCTTGCCACTTGTTGAGATTGCGCGCGCAGTACGTGGAATGTGGAGAGAGAGAGAGAGGCGGTTAAAGAGAGGAGAGAAAGAGAGAGATTGGAGAGAGAGAGAGAGAGAGAGAGAAAGAGAAAGAGGGACAGAGAGTGTACGTCTGGACATGGGACATCTAAAGCTTCAAGATCTTGTAGTGTTGAACTAAAATAGAGAGACATGAGAGAGAGAGAGAGAGAGAGAGAGAGAGAGAGAGAGAGAGGCCTAATTTGAGATGCTCAGCCTTTCAGAGAGTGAGTGGTGGTCGTGAGATCGGTAAGTGGGGAGACGTGAGTGATGAGAGGTGGAGGCGGTAGTGGTGAGAGGTGACTGATGTCAGCTGGAGGCAGTAGTGGTGAGCGGTGAGTGATCGCCAGCTGGAGGCAGTAGTGGTGAGCGGTGACTGATGAGAGGTGGAGGCAGTAGTGGTGAGCGGTGCACCCCACACTGCAGGCGCGCCCGCGGAGAGTCGCTCTTCTTTGTTTGAAGGACAATTTCAGGACCATTCAGGACACCGGCGCATCATGCTCTTGGATTTATCGCAAATCGTGTGTTACTATTAAAATGGGTTTTCCCCCATCGTAAAACGGTATTTCTTACTGTAGTAAAAGTTCTTTTTTTATTATCTTACAAAAAACTTTGTTTATTTATGAGGTCGAAGTTTTATTTTGTGGATGTGGCTATGCGTGTGTGTGAAGTGATCTTTACACACAAAAAAGAAAAGAAATTCGGTGGAAATTACTATATAATTGTTCTAATCATTAAATTTGATATAGATTTTTTGTTTATTCGCGTGGATTTGTGTGGTTTATCTATTGAACTTCACCTTACACAGTTTACCAATTTTATAGTGTAATTTCTTTTCCTTTACACAGTTTTAAGACTTTTAACGAAATTGTAAATACTAAAAAAAATGTACATAAAATGATAATACCAGAACATTAGTATTGGTAAAAAAAAATTTGCAAACCTCTACGCCAAAGTTGGATTTTGAACGTAACCCGCATGTCGTGTAATTTGGAGTAAAGATCCTGGCATTTATTATCACTAGCGGTTTTAGGATTAGTCCGGATTTGTTCCGATCAGTTTAGGATAGAGTTATGTTTCCTCGCGTGTTAAAAGCGCAAATTGTGGCAATGTAATATGCCTTTCGCTTGAATAAAAAAAAAATGATTTTTTTATAATGCAATTTGCCTTAGGATCATTCCTACTAGCATCGTATTGTTAAAAATGATTAGTTCAGTTAGATACGTTTTTTGATACGTGTAATTCACAGAGTAAAAAACGATGGTTACGCGACAGAAAATTCGATTAACGAAACAGATAACTACCAATTATTTTAGAAAACAAAATCCACACAAAACACATTTCCAAGCCCAGAGTTATAGTAGTAGTAGTAGTAGTAGTAGTAGTAGTAGTAGTAGTAGTAGTAGTAGTAGTAGTAGTAGTAGTAGTAGTAGTAGTAGTAGTAGTAGTAGTAGTAGTAGTAGTAGTAGTAGTAGTAGTAGTAGTAGTAGTAGTAGCAGTAGCAGCAGCAGAAGCAGTAGCAGCAGAATTAGTTGTTGTTGTTGTTGTTGTAGTTGCAGAGGTAGCTGTGTAAAGAGGCGATAAAGTGCAAATGACGAAATAAAGTGACAAAAAGTAATTACAAAAAACAAAACAAAAACAAAAACAACAATCTGTTTAGTACGTGTCACAAAGTCAGGATATGTAACGTGAGTTGTTTCCAGTGTTAGCGATGATTATATACACTGAGAGGAAATTGAAGAAAAGAAAAAAAACTGCACCGGATATAGAAATCAAATAAGTGATTTTATCTAAACATTTTAGTACCGGTACATCAGTAATGTAATTCATTAGTATTTAAATGGATTTGGATTTCTTGTTGTTATTTTTGTCAAAACTAATCAAAATGTTGCAATAAATAGAATTGGAGACATGTGTAATTTTAAAAGTCATTCACTTTTTTTTTCTTTTTTTTTTATCTTGATGGAAGATTGCGAAATTATTATAAAATATATTTTTATCTGTTTGGTAAGTTAGATTTGCGATAAAATAGAGTTAGTTATCTTTGCTGCTAGTTTATCTTATGAATGAGGTCACACATGAAGACACATTATTGTGACCAACTGAGACAGGAGTCCACGTCTCCCGCCCTGTCTCGTGTGTGGCAGCACGTAAAAATGTCAGACGTTAGTCTTGGGGCACGTCCACAATGCAGCTTGTACAGCGCTCACACGGGCGTTACGCAACATAACAAAAACAAACAATGTACCTTTGGGTATAATTACAACTGTACCATAAAGTTAAACTCCCGTCTAAGAAGACCTTTCAAAAGACAAAAAATCACGTTAGGCGAGCGTCTAAGCCTATAAAACGGTTGTAATTGCCAATCCACTAAGGCGAGAGTCTAAGCCTATAAAACGTTTGTAATTGCCAATCCACTAAGGCGATAGTCTAAGTCTATAAAACAGTTGTAATTGCCAAACTAAGAAAGCACGTAATCTTGTGTTCCTGTTTTTAGACCGCCCGCGTCTAAGCCTATAAAACGGTTGTACTTGCCAAACTTAGAAAGCACGTAATCTTATGTTCCAGTTTTTAGACCGCCCGCGTCTAAGCTTAGAAAACGGTTGTAATTGCCAAACTAAGAAAGCACGTAATCTTATGTTCCTGTTTTTAGACCGCCTGCGTTGCCTGGTTTTCACTTCATTAAGAGCGTGACCTCCCTGCTGGTTCCTGGCCTGAGGCGAGCGCGGGAGACCAGGGATGGTTTTGTCACCTGGCCTGATTGCATGGCTACACAATGTCAACATCTGAAGTACAGCCATTCAAACTGTTATAGATTTAGTTGTTTAGTAAGAGTCGATTTGAATAAGTCTAAGGTAAAGCCATTCAAACTGTTATAGATTTAGTTGTTTAGTAAGAGTCGATTTGAATAAGTCTAAGGTAAATCAATAAACTTGTTTTGGATTGTAATCTATTTGTGATCTCTTCGACCTGGGCAGTGTTTACAATGACATCATTAATTTTACCTGGTGATTATGGCTTTTAGTTCTTTTGTAAGAATGGTCAGTGGCACAAGGGAAGTTAAGTTATCTAAGTCCCAAAAAAAAAAACTTTTCAACTTTACAACCGTTCATTTCCCTGTATTTTAAAAGTCCACTAAACCAATGAATGATGCTTTCCATAATTATGTTATTATAGCATACATCGTACTGTCCAAAGATGATGATCTTTTATTTTTCTCCAATCTGTGTGATCTCTCTCTACCTTCGAATCTCTCATTCTGACTTGACTTCACACAGTTTTAATTTTTTTTGTGCGAAGGTTAGCCAAAGTCGATTTGCAAGGATTTAAAAATCATAATCCTCTTAGGGAGAAACGAAACACGCCAGAAAGATTTGTGTCTCCAGCTAATATCATAATGGTTTTACTTGTGACGATGCGATGATAGTATCATAAATTTTACGATAGAGCGACGCTGTAATATAATAACTTTAGTTTGAGTAAAAGCCGCCCATACCTAAATTGAAGTAGCGAAAGAGCTAATATTTATATATTAATTTTGACCTCAACTTGCCTTTAACTACGATATAATTATTACAGGGACGACCTTTTAACACTATTGGATCTAGAGTTTATGTAATCCCCTAACTATGATGAACTATGGATGCGGCTTTCTCAGATGGAAGCTGACACAATCTTTCAAGAGAGCCCAGGCGACGGTAGGCTGTGGGCCTAGCACGTATGGGGTCCGGAGTTCGATCCTCCGGTGTAGTAGAGAAAGGGAAAGAGGGCTTTTCCTTCAGCTTTACTGTGGCCGTGCATGTTTCTCTTTCGGAAAGAGAAATGAACACAAGAAAGAAAGAGAGATAGGAAGAGAGATAGGAAGAGAGAGATCCAGAAGGAGATTGAGCCAGAAGAGAAGGAGAGAGGGAGAGACAGACCGACAAATAAAAAGATGGACAAAGAGAAAGAGAGAGTGAGAGAGGGGTGAGTCAGACAGAGAGGTAGGAGAGATAGAGGAAGATAGTAGAAGGAGAGAGGGAGAGACAGATTAATAAGATGTACAAAAAGAAAGAGAGAGTGGAAGGGAGAGGGAGAAGAGTCAGACAGAGACATAGGCAAGATAGAGCAAGATAGATAGATATAAGATAAGATGAAATAAAATGTATTGATCTACAAGGGAAATTTGAGCAATCAGTAGAAATTACATGTAATGAGAATTTACCTTAACGAGTTTAGCTCTCTTACTCTCTCTCTCTATCTCTTTCGCTCCACCCCTCTCTCTCTCTCTCTCTCTCTCTCTTTCGCTCCATCTCTCTCCTTTTCTTTTTGATCATGTATTTAACAGTTTAACCATGACATGAAAATTTACGTGGCAATAAGGAGATTGCGATCAGTAGGCCTAAATAATTATGATATTACCGCGTCTCTCTCTCTCTCTCTCTCTCTCTCTCTCCCCGTCTCTCCTTTTCTCCATTGACTCGTAGCACAGTTCTTAAAAAAAAACAACACAAAAAACAACAAAATAAAAACAAAACAAAACAAACACCCCCCCTTCCTTTTAAGAAAAAACAACTAACAACAAAACAACAACAAGAGAGAGTAAAAACAAACAGTAATGAAAACGACCATGCATCATTAAAAATGCGGCGTGCAGTGAACACAATACTTATCATTATAAAAATTATTTCTAATGATGAGAAAGGCCAGAATGAACAGATCTCCGGGATTGATAAAGCTTTGAAATTAATTATAGAGTTATAGAGCATGATAAATAGAGCTAACCCCTCTATCATTGTACTTGAAGAAATTCGCTACACAAAAATCTCGAAAAACAGTTTTTAAGAGATAAGAAGGGTAAACTACTTCAATCAAGGACTGTTTTTTTCGCCACCCAATCTCCTGTTTCCTGTCCACTCATAATTTTCATTCAGCCATCTTGTCTCCAGTTATCCTTCTCTCCATTCTCTCTCTCTCTCTCTCTCTCTCTCTCTCTCTCTATCTCTTTCTTTCTGTGTGTATACATATACATTGTCCACATTTATTGTACTTCTTTAAAACGAATTCCTCTCCAAAATAATGTCTTTCGCACCCACACATCTTTCACTCCAACTATCTTTCTTTCTAATACTATCTAGCTATCTCTCTCTTTGCCAATCTTTCACTCCAACTATCTTTCTTTTTAAACCTTCATGTATCTAGCTATCTCTCTCTCTTTGCCCATCTTTCAGTCCACACACCAGGCATCGCTGTCCTGACCCTTCGCCCTGACACTCACACACAGAGAGTCTGTTTAAGTGGTCTGGCCGCACTCACCAGATGATGGTTGTCATCAGTCCAGGCAGGGTCGTTATTTTCTTGGGCTGGATGAGACCAGCACGGCTTCATGTTGAACAAGTGTCAGGTCTCTCCAGACACAGACACAGACACTGAGTTGAAGTTTAGCTTTTGGCAGCAGCGCCTGTTTTAAATCCAGCTGTGAGTTGTCTAGGGTAGAGGCTGTTCGTCTGTTTGTTTTGTTGCTTAAAGTCCGACGTCGGTACTATATAGGCTATATTGTAGACGAGCCCCAAGACTGACGTCTGACAATTTTATGTGCTGCCACACACGAGACAGGGTGGGGATGCCATGGGTTGGGTTGGGGTTGGGTTGGTTTAACGTCCAACAGCAGCACTATATAGGCTATATTGTGGACGGACCCCAAGATTTAAATCTGACAATTATACGTGCTGCCACACACGAGACAAGGCGGGGAGACCTGAACTCCTGTCTCAGCTGGTCTCATTGAACTGACATCGACCTAACCAGTAGGAGACGAAATCGGTCAAATAAATTGTCGACCGATCGTGGTATTCAAATCGCAGACTTCCGATAGACCAACTTTCTACCACTTGAACCAACTCGCGCCTCTGCCAATTAATATGTGACTCTACCAAGAGTTACGGGGCCTAGCTAGAAGAGAAAGCCTGAGTAGGTTTAGGTTAGTTTATCAAACAATAGGAGTGAGCACATCTAGATTTAGATCTAGTTCTAAAAGGCGGGACTTGTTACAGTCTTTAACTGACTCACGATTAGATCCTGTTTTTATTTCTGGCTCAGTCCACCTTAAGATTAGGGCCACAAAAAGATTTTAACCACAGGATATGAAGTTTCACAGAAGCACAAATATGATATAAAAGTTATCCAAAAATGTACACGTTCAAGACAAACCAATGTTTCCCTTTCCGCGTCCACGGTTGATATTTTCCATAACCTATACTAAAAAGTTAAACGCGCATTAGAAAAATACTTACCTTATCCCTGTTACATCAAATTACAATGCTGAAGTTCCCCGAAATTCGCCGTCCTATTACATTAAAGAAATCATTTTTGGAAAGATAATAGAGGCTTCTTTGTACATTTCCGAAAGCCTGTTTGTGCTTCTGCGAAACTCCAGATTCTGTGGGCTTACCGACCTAAGATTTTTCTTATGAAATTCGACAGATGTACAATTTTAATTTGCTACTGAAAAACCCTATGTCCAGCGACAAATTATTGGGTAGAAGTGAGTGAGTTAAAAGAGAACAAAAAGCGCGTAAAAGGGAAGGGAAAAAATAGAAATAATACTAGATGAAACTATGAAGCTTTTGCTTGTTGAACGCCTACTTTGTATTTCAACAAAGAAGAACAGCTCTTTGCGAAGACAAATTCATAATAAAAAGAATGAGGATGTTCCACGATCTATTGATGACCATAACAACTGGATCCTAGCAGTAGAACCAACTGCACCTTGTCATTAACACTTTTCTATGGTTAGACAAGATGGGCTATTGAAAGTGTCTGGCCACAGTCTATCATTAACGCTTTTCTAGGGTTAAGCAAGACGGGCTATTTTAAGTATCTAGTATTGAGGTTGCCTAGAAATTAGACATCTTTGTTAGCACTACTTGTGGTGTGGGGCCAATTGGTGCAGATGGTTGTCCATTTAACCTACACTCGAGAGGAATCCGGTTTGATACCCACGATGAGATACTTTTAATTTGACCTACTTCGTCCGCTATTGGTTTGATGTCAGTGTAATGTGATCGACTGAGACAGGAGTCCTGGTATTCCCGCGCTTTCACTATGACAGATCGTTAAATTGTCAGACGTTAGTATTTTAACCCGTTCACGAGTAGATATCCTTGTTTTTCACGTTGTATCTTTAGTAGCCATCTCGACCACTCACTGCTCTCTCCCGGTGGTGTTAAATAATTGAAGAGCTGCTTTCAAAGTTTAAACCACCGTTGAAACCTTCTTGTTCGACCTATATAATTTGTAGGGACCATTTATTTCAGCCTCGCCTAATTGGTTGGGTCGCTGTCCGCTTCATGTGACCACCTGAGACATAAGTTCTGGTACTAGTTCTTTCCCTTTCTCACTCTATCTCTTTCTCTGTCTCTGTCTCTGTCTCTCTGTCTCTCTGTCTATCTCTCTCTCTCTTTCTCGCTGTCTCTCTCTCTCTCTGTCTCTGTCTGTCTGTTTCTGTCTGTCTGTCTCTGTCTCTCCCTCTCTGTCTCTCTCTCTCTCCCTCTGTCTGTCTGTCTGCCTGTCTGTCTGTCTGTCTCTCTCTCTCTCTCTCCCTCTGTCTGTCTGTCTGTCTGTCTGTCTGTCTGTCTGTCTGTCTCTCTCTGTCTCTGTCTCTCTCTCTCTTCCTCTCTGTCTGTCTGTCTGTCTGTCATTCTGTCTGTCTGTCAGTCTGTCTTTATGTCTTTCTATCTCCCTCTCTCTCTGTCTGTCTCTCTCTCTCTCTTTCTCCCTCTCTCTCTGTCTGTCTGTCTCTCTCTTTCTCTCTCTCTTTCTCTCTCTCTCTGTCTCTGTCTCCCCCCTCTCTCCCTCTCTCTCACTCTCTCTCTCTCTCTCTCTCTCTCTCTCTCTCTGTGAAATTGTCAGACATGACGTTATTATTGGGACTAGGAAACCTGGGAGATGTTTAAATAGGGTAAAAAGTTTATCTTGACTTACTTGACTTTTTTGCCTTTGGCATTCTGGTCATCAGATCGGGACGCCTCAGCAATCTCTGCAATGTGCTTGATGAGTGATCTCCATTGATCACGTTCCTGTGCTAGTGAACGTATGTGGTTCAAGTCTTGAGTCGTTTTCAGTGAAAGATTGTGGGTGCGTGATAGGTCTTTGTTGAGGATCACTGATAGGGTTGTAGTTGGTCTTCCCATAAACCCCTTTTCGATTACCTAACACAACGTAATTAAAAAAAATGTTTTTAAACTCGCGCTTGATAGACCTTGTGTTGAAAATTCTTACATCTCTTCTATGTAAGTGTGAAGCAATTTCCAAACACAGTTGCAGCTTTCTCTTTTACTTCCTTCCTTGTTTGTATTTTCACATAGATAGCTGCAGCTTTGTCTGTTCTAGCGTCTATATTAATTTTTAATACTGCCTATTTTGCTATTAACGAAGTCTTGTAAAACGGAACAAGACAGAACATAGAAGAAAAGACAAACAGAAGTGCAACGTATCTTCTCCAAGTACTTCTACATACAATGTTCAAAGTGTCATTAAGACGTTTGAGACTGTTCCGAGTGGTGTCAAACTTTCAAAGCCGCCAAGTTTGTGAAAGAAAAGCGTATTTTGACGCACTTTCCTAAGACTATTTCGCCTATGTTTTTGCATATTTATATCTTGTTAGGTTGTCATCATTCTGTGTTTTAGCGTACACTGCCCAAGGCCATTGTTTGTCCCTCAGGCAGCCTGTGGAAAAATACTGAGGCCCTCTAGAGTACACAGTACAGGCCAATTCATCCAATTGGACAAAGTCAAGAAAATGTGCAAAACAAGATCAACAGTGATCTATTTCTTTGAAATTATTATCCTGGTTAGGACACAATGATACTCGGAAAGTATTTTCTTCAGCATACCAGTCTACAGGTCCCAATGTGCATGATAATTGAAGGTACAGCTTACTTTGATTCTTAATTAACACAAAGCTAATGTCTGTTGTTTTGTTTTTTGCGGCTTTGCCTGTTACTTCTGGAAAACTTGAGAATAATGTCCTTGCCATTTCTAAAGACAGTTCTATGCTTCTTTTTACTCGAGTTATATGTAGATCTAGTCAGTTTGTTATTAAAAAGTGTACAAAATAACAAGACGAGATTATTTCGTTCAACAAGTAACCCTTCTTGTAATTAAATATTTTTTAACAATAATTGCTCGACTTTCATAAACAGATAAGTTCTAAGTTTACTTGAATGCAATATTTTTTCAGAAGTTAACCCTTCAGACACTTGTACTAAGAATAATGATTTGAATAATTAACAGTGCGTTTCAAACCTCCTATACATCGAGGTCACATCTATTATTGACTTGAGTACCACTTATGCATGGAATACTGGATTCAATTTGTCCATGCCTCGTTTGTAATCATTCTGTGTGTTATGACCCAGATCTTTTATTGAAGCATTTGTTTGGATCTTTAATAAATATGTGTTAGCGTGGTGAGCTGAGATGAGGGGTGGAGGGGACTCGTGTAGGTGGTGGGGCGTTGGTCTCCCAATCGGAAGAAACGCACGATTTAACCAGTTTAACGTGGTCGGCTGAGACAAGAGTCAAAATCTCTTAGACTTATTAAACGTTGGTCTTGGGACTAGCGCAGCCTTTGCGCTGATGATCGTCAAGGAAGTAAGTCGTATACAGCTAATGAATAAGAGATCTAAAGATTTGTCAAGAATTGAAATAATCTCAGTGTGATGGTTTACAGTAACAAAATTAATGGTTGATTCACACGTAACTGTTTTATTAAAAATTATATTACTATAATTATGGAAACAGCAGTTCCTTAGCAAACAAATACTCAAAGGGAATTCTTTTAGAAACAATTTGTAAAAAAATAATTAACTTTGATATGCAAACATGACGAGAAAAAATATATTTGATCCAAATTTATATATTGTTCCGTAAAAATGGACTGCACAGCCAAAAGTTTATAGTCTATTTAATAATATATAGCCTGAGAAAAAAATTACATTGTTAGCTATCTGTGCTTAGATGTAATTAAACTATGACCGTTGTGTTTTTAGGTGTGTCAACTTAGTATCTGTGCGTTCCAGTTTATCTACTTTCCCAAGGATACAAAAACATCAGCTGACGCACCAATTTGCCTAATTTCCTGATGATACCATCGTATTCACTAAGCGCGTAAAGTTATCTACCCTTGTGTTAATATTAACTGCGCACGAATATGTGTGTCTCATTTTTCTGAGGTTATTATCATCTTAATTGTGTTCGCCATTTTGTTTACTTTTCTGACGATATTATCGAATTCACTGGCCCATAAATTTGTCTCTTTTCTTGAAGATACCATCTTTTTAACTGTGCTCGCCATTTTGTTTACTTTTCTGTGGATATAATCTTATTAACTAGGCCATCAATTTGCCTGTTTTCTTGAGGATACCATTGTAGTAACTGTGTTAGCCATTTTGTTTACTTTCCCGAGGATATAATCTTATTAACTAGCCCATTAATTTGACTGTTTTCTTGAGGATACCATTGTAGTAACTGCGTTAGCCATTTTGTTTACTTTTCTGAGGATATCACCGAATGAACTGGCCCATTAATTTGACTGTTTTCTTGAGGATACCATTGTAGTAACTGTGTTAGCCATTTTGTTTACTTTTCTGAGGATATCATTGAATTAACTAGCCCATCACTTTGTCGATGTCTGTTTTCTTGAGGATACCATTGTAGTGACTGTGTTCGCCATTTTGTTTACTTTTCTGTGGATATCAATGAATTAACTAGCCCATCAACTTGCCTGTTTTCTTGAGGATACCATTGTAGTAACTGTGTTAGCTATTTTGTTTACTTTTCTGAGGATATTACCAAATTAACTGCGCGATATTTTGTTTACTTTCTTGAGGATATAATCCTGTTAATTGGGCACACCAATAATTATGTTCTCTTTCTTGAGAGTATCATCAATTAACTAAGCGCATAAATTTGCCTCCTTTTCTAAGGATCTTATCGAACTAACTATGCGCATCCATGTGTCAACAGTCATTAGGTAATTAACTTACCAACTGGCCCATGAATCTGCCCTACTCCTCTTGCATATTGATTGCATCAGTGTGTCTGTGTAGCCCGTTTCGGTCACTGTGGGTCATCCAACCTGCACTGAGACGGACCCCAGGAGGGGGGCAGGTAGTGTCCAGATTGCCTGCCTGTGGACTGTGTGTGACCCAGTGACCAGTACGACCAGTGACAAATGACCAGTGACAAATGACCAGTGATTCAAACTAAAGGGGACATTACTTACCGCTTTTGGACCATGTCAATGGAGAGCAGAGACGCGCAAGTTTCAATATCAATAACTAAAGGTAAGGCGCCCTAACTTTTCTTGCTGGTTACTGTGGAAACCAGTATCAACATAATACAGTAGTTGATAGAATAGAATCGTGCTATGCAACTCAGTTTCACCTGTGCTAGAGGTCTTTAAATAACTATTTCTTCAAAATGGATCGTTGTAAAATCGGGTATTTGATTATTTTTCAAAGATAAATTTGATTCTTATAGGAGAGCATGTCGTGTTGAGGGTCCGGGTGCGTCGATTGTTTAATATTTACCGTTAACTACAATCTCTCTCTCTCTCTCTCTCTCTCTCTCTCTCTCTCTCTCTCTCTCTC
>RQTK01000268.1:319316-330801 GCA_003991915.1 Elysia chlorotica | reverse complement strand
TTCTTCATCATCATCATCATCATCATCATCATCATCATCATCATCATCATCATCATCATTTTTCTTATTTCCACAATAATGCGGCACGTAGTTTAAGAACGTGGGCCCAATGTTGGTTCAGTTAGTCAAACCAGAACATGGAGTAAAGTTAAACGGCGCAACTCACAAGAGTCTTTACAACGAAACGTAAAGCGCGCAAACGGGAAAACAACTTTTTAGATCTACTGAAACCAACATGCTCGCGTTTTCTACTTGTTGAAGAAAATTTGTCACTGTATCCAAGGAAATGAAATCAGTTTTCTTATTTCTGCCAATAAATGATAAGCTTAAGGTTCCTTTTCATCTTGGCTTTAAAAACCAACTCATTCACCTACCCCTTGCGTGCTCCCGCCCATCGCAAAATCTCATCTCTGAATTATTACTTTTACTCACGCGACTAGAGTACTATATCTCACGGGTCAAACAACTGAAATAAAAAAAACAACAACCGACACACAATCAAAGAATAAAAGAACTAACAATAAAGAACCAATTAAAGAGCTAGCGGTAATTTCCGTTATTTCTATTCCCTAGTCTAACGAGCATGTGTAAATCTTCTTTGATTATCACAAGGAAGCTAAAAACCTCATGGACAATAAAAAAAAGACCCCAAAGATCTAATAATAGAACACTAATTAAAGAGCTAACGGTAATTCCCGGTGTTTCTAGTCCCTAAAAGTCTTTCACATCTTTCTCTAACTGTGATCAAAGCCGCCAACTCAGGCAGTCGCTAGAGTGTCCATATTAACAACATTATTAAGTGTAACAAACATTCACACAGAAATAATTCGCTTTTTGCACGTAATGCGCGTAGCTCTGAGTTGGCACCTAAAATTGTCGGATATTAATCATAAGACACGTCCACAATATAGTCTATTTCCATTGGACACTCATCACCAAACAAACAGACAAACCAAACAAACAAACAAACAATTACCCACCAACCAACCAACCAACCAAACAAACAAACAAACAAACAAACAAACCAACAAACCTGTACGGTGGCGAGAGTTTCTCCGGATCACAATGGACACAGGTAGCGTACTGATAGAAATGCCAGCATAATGGAAGCGATGCACGCAAGGCCCGTAAACTGCCAGAGTCGGTCTCCACATTTTGAACTAACCATCGAATCATCGAATATTAAAATAAAAGAACAACCACTTGCACGAAATAAAAGCTGCAGAAATCAGAAATTGATTTTCATTTCCCCTCAATACATATTAAGAGATCTTGAAATGTAATCGCCTAGTGTGGTGTGGATGGATAATTCTTTGTTTATCTAGAGGATAAGAGTTGGAGGAAAAATAAATAACTGAGTGGTGCGTCTAGTATTATCTTCAATCGTTGATTGTGATTCTTTTGTCTCTTCCAAAACACATTAAAATATCTCGCTTCCACTATAAAACGATGCTGCATTTTCATTTTGAAGACAAGAAGCATGAGCATTTAGCTTCACATTGTTTCCTTTTCGACGTGCTTTAAACGTTTAAAATGTGTACTGTGGAACAGAAAATTACAATAAATCTTTAATTGTTTCTTTACCCATGTATGCTCACCTCTCTTTTCCTTCTGTTTGTCAATTCATGTCTGTCCATCTGACTATTAGTCTATCTGACTGTATGTCTGTCTGTGTCTCTGCCTGCCTGTTCTTTCTCTCCTTCTCTTTGCATTTCTTTCCCTCTTTCTTTCTCCACTGGCCCTGGTTATCTTCTAATCTGATTCATCCACTTTCTCCCCCCCCCCTGTTTCCCTCTGCCCCATCCTCCCTGTCGCCATGTAAGACTTGAATAAATCCGCTTTCACTCGCTTCCTCCTGATATTCTTGATTTCTGGAACCCACCAGAGCTCGGTGACTTTAATCCGGTTACAATGTTTTGGTCGTTTAAGCAGCTTTGCAAGGTATCTGGTGATCTCTGACCCCCCCCCCCCCCCTTCTTTTTTTTTTTTTTAGAAAAGTACATTGACTAGAGAGAACGTTGTGAGAATTATTTCTGACGGGAAAAATATCCATCAAAAGTTATAGAGACAAAATTACAGAAACGGCAATAACACTAAGAGGAAATAACACTAAGAGGAAAAAAACCCGTTCTAGAACAGTTTTATCGATGTTTGCGAAAAAATGTGTAGCACGTCGCTGATAAATCTGTTGCAAATGGGAAGAGGCAAGCTTGGATTCAGCGAGCACTCTGTTACAGAGAATTGTATTGAAGAATTTCTAACTGCGATCTTTATGGAATATGGGAGTGAAAGGAATAAAAACAACAGCGAAATGTTTTACATTTTGTCTGCATACTTAGTACGAGAATTTTATTAAGAAATAATAGCAAAAATTGCAAAGGCAAATCTATGGCAATACCGAGTTTCTGTTAATTATTTTATTTTCATTTTGTTTATAACAACATTGGAGTTAAACATAACTGGGTATTGTGAAGAAGCCTTTGCAGATGGACGTGGTGGGGGCGTATCTTACTTAGATTCGAATCTTGCACCTCTTGCTCGTCAATCCGAAGCACTACCGCCCGAGCCCACTTGTGGTACGTTTATATCTCATGCCAAGTAGCACATAAAATTGTCAGACAACAGTCTTGGGGCCCGTCCACAATATAGCCTATATAGTGCTGATGTTGGACGTAAAAACCAACTCAACTCAACTCAACTCAACTCAAGTCAAGTCGCTACTGTATAATAAAAAACCTCACCCTTTCCCAATCACAAAGAGAAAGCACCATTCGTTCTATAGAAAAAGTCTTTAAAGCACATTAAATTAATTAATTTAATGCTCCACTTCTTCTATTATAAAGCTCCTGAACGTAGTTGTAGCTTTTTATAATGGCTAAGTTCAAGTCCTTTGGGTACATCAATAAGTCCAAGGTAAACTTGTCCTTAAAAACTATGAACTAAAATAAGTATTAAATATTCATAGACAGGTAAACACGGTCCGTAATTTGACACTGTTCAGACATTCTTCAAATGTGCCTGTTACTTGTGCACTGAGCTCGAATGCGTCTGGCCTCTTTCCCTCCCGTTCAAGGACATTTTTTTAAATGTCCATTAATTATTTCAGAAAAGAAAAGTAACAGCTAATAATGTTGAAAGAAACGCGCGTCTTTGGATGTTTCAGACAGCGATGTTGTGTTTAGTGAATCTGTTAAAAGACAAAGTGTCTCAATTAAATAAGGTTGGGTACCTTTGTTAAGCTCGTCTTTGGAAGTATCGAAATAGTTATGTTTTCAAGTGATGTTCTTGTGTAAAACATGTACTTGCTTGTGTATTTTGTGTGTGTGCGTGTGTGTGTGTGTGAGTGTGAGTGTGAGTGTGGTAACAGCCATGGATATAAACGCGTTAAAGTCTAATTTAAAAGGCTTCTAAGATGTTGTTTTTTCCCTATTGTCAAAGCTGGCATAAAATTTATGCATTAGGGGTCTAATGCACAAACAAGACGTAGCTTACGTCTCGTCGTAACAATATAATAATAATAAGGTTTACCACGAGACGTAAGCCACGACATGTTTGTTCATTCAACCCTAGGTCTTCTAACGTTTGCTCCGCTAAAACAAAACAGACAAAACTTTCAGTCTAGACATATTGATTTAAATCAATCAATTAATAGAAATTTTTTGGCTATCAGACAAAATTATTGCGTGCTTTGGTAGCCATTGATGGAAACTCTGTCATTTCTTATATAGCAAGAAGTGCAGAAAATTCAAAAATTTGTCACGCAAAACAAAAACAAAGAACAAAAACAAAAAGACAACAAACCAAAGCAAAACAAAAACAACGGACAACTTTTCGCGCCACAACACGTCATTTAGCGTCAATCTTTGGGGGAAAATCCAATAGTTGGATACCTTCTAAAGCTAAGGTTATCCCAACAATAAGATCCCAGCATCTTATGAAATAGCCCTTTTTCTTGGTATTTCACGCATTAAGGAATATCCTATTAGACTGTAGAATGATCATAATTATTTCGGCATATTCCACGTCATGGATACTCTGAATTTATTAGTATTAGTACCAATAAAGCTGTCATTTCAGTATTATTAAAAAAGTGCATCTGGTTATCGACTGTCGTACATTTTGTTTACTTATTTTTAGATTTCTGATTATTTGAGAAAAGAAAACTAACAGCTAATAATGTTGAGAGAAACGCGCGTCTAAGGTTGTTTCAGAGTGTAATTGTGTGTTTATTGGATCTGTTAAAATACAAAGTGGTTCAATTAAATAAGGTTGGGTATCTTTGTTAAGCTCGTCTTTGTATCGGATTCTCCTTTGTAACCTGTGAGACATTATACAAGATAAAGTGTGCCTGCTACTACTGCTACTACACGGTACATCCTTGTTGATTGCCAGTGATCCCTAAATCCCATGAGTACAGAAATTCCCTTGGCGGAATTCTCGAACACCTATGGGAGTTTTAGTGCAAACAATCGGATGAAGACGGACTTCAGCAATGGCTTAGGTTAATTCTAATCACGGGGTTATTGTTACACCTACAGGCACGTGTTGCCACATTTATTGGACGATCGCTGTAGTTTTGTTATATAAGCTTTAGTTCTACCCCAGACACATGGAGGGAGGTGTATTGGCGTAGTAATAGAGCGTCTATCTCTTAACCAGGAGGCCCATGGTTTAAAACCCACGGTCAGACTAATTCGTCCCATTTCGTCCCTCTCATTTAGGTCGGTGTCAGTATAATGTGACCGGCTAAGACAGTACTCCTGGTATCCCCGCCCTGACTCTGTGTGGCAGCACCTAATAATGTCAGACGTTTGTCTAGGGACCTGTCCACGATATTGCATCGCTGCTGACGTCTGACGTTAAGAAACCAACTTATCCAACATGTAGAGACGGGAGTTGTAGTGGAGTTTCGAACCTTGAACCTCTTACTCGCTAGTCTAGGGTGCTGCCAATTGAAACAATGTTTTGGAGCCTCCATAAACGCATACAGGTGCCTGAGAGACGGAGACAAGAGATATAGAGAGATAGAAATTAAGAATTAGGGGTAAACGAAAGAAAGAAATAGAAAGACAGAAAGAGACAGAGACGGAGACAGAGACAGAGAGAGAGCGGAGCTTGGCTCAAATAACAGCCTTAATTACCAGCGATTCGAGCCCTTTTCTCTGGTATGGCTAGAATTTAACTTTAGATAGCAAGTTGAAGAAAGAAAGAAAGAAAAAGTAAGATAGACAGACAGAGACAGAAACAGCGGAGCTTGGCTCAAATATCAGCCTTTATTACCAGCAATTCGAGCACTTTTCTCTGGTATGACTAGAATTTAGGCTTTAGATAGCAAGTACAACGCCGCTATAAATCTAGAACTCCGCGATACCACTAAAGGTACTCCTAGATAGTGAAAACTACCTTTAGACCAGGGTGCAGGTTTATAACATCATTGTAACTACAACACTAGATGTGAAACCTGATGAGGAAGTGCAGACGTTTTAGCGTGATGCACTGCCGAAATGCGAGACTGTCTTGATGGTTTAAGGGGAAAGTTCTACTGAAAATCTCCATCGTATGATTTTTTTTCTGTCTGGTTTGAGCACAAATAATGAGGTTTCTCGCCTCTGCATTGGTTTTTGTCATGTGTATGTCATTTGTCATTGTTTTTTGTCATGTGTATGTCATTTGTCATTGTTTTTTTGTCATTTGTATGGCATTTTTAGCTCCAAAAAGTTTTTGAATTCTAAATAAATAAAAGAAAATTCGATTTTTTAAAGTTTGCTCTTGAAGCTCAAATGTTCCGATTTTATTTTTATTTATTTATTTTTTTTCACTTTTTTTTTACTGTAAGCAAAATGTCACTTCCCAACAAGTGCACCGGGTGAAAACAGGTTAGGGATTCTATTTAAAGGATTAATTCTTTTTAAAATCTGTTTCACAATAATAATTATTCAATTAAAAAACAATAAAAAAAAACAACGACAAAAAACAACTACAACAACAACAGTCCACTCCTCTGTCATTATCTATTTAGGTTTATAAAAACATGCCCATTAGAATTGCCTAGTACTTACCTGAAAACACACTAAGGGTACAATTAACGTTTGATTTTAAATACACTTTTTTGCAAGCACGAAATAATGGTCGCGGGCTAGAGCACACAGCTTATAATCAAAAGGTTGAGGAGTTTGATTCCTGCTTCTGCCGACGTTTGTTGTGTTTGTCTACTGGTCGAGTCAGTGTCAGTATAATGTGACCAGCCAATTCTCCGGCATCATGCCTTGGTGTGTCTTGGTTGTATGGAAAAAAACAACAACAAAAAAACGAACCTAATTTTTAGGCAGTTTCATATCTCGGGTATTTCCGAAGACTCATGTGCTGAATTGGGACAGAACTGAACCTCCTCAGATTCGAACTCGCACCTCTTGTTTGTCAGTCCAGACCGTGATTCAACGACTGCGCCTTTATGTATTTTTTTCTTCTTTTAATTAAGCTTAGATTTTTACTGTGTTTCTCAACATCGATCCATTTAACACCTTGTCTGTCTCTGTCATTGTCTGTCTGTCTGTCTGTCTGTCTGTCTGTTTCTCTCTCTGTCTCTCTCTGTCTCTCTTTCTCTCTCTCTCTCTCTCTCTCTCTCTCTCTCTCTCTCTCTCTCTCTCTCTCTTTCTCTCTCTCTCTCACGAGTCATTTAAAAGGTATTTCGAGATCTTGAAATCCAAAGATTAGAAATTATTGCATAATCCTTTTGATATAACCTTTTCCATTGTGATATTACATTTCACCCCCAACCGGTGTTGAATAAAACTTCGCTTCCTCATCGTGGTCTTTCCCAAAAGGAACAGGAATATGGAATGTGACCACCCACCCAGCTTTAATTTTTTGGCTTTCATATTACAAAAAAAAAAAATTATATAAAACAAAATCTGCCCGAAACATTATTTTAATTTCCTCCAGTTAGATTAAATAATAGCTTCTGGAATTCTTCGATCTGGGGTAGAATTACAAAGAGGTCGTAGATTTAGACCCTCTACTTTCTTTCTTATCAGATAGCATAGGCGGGCGTCTAAACTACAGTCTACTTCCTCCTTCTTTGTACTACCCTTGATTTATGGGAATTTCAAATTTAATCTGAGATGTTTACTTCTTACAAAATCAGAACTAGCTAGTACATTTGTACTCTGCAAACGTGTATCAGTATAAATTTACATTTAGGTTTATTACTGCTCAACGTATTTTTTGTTTGTTAACCCCGGTTCGTATTTTGCCCCCTCAAGTGCCCTTTAAAAGCAAATTCGAGATCTTGAAATCTAAATCTAAAGATGAGAATATAATGCATAGCCGGAGAGAACGATACTTGATCCAATCCGTTTCCGGTACGTATTTCATTTCTCCATCCAACCGCCGTTGAGAAAGCAATTAGGCCCCCCTGGCAAAAACCAAGAAGATAAAATGTGACATAACCCTGCGGATAATGATTGAAAAGCCAGATTTCTTCTTGTTTTGTTTTTGTGTTCTAGTAAGTTAAAAATGTTTTTGATAAAACTAATTTCCTTGAACTAGATCTAGTTTAAAACTATAGCTTCGGGAAATTCCCCAAAAAGTGTAGGTGTACAATTACAAAGAAGCCGTAGATTTAAACCTTCTACTTTCTTTGTTTTCAGATATCATAGGCTGACGTGAAAACTACTTTGTACTTTCTCTTTCTTTGTACTGCCCTTGATCTATGAGAATAAAAAAAAATGAAACATAATTAGAGAGGCTTACATTTTTATAAAGTCGTAACTAGTTCTGAATGACTGTCAGATGTGTAATAGTATTAAATAATCTACATGGGTGAATGTAACTCCTAAAGGTAAAACCTTTTTGTTAACCGCAGTTCTCAGTATTCTCTCTCTCTCTCTTTCTATTTTTCTATCTCTCTCTATTTCTCTCTCTTTCTCTCTCTCTCTCTCTCTTTCTCTTTCTCGGTATCTTTTTCTCTACCTCTCTCTCTCTCTCTCTCTCTCTCTCTCTCTCTCTCTCTCTCTCTTTTTTTTTTTCTCTACTTCTGTTTCTAAATCTCTCTCTATCTCTCTATCTCTGTATTTATTTCTCTCTTTCTGTACCTCTCTATCCTTTTGCACCTATATCCCTATCTTTCTCTCTCTCTGTCTCTCTCTCTCTCTTCCCCTCTCTCTCTCTCTCTGTCTCTCTTTCTCTCTCTCTATCTCTCTCTTACTCTCACTGTGACCAAATGTTGAATTCTAAAACTTGAAATCCAAACGCGAGAAAATCAACACAAACCAAAAACAACGATATTTGATCCACTTCTTTTCCGTTGCGATATTGCATTTCTTCCCAACCGCTGTTGACAAAAATACTTCATCCCTGGCAAAAACCAACGAGGTTTAATGTGGGAACACCCCGGAAATAAGAGATGGAATGCCAGTTTGGATTTTTACAATTGGTTTTAAAATATTAAAAATCGATTAAAAAAGGAAGAAGACACAATATCAGTCTGAGAAAATTTACTTGAATTGGGTTAAAAAGAAAAAAAGAGGTGAATTTCTGTAAAAAAAAATGAATCAGATGTAGACGTCCGCCTTTCTATGTATTTTAGATTCCAAAGAGAGAAGTAAAAACCAATTAATTCTGTGCCTTGCCCAACCTCCCTAGATCTATAGAAATTTACATTCGTCTTTTTTTTAAATCTGAAAGTAAGACCTCTTACATATTTAATTTGAAACTATATAAAAAGAATAATTGATCGGTTGAAGACTTTGAAGTTTTTCTTTGAAGTAGAAATTCTATTTAAGTTCGTTTGTACTAAGTTGATTTAAAAAAATCACAACCAGGAAGTTTGAGTAATTCTCAAATTTAATGAGTATTAAAGTGGCTACGTCAGGCTAAAATGGAACAAAACAACAACAACAACATAATAATAATAATAAAAATAAACCAATTTGAGACGAAATTTTTCATTTTTGTTCCTAGTATTGGGAAAACACAACTTCATTCTTAAATTGACCGAGCAAAACACGAGATTTTTAAATGAAGGTTTTGAAAATCTGATAAGGCTGAACTATTTCCTGCATTTTATTAAACCTTTGCTTTTTACGTTTGAGTCTTGGCCGCCCTTTTGAGTACATAGCCGAGTTTTATATTTCATATTACGCGGAAATCATTTCTGATACAGTTCATGTTTTTTTTTTTTCATATTTCCTGCTTGAACTTCCTATTTGATCGTACATTGAATCCACGTACATTGAATCCAATAAGCAAATTAGTGCATTTGAGCAAAAGAATCGTTTTTTTTTTCGCAGACGGCTATTGAATTTGAGCATCTATATTATAGTTATTTCAACATAATTTTATGATACATTAAAATTATAAGAGTGCTTTTTCTCTTGATAGGATGGTATGTAAAAAGTCTTTAGCATGGAGGAATTTGTTTTAATCTCAACTACCAACATCATTGTTGACTAGATCTATATACTTTATAATTTGTCTATGATTACAGCAATGAGATCTACTGCTAGAAGTTTGTTATTCTATAGATTTAGTTTTAAAGTTTTTTAAATTAACTGGCTGTTTTAAAAAAAATTGATTTTTATCTCTTGTAGAACTCTAAAGGTAGAACTACTACACATACATCAACACAGTACCGTACTATCAACGTTACTTCCAAACTGAAATCAGATGACTCTCTCTCTCTCTCTCTCTCTTTCTCTCTCTGTATATATCTATATCTTTAAAGTAGTCGCTTAAACATTCTCTCCCACTTCTTTCCTTCACTTGTCTTCTACTCTCGCAGGTGGTGTGTGAGAGTTGAAAGAAGCTGTTCCACATTTCCAAATACGGCCAAATTAATAAATATATTTTAGGGCGAGTACTTTAGATCAATTGAACAATGATAGGTTAGTTACAAACATTCTTTAAAAAAGTGACTCGCTGAATTAATTTCTTACAGTCCAACTCCACCAGCAAGGTTTTAACGTGAACGGGTCCCAAGACTTGAAATCTAACGTGTAACAATCTTACGAGCTGCCACACAGAGACAGGGCGGGGACACAAAGACTCCTGTCTCAGCCGGTCACATTATGATGGCACATTCCCTGGGTGTGGACAACTTGTAAAACTGGCAGGCAGTACGCAGTCGTGGCAAAGAGCAACTGCACCCATAAGATCATTAAGTTATAAAATAATACTCTTTGCTGTTCATCAACAAAACAGGTTCGGTTCTTTCCAGCTGCAGGAAGAATGATATCAATGAAACAGGTTCGGTTCTTTCCAGCTGCAGGAAGAATGATTGGACAATCATAGGTTAACATCATTCTATAAACAGAGCAGCCAGTATTCGGGATTTCTGCAGTTATACAACTGTCTGTAAGGAATTTCAGTACTTAGCTATTTTACGAAAGTTTCCTCGGTGACCGACTCACAAATGAATGAGATCGAACTCACCGAAGCCGCGAACTGTTTTGTTGAATCATCAGGATCTTCACCCCCCCCCCCAAACCCCCCACCATATTTTTTTAAATATTAATTATTCTTCATTACAGTACAGGAATTTTTCTTTTCTTTGATTGAGAGCTCCCGACCCTTAGTAATTAAAAAAAAGAATCTTCCTTTAGGAAAACATCTGTCTGCCTAGTCATTAACACTATTTTCTGTACTGATTGCATTACTGGCGGTGTTTCTTTTGATGTTTGAGTGCAGACAAGATCGATAAGAATACAACCTCTCTACTTTGGTTTTCTCTGATTTTTGTTCGGTCTTGGTTATAAATAAAGATGATGATGATGATGATGATGATGATGATGATGATGATGATGATGATGATGATGATGATGATGGTGATGATGATGATGATGATGATGATGATGATGATGATGATGATGATGATGATGATGATGATGATGATGATGATGATGATGATGGCAATCATGATAAGAAAAAGGATTTTCTATGATCTCTCAGTCTATAATTATAAATATTAGCATTTTTTTCTGTACTGAATGCGCTACCAACGCGGTTTATACAGATGGCTAAGTGCAGGCGAGATCAATAAAGACGATAGCTCTCTAGGTTGTCTGGTCCTCTCTGATTCCAGTTCTGTCAACTTAGTACAAAAACTAGAGAGTTTGGTGGGCTGAACGGGTCAAATGGTGCTGGAAGAAAAAATAGGTAGTGCTTAGGCAAAAATATAAATTCCAGGAAGTTTTTAGCGCGGGCTAAGGCAGTCATTCCTTTTACATTAGAGAGAACACTTAACAGTTTAAAAAATGTAAAAATTCGCACCTTGCTGCATGCAAAGAGAGGGTCGGGGATGGGGGAGAAATAGGCTTAAGATCAAGTGGTAGAGCGTTGGTCTCCTGCTCGGTAGGTTGGCGATTCGAATTCCACGATCTGCAAGAGCGAATTCTCAAGTGTGGACTTCATATCTCTTGCTCTGTCTATCTGTCTGTCTGTCTGTCTGTCTGTCACTTCCCTCTCTCTCTCTCTCTCTCTCTCTCCT
>RQTK01000268.1:297534-318599 GCA_003991915.1 Elysia chlorotica | reverse complement strand
AGACAGACAGACAGACAGACAGACAGAGATAAAGATAACTAAAAATAAAACAACAAAACAAGTTAGAAAAGCAAGAAAAAAAAAGAACAAGGTGCGAATGAACCTCCAAAAGCCGTTTACTAGGGTGAATCTTTCTATTTTCGTATATCTGGTTTTCTAGGTCGAATCTGTCTATTTCCGTGTAACTGTTAAATAACGCTATCGCCTTTTCCTCCAATTAACCTTCCGTAGGTCGCCGCAAGACAAGAGTCTCTGGGTTAACGGTTAGTTCTTGGTTTCAAAGTGTTGTTCTAACAAGCAGCAAAGTTAGCCTGAAAAAACAGCTGGTAAAAAAAATGTTAAATTTAGCCAAGAAAAGTGTAACTAAATGTGTTCAAATACTCTCTTCTGGCGTAATGTTGGCAGAACTAAAGCAATGTTTTATTCGGAATTATACAAAAAAAAATCTTTTCTTGTTTTTGGCTTTCGTGGAAATTCCCACATTAATTAGCTTTATTTCATAGAAGGGTTTCAAAAAAAAAATCTTCTTTGATGCTTTTCTCTAGGCTTAAATTGTTTTTTATATTTTCATCTTAAGATATCAAAGCCTTTATAATTATACCCCTCTAGCAGTTTAGCTACTCGTAGCATTGTTTTTTTTCTAACTTGATAAAAACATGTTGTTTTCTTTCAATTTTTTTTTGGTTCACGTAAAATAAGCTATATTATTTAATCATTCGTTCAGTTCATTAATCAATAATATTTCTCATACAAAAAATACACACATTTTTTTTCTTCTATGTGTAAATATTTTTCATCTCTCTTGTTTTTATGTGATTTTATTAATTTTGCAACAAGCTGCACTCTTCCATTTTTATTTTTTACTTGTTTGTAGCTTATACAAAATGACAGTAGATCTAAACATGATTAGACGGGAAGAGAGACAGCTAGATATAGCTCTCACTTTCAAATATAAATCAAATTGTCCATTCCTTGAGTCAATAATTATTCTGTACAGCTAAAACCTAAGCTTATATCAAAACCGCATAATATTAAATGGACCCCCCCCCCCCCCAAAAAAAAAAAAAAAAAAAAGACCAAACTCTCTTTCTAGGAAGGAATTTAGAAATAGTAAAAAAAACAATCACTGCAACATCACGACTAAGTTTAAAATCTCATTTATGGAAGAAAATTGCCGTTTTAGCATCACAGAAGTAAACTAAAAACTTTTTACTAGAACATTTCAAACAGTTCTTTTGACATACTGTTTGCACTTTTCAAACACCCGAGTTGGAACCCTGTCTGTATACCTTTTAAAGAGATTGCTAAAGTCCATAATCCCTAAATAAAGACAGCCCACGTCACACGAAGATAGATTTCTAGCTTTGCTTAAGAAAAGTAGAATGTAAAATCTACATCTAGAGTGCATCTAGAAAACTAGTCGATGCTGACAATCAACATAATGAAATAAAACTAGAAACTAGGGGTAGCATGAACAAGTTGGACGTAAACTTAGAATGCCGACCAATCTATCTAAATGCATGGTTAGTCGCACGCCCAAATCTAATTAATTTTTCTTCATACTACCCTAGATCTAGGATCCGTCTAATGTCTATTCTATGCTCAGGATAAAATTAATGGAATTCATAATGATCAATTGCTCCACTCCCCTGCAAAAACAGGCGTTCCATTTTGTAAATTAATAATGTCTGTAGGCTTATTTGCCCACTGTATGGGCTCTAAATATGAAATGGCTTCGCGGAGAAAAAACGTTTTTATACTGTCTGCAACCCAGACAGGGGAGGAACGTTGTGCAACAGACATGGGGGGAATACGTTGTGCAATGGATGTGTTGACATTTCTGAAGTTTGAAAAAGGGAACATTGTTTACCTTGTATGTAACAATGGTAACCTTTAATCTTTTTTTTTTTTTTTTTTTAATTTTGAAGATGTCCAGCTTTTGCAATGGTTAAAATATAAAAAAAAACTTTTAGGCGAGGATTTTAAAGTTTTTTTTCGTTTGTTTATTTATTTGTTGTTTTTTTTTAAGTCTAGCGTCAGCAACCTGATTATGTCGTGGACAGGTCCCCAAGCTAAAGTCTGACACATGTAGTTACTGACATGGCGGCTGGCAGGCTGGCACAGAGAACTGTATGCACTGGTTTGACATTAAGTGTAAATGTCAGCGACTTTCATACCCGCCGGACTGACCCCCCATCGCTTGATTTTCTTTGGTACCTTTTTAGGACTGGGGGCTAGGTTGAGTTGAGATGAGCTCGTTTCTTAACGGAAAGGGTTATACTGTGGACGGGCCCCAAGACTAATGTCTGGCGATTTTAAATGCTGCCTTTCTCTTTATCTCTCTCTCTCTATTTCTCTCTCTCTCTCTCTCTCTCTCTCTCTCTCTCTCTTGTCAACCTGCATAGTCCTCCTTTTGAGAACCGTGTGAGCGCTGAGCCCGGGAGATGTCTTCCCTCACACAAACAACACAGAGTGGTTAAGCACACTGGTCTTCGCCTTGGCAAGGCGAATAGGTGCCGAGTAGAAGGTGCGGGTTCGATCCCCGTCCATGTCATCAGTTTAAAAATGTGTCTTTGTCTACTTAAATAATCTCTTATAATATCTTATAATGTTGGTCTCAAGCTAAACCTAGGTTTGTGGCTGTCCCTTCTAACCTACTCACACAAACAACACGGACTCGCTCTGAGTGATCTACCTCGTATTGATTCCTTCAGTGTTGACCGCGAGAACTGCACGCAGACCTGCGACCTGGATATTAACACAATATCGGAGAAAACCGTTAACCCCTTATTGGCTTTGATTAAAATATACTGTTGTGATAAGCGATCCAGAAAAATATCAGCCTTGTGTGTTTATTCAATGTTACCTTTCTTATTGCCGATATAGAAGGTTTCTCCATGTTGAACGTCAGCGAGATGTTAAGTAGGTCGAACTGGCTCAAGTGGCAGAGTTTTGATTTCCCAATCGGGAGGTCATTGGTTCAAAACTCACGACCAATAGTAAAGAATGTATGTATCAGATTTAGTCCTTTACTGTTTTTGTAGGTGTCAGTACAATTTGATCGACTGAGACAGAAGACATTATATCCCCGCTTCGTCTCGGTGTGGCAGCATCTAAAGTTATCACAGGTTAGTCGTGGGGCCTGTCCACAATATAGTCCATTCAATTTGATTTTAAAAAACCTCTAAATCTTAAAGAAGATCTTGCACGATGACGGGACCCAAGCACGGGGTCTGAGTCTGGCTAGCCACATAATGCTGACACCAGATTCCGCATGTAGGGAAAAAACGACTCGTGTACCCCAGAGTGGGAATCGAACCCACAGCTTTCTGATTGAAACTGTGCGTTTAAACCTCAAACTATGCAGTTTATTCGTTTCGTTATTTGTCTTTATACCTGAGAGAGAGAGATATAGAGAGAAAGAGAGAGATAGAGAGAGATAGAGAGATAGAGAGATAGAGAAAGAGTGAGATAGAGAGAGACAGAGAGAGAAACAGAGAGAGAGGGAGAGATATAGAGAGACAGAGAAAGAGAGGGAGAAAGAGAGGGAGGGAGAGAGAGAAAGAGAGAGAATGAGAGAGATACAGAGAAAGAGAGGAAAGGGAGAGAGAGAGAGAAAGACCGAAAAAGAAAGGGAGAGAGAGAGGAAATTTTATATACATTGTTGTAAAATATCTTTAGAAACGTGCCTACTCATAGAATACATAGCACAATGCACTTTTTAAACAAACTTTATAAAAGTACAACACGACGATCAGGATGTACTGTACCCACATTGTTAACATTTTAATATATAACAATATTTCTTAATATAAAAGGAAATATGGACTAACTATTTAACGAGCTTCCATTGACGTCGTAGTGGTAGAAACTGCTGGTTTCTAATTTACACATGACGGTTTTATTGGCGCACACGAATTTTATGGAGCTACTCGTAGATTGATAGATTACGTCAGACACCAGAAATGAGTGTCACATGTGTCGCAAGAAGTGGCCATATTGTTAAAGTAGGACAATACAATAATAGATATCTATCTATCTATCTATCTATCTATCTATCTATCTATCTATCTATCTATCTATCTATCTATCTATCTATCTATCTATCTATCTATCTATCTTTTCTATCTATCTATCTATCTATCTATCTATCTATCTATCTATCTATCTATCTATCTATCTATCTATCTATCTATCTATCTATCTATCTATCTATCTATCTATCTATCTATCTATCTATCTATCTATCTATCTATCTATCTATCTTTCTAACTATCTATCTATCTATCTATACGCGATGTTGCTAAACCAATTAGTTATTTTCTCTATCATGCCTCCCTTTTACTCCTCCCCTGCCCTTCAATGATTTTCTTTGACAGGCTGTCTTCCCCTCTGATGTGGCCAAAAAGATTATAATTATCTTTTTCTTCCCTAATAGTCTCGTTAATTTCTATTTAATTTAGGCTTATCTCTCTGAGAAAGAATGTTCGCGTGTCTTTTCTTCATTGAGCTTAAAACTCGACCATATTATTTTTATTACAGGTCTACACCTCAAAAGCTGTCAATATCCTTTCTAATGCCTTTGACAGGGTCCACGTTTTGTAATCTACGTAAGGCGTACACGCATGGACATTTTGATTAAGTGCGATTTTACCGCTGTCATTTTGTTAACGTTAAAGTATAAAGTACATACAATCATCTCCATCTGAGAGCGACAGACATATTGACGTGTACTCTATAGTGTACGTCATGTCTGTAATAACATAATATATTAGAAGCCTGAGCGATTTCTGAAACTCGATTTCAATTTGAGGTCTTAGCCTAGAAAAAGATGGAGAGACAAAACTAGTGTAGCAGTGTATCGTAGCTTGACCGGTGTCTCGCCAGTTTCAAATAGTGGAAACGATTGGATTGGAAAAAACATTGAAGGATCACCAGCACTCTGAATTTTTGCATTTTTATTGTGTTTTTTTTTTCAACTTTTGTCTGTCCCGTTTGTGTCTGTTTTATTTCTCCCCGTCTCTCTTTTGTCTAACTTCCCTTCCAATCATTTATCTTTTATCCCCTTTTTGTGTTTTTTACCCTTTGTTTTCTTTTTCCTTTCCACCTTTTTTGTATCCTTTGGTTTTTCCCCTTTTTACTGTTTTATTTTACCCTCCTTTGCCTCATTTATTTTGTGCTCTTTTGCCTGTTCGTTTCCTCTGTTGTCTTATCTAATTTTCCCATCTTTTGTCTAAATTTTCCCCTCTTTCTTCTTATTTAATTTTCCTCTTTTTTCTGTGTTATTTCTCCCTCTTTTAAATTGTCTGTCCCCCACCCCCCTTGTATGTTCTGTTTTCTTTAACTCTCTTGTGTCTGTTCTTTTTTGTCTCTGTTCTCTGTTTTATTTTTTCGCTCCTCTGTCTCCTTTGCTTTTTCCTCTTGTGTGTGCTCACCCCCCTCCCCCCCCTCCTTCCTTCCGCCCAGCCTGTAATGGGTGGGACAGGAGTTCTAACAGTTTTAGCATCGCCCCAGAATCCCCTACCCCAGAATCCCCCCAACTTCCTCCACTCAGGGCGTGCGACACGGATTTGCTTTAAACACCTACAGTTTTCTCCCTGTGAATTGTCAGGTAAGAGGACATGCAATCCTCGAGAAAAAAAATGACAATCAAACAAGCACGCTTTAAAAAAAAATTTAAAAGGTACTTTATTGTTTTAATCTAAGAAGCATTATCATCACCAACAACAATAAAAATTCAATAATAGATGAACACAAAAAAGCAAAGGAATAAAAAGTAGGATACATTGCTTCCAAAACGAAGGGTGTGGTTCAATGTTGCCCAACAACATCATCAACAACAACAACAATAACAACAACAACAACAACAACAACAATATCAAAACAACAACAGTTATAACAACAACAACAACAACAACAACAACAACAACAACAACAACAACAACAACAACAACAACAACAACAACAACAACAACAACAACAACAACAACAATAACAACAACAACAACAACAACAACAATAACAACAACAATAACAGCAACGCGTTTCACAGTTATAGCAACGTTTAACTTCCTCTAACGTCAGCACTAATAAATACCACTACAGTACTAATCAGTTGGTCATCGCCCCCAACAGTAGTCTCAGACAAGTCCTATCACACCAGGCGTTGCATGCTTGCTGTAAGCGGATTGGTAACGTGTCAAGTACACGTCGCGAGTCGATACGTCGCGAGTCGATACGTCGTCCCACAATAATATGATGCCCGTAGGTACGCAGTGAGCGGTCTGTGGTCGCTGGGGTTGGTGGTGGTATTGACAGGTTTCAGGCGGACAGAGAGAGAGTGAGAGAGAGAGATAGAGAGAGAGATACAGAGAGTGAGAGAGAGAGAGAGAGAGAGAGAGAGAGAGAGAGAGGGGAAAGGGAAAGAGAAATAGAGACAAAGAAAGAGAGAAGCGGGGAGAGAAATGTAAAGAAATTGAGATAGTGTGAGAGATGAATAGAGGAAGGACGAAGAAGAGACAGAGAAAGAGATACAAACAGACAGACAGGCGAAGAGAGACAAAGAAAGGAGGAAGAAGCCTTCACAGACAACAATAACCAGGATTACTGACAAAGAATGCTAGAATTGTGGCAGACAGAGGGATGTTGAGATAGACAGAAAGAGGTAATGAGGGAGAAAGAAAAGAGATTTTTTTTAAAGTAAACTTTAAATGTAGAGCACCGTGAGTCTAAGCATGTTTGAGTAGAGCCGTAAAGAAATAAATTGTATCATTGTCAATATTTGGATTTCATCAAAGAGATGATCAGCGATAGACAGAGGGTGAGAGAGAGAGAGAGAGAGAGAGAGAGAAAGAGAGAGAGAGGGAGAGAGAGAGTGTGTGGGAGAGAGAGTGAGAGACAGTGAGAGACAGTGTGAGAGTGTGAGAGAGGGAGTGAGAGAGGGAGTGGGAGAGATTGAAAAAAATAGTGCACATGGCTGTAAAACTAATATCATCGTACGAAAGACAAAGCGGTAGTTGGGAATTAGCGACAGAGAAAATGTAGATAAATGGAAAGAAAGAGATAAAAGGAGAGAGAGAGAGAGAGAGAGAGAGAGAGAGAGAGACGAAAGGGAAGACAGGAAGATATAGAGTCAGATATGGAGAGGTCTAAGGAGTCAGACAAAGATAAAGCTAGCAAAGGCTTCAGCAGGGTTGAGATAAGAAAATCATTATTTATAGATAGAAAAGAGAGCAATGAAGAGAAATGCAAACAGAAAAAATATAGAGATGAACAAAAATCTATAAAATAAAGAAACGCGGACATATCAAGTTGGATTTTTTTTTTGTTTCCAAAATTCCATTTTTTTTTTAGATTAGCACAGCAGATTAGCCTGCGATTTCAAATCGCCGTAGAATTAAAGATGCTTTGAACGTAATTGTAAAAGCCTAGAAAACGTATTGGTTTCCCGGACTTCAAACACATTCGCTCAGTTCTGTAAACATCGATGACGGAAACAAATTATTCTATCTAACTGAATCTAAAGTATGGTTTATTGGTTATCCTGCTTTCTACACTAAGTATTTCTAACAGCTCGCTTTTATTTATGCATTTAGTGAGCTGTTTTTTACGTTTCTTGAAGGGTTTTTTAATTGATTATGCCATTCGAGAATTTTCCTTTTTTTTGTATCATCTCATTATAATGGGGCTAGGACCAAAATATTTAAATCCAAAATGTCTAAAACCTTACAAGATAAAGCTTCGAAAGTACTCATGTAGATGGTATGTTCACTACAGATGTGCATGGGCACATTTTATCTGACGAAACATGTTTTATTTCACGACAACTCGCAAAAAACAACAACAACAAATGGGTAGAAAAAAAATGTAATTTAAAAAGTACGAAGAAATACAACTGCTTTTCTCAACCGTTCAACAACAAAAAATCGAAAGTTGGCTGGTCTTGCGATTTTAATTCGCCCTGGAGTTAAAGATGGTTAGAACCTACTTGTAAAAGCCCAGAAAACTTATTGGGTTCCCGACTTCAATCACATTTTTACTTAGTTATGTAAACATTAAAGGCAAAAACTCGACAGCCAAAGGAAAACCTGTGTTGTTTACACCTGGTCAGTGACGTAACAAGA
Source organism: Elysia chlorotica (assembly GCA_003991915.1). NCBI lineage: Eukaryota > Metazoa > Mollusca > Gastropoda > Plakobranchidae > Elysia > Elysia chlorotica. The sequence goes on along the minus strand of RQTK01000268.1, from coordinate 310,476 downwards.
ACTCATATAATAATAACATAGTCTTGTGTTACTTAACGGCGGAATTAAAACCGCCTTCCTATTACCCTTTCACACTATTTAATTTATTAAATTGATTTATTGTCGTGTTTTCATTACACCATCACATCACTTATATAATGTTCTATCGCATTTCTAAAATAGTACAAATTAGGACAATTAATTTTTGTCTTAATCCTTAAATCCTTCCCTATGCGACTAGGCTTCTCATTAGATTCCTTCATTCCTAACATAATAATCTATGACTATTATACGCTGTTAAACAATTATTTGACAGAGCGGTTATTCAGCGGTTATTCAATATTTTACAGTTATGTCACTAAGCTGTACCAGATTTGAAAGAGAATCACTTTCATAATACAAATTTTATTTTATTTCCTTTATTCTGCGGCGCCAGTTAGCTCAGTCGCTATTGCATTGTAATGGTGTTCAGAAGGTCCAAGGTTCGAACTTAAACTTCTCATACTACTATCTTAAATGAAGGTGACGATGACCGCAAATCCACAATTCAACACCTCAGGTCATGACATGCATAAACGTGAGCTAAAGATAAAATTAACAGGGAATTGAATTATGATGAGCAAGGGGGAAAAAGAGAGAGACAGAGAGGTAGAGAAAAATCGTAAATGATAGTTTTTGACACGAGAAAAACTAAAAAAAAAGAGAAAGGAATAATAGACTACGATCACGTAAAATTAGCGAAACAAAAATTGGATAACGAAAGACAACAAAAAGATTAAAATAATTACAATGATCATCATTGTATAAACTCAGCTGAAAAAGGCGAATACAAGACATAATATATTCTATCCTAATCCCTTTGACTGCTACTGGGCTAGTCCTCTAATGTGGGGAATCCTAAATTTAGTAGGTTCTAAAGTTAAGAAAGATGGAGGAAAGCGGGGGTAGGGGGCAGATGAGACAAAACTTCGCTTGCCGCGCAAAAAAGACAAGAAAGAAAGGGGGTGCGGCGGGGTTGTATTGTATTATTAAAAAAAGGGGGGAGGGTGTAAAGGAATATCGAAAAAAGAAAGTATATTGTCGAGATGAAGACTTTAGGCAATCGTAGGAGTGTCTAATATATTTCTTAATACCTGCATGATCTACTTACATTTTCGTTGCGGTGGCGGTGGCGCCCATGTCTTTCTGGACAATATTTAGCCAGAGGGTCTTCATATACATGTACAACAACAGGTGGATAAAACAGAAACAAAAAAAGACCTTAAGCTTGTGAAGTGTAAATAGTTTAAGATTTGCTTTTTGTAAAATTTATTTTTTTTTTCCTTTTTCTCCTCTCGTCTCTCCCTCCCTCTGAGTGTGAGACAGTCCTTAGCTGCTACGCAAAAGATGAAAAAACACCGGACGCTTGCAAAGATAGTTTAAGATTTGTTTTGCTCAAACTTGATGTTTTAATTTTTTCTCTTTCTCTCCTCTCGTCTCTCCCTCCCTCCAGACCGCGGCAGCTCTGAGCGCAAGGGCCCGCCACCGCCGCTGATCCTAAACCCGACCCGCTTATCTCCCGTGTCCCCTGAGTTGTCGCCCCTGTCCGGCATTCTCCGACAGAAGAAGGGAACTTCCGGCGGCGGAACTGCGCAGACGCAGAGCGTGACCTTCGCCGGAAGCCCCACAATGTCAAGGTCGTCCACATCGTCCCTTCCACGGGAGCTGTCGGGGACTGGGGGCGGAGTCACGAAGAGCGGAGTGATACAGGGCGGGGTCATGGTGGGCGTGCCTACTGTGGAGGTGTCCCCGCCCTTCGCCATGCAGGTGAGGAGTCTCAATAGTTGTCCTTATGTAGGTTCTGAACGCCCAACGCCAGAAAATAGGCCAAGTCTTGAATGGGTCGCAAGTTTAATATACAGCAATGGTTGGTTGGTTGATAGGTTTGTTTCTTAATGTTCGACGCCAAAGAATAAATTATCAATCGGGTTAGTCCCAAGGATAATGTGTGATAATGGTCCTTGCTAAACACAGATATAGAGAAATATCAGGACTTCCCTACCAGCTTGTCACATTTTAATGATACCGATAAACCAAATAGGGAGAAAGACAGCCGGACAAGAATTCGAACTCAGCACTTCACGGATATCTCGTGAACGTGTCGGTAAAATAACATCTGCCAATCCATAGCAACAATCGGTTGAGCCACAATGCCACCAGATCAACCGTGCTGCGCTTTTTTTCTATAACCTCTCAATGTTGTCAATGTACAGCCAAAAGACTAACCATATTATTATTAATATCAATTTTGTCCACCCCCAGCTGAGCCCCAAGTCCCGCAAGAGTGTGTCCCCCTCCCTGTTACGGCGGGCCCTGTCCCCGTCCCTCCGGCGCCGGAACAAGATCCGGAACAGCAAGCGGTCCCACAGTACCGGGAACGTGGACATGTGCAACGGCTGCGGCTTCCCGATCCTCGAGGAGAGCATGGTGTCTGCGCAGGGCTCGCGCTACCACACTTCCTGCTTCCGGTGCACCAGGTAGGTTACTACATGTACAGCAACTGGGGATTTGAAACAACTGGGGCCTAAAACGAAAGTGTGTTCGGTATTGGCGCTATCTCTGACTTAAGGAGTTACATGAATGAAGGTCCGTGTCTAAATAGTGGGATTTTGTCATTGGTTATCTCAAGGCTGCATCGCAAAAGCCTGTAACAGAGACATTGCGATTGTGGGGAACAAAGCAAAGTGAAGACGATGGGTGAGGGAATCAATACAGGCGTCCAATCATAGTTCTACTCTGGACTTACGGAGCCAATGAACGATCAGAAAACCCAATGCCAAAGGGGCGTGATTATGTCATCTTTATCACCGCGTTGATCGCAAAGCCTCTACTATACACAAGAGCCGTAGGATCGCCCAATGATCCAGCACGACAACCTGATCTATTGTGGGAATTTTCCGCTGCTCCATTTGGCAAACATTCTCCGCCTATTATTCCTTCTTGTCTTTCTCCGGGTAAGCCTTTCAGTATGTTTGTGATAAGATCAGCACGGTCATTCCCCCACAATAATTGATATCGGAAGTCGAGGGGTCGGAAATGTTCCTGAAATAGTACCCCAATTGGGGGTCTTTTCTAAACAAGCTGCATATCCTATCGTCATGTAGACCGCGAAGCCGGCATTATTTATTAAAGGTCTTGAGTTGACTGACGCTTTGTAAAGACTGGGCCCATAATGAACTGACGACAATCATGGCGCTACCTGACTAATGTAAAGAAACATGATGTGAAATTTAGAGACTCTGCATCGACCGGGCTACAAAAGTGCAATACCTTCTCTTGGATCTCTATTCTTACATAGCCAATAACCAAAGAGTTTTGGTAAAAATCAACACGACACTAGATAAGAAAACTCCATAACGGTTTTTCTTACTTCACCGTTCTGCCTCTTTTCGCCACTGTTTACACGTTTTGTCTATATTGATTTTCGTTCTTTTTATTTTTTTCAAGATTCTAATAGGTTTCATTAACTAATGTTGGAAAAAATACTAGATTCTAATTAGCCAAAATTCCCTCCACAATCACCCTGATTAAATCCCCCGGATGAACGTACACAAGTTAATCTCATCTACGCCCACCGCGGAGATAAGTAAGTGGACTAATGTTCTGTGTCCACAAAGTTAACCCCCACAGAAGAGAAAAATTATCATAGATAATTAATTAGTAAAAAGAAGTCACCACCATTACTATCACAATTTTTCACCTTTTCTAACGTCATAGAAAAAAAATATGTCTCCCTCTCCCATCGTTTACGCCGAAACACAATTTTATTTTACGAAAATAAAGTGAGAGCATAAACTTTGGAGAGTTTTTTCAAGGCAGGTAACCATGGAAACCTGATAGCGATGAAATGCAAGGGATGAGAGTGATCTCCCATATGTATTGTTGTAGTTGATATGGCAACTGACAGCAAGATTGAAACAAATCTTGCAGGACATTTTCTCTCAAAAGCCGATCATGTCCCTAACAAAGTGCGACTTTCGCCGCCAGCTCCGATCAATGTTATTCTACTAATCTTGTTTCATTACCAATAACGCTGTGTTGGGACTGATGTTTTGGACAAAAAAAAATTCACAGTGTTTGAAAACATCAGAAATGTTAGTCAAGCAGAAACGTAATATCGTCATCTCTAAGTAGATCTAAAAAATCCATTTGCGCACTATCCTTAAAAAATCTCATTCCCAATTCGAATAATGTACACCAACTTTACTTTATTTGATACTGATAATTTAATATCAAACTAATCAGCTTATGAGATCAGACAGTGTGTGGGCAATTCCTTTTAGGACATCATTTTATTAGTGCGACATAATCTCAACATAGGGATAGGTCCCCCTTTCCTCTTGCAATAATTTTATGTTCCTAACTTTCCACTTTCCACCAGCACGTCCATTGCGTGTGTATCTTAAAGGGCGCTGATTAAAGCACAGGCCTTCTTGTCGAAAAGCCTTGGGTTCGAAATCGGATTACAGCATTTTGACCCTTGTTGGTTGGACACTGGTCAAGGTCCCCCAAGTCATCGAACAAGGCGAAGTGAACGTATTTTAAACATGTAAATATCAATAATGATACAGTTATTTTAAAGTACGTATAAGCATATTAAGAATTAAATGATACTGTGAAGACATTTTTCGTTCAACCTAAAAAACAAGATATGGTACACAGAAAAAATGTAAATTATCCTAACGGTGCCCAATGTTTTAATGCTATAGCTCAGTTGAGTTCTATCACAGACTGTTGTCTGTTTCGGTGATTGTGCTTTCTGCTTGTTGGAATGCTTGATCGGTGTTGGTCTCTCATGAGATAGGTTGAGACCAGGCTTTTCCAAACCATCAGGCGCAGGAACAAAAACTAACTAGACAAAACATTAAACAAGGAGCTATATTATCAAATATTAAGCACAGTTGGCTCTGTTTACATTGTTGCTTTATATTCTGAGTAGGCGGAACAAATATTACTGCTTTAAATAAGTCTATTCTAACTTTGGCAATGATTCAATAGAGAGATCACTGTTACCCTTTATACGCCAAAAATAAATGTGTGGAGTTATGTTATTGCGGTGACATGAGGATGAGTCTGTTTAGACGACAGTCCTAACATTCCCACCTTTTTTTCTGGATGACAACACAATACAAGTCATGATCATACGCCACTGGGGCCAGTCTCTGCAATAGCCTGTTGCTTGCAACAGTTGCAGTTGTAGCTGAGTTGGTTTCACGTCCAACATCGGCACTATTTAGGGCTGGCAACAGTTGTAGTTGTAGCTGAGTTGGTGTAACGTCCAACATCAGCACTATTTAGGGCTGGCAACAGTTGTAGTTGTAGTTGAGTTGGTTTAACGTCCAACATCAGCACTATGTAGGGCTGGCTACAGTTGTAGTTGTAGCTGAGTTGGTTTAACGTCCAACATCAGCACTATGTAGGGCTGGCTACAGTTGTAGTTGTAGTTGAGTTGGTTTAACGTCCAACATCAGCACTATTTAGGGCTTGCAACAGTTGTAGTTGTAGTTGAGTTGGTTTAACGTCCAACATCAGCACTATTTAGGGCTTGCAACAGTTGTAGTTGTAGTTGAGTTGGTTTAACGTCCAACATCAGCACTATGTAGGGCTGGGACTGGCAACAGACGTCTGGAAGTAACCAACAAAAGTACATTCAGGACATTACTTATTAATGTAGCACACCTCAATATCCTAGAATGTTCCTCCTAACGTTGTCAGGACCTGCCAGTTTTGATTAGCAGAAAGCAGGGAGCGCGCAAAGCCTTGCAGAAATTAGTCAGAGCGCTCGGTGAAGTTCATTATCCTAGAGGAGTTAAACTGACGCCATCGAGTGTACACACGCCAAGTTCTGGTAAATAGTTGTTTGGTTCCTTCAAGCCCATCACAAGCATTTATTCTATGAGGACAAAGTTCAACGAAGAAGTAGATGTACGTTACCAACTGTGGCATTCATTAAAAAATATGGTCAGTGGGTTTCAATCGGGAGGTTCCTGGTTCTAAACCCGTGATCGGACACAATTTTTTGTTCGTATGGGTAAATTTTCATTTCTACTCGTTGGGTGGGTGTCATTAAAGTACGGCCGGGTAGGGACAATGGTGTTAGTTTACCCACACCATCATTCTCTGTGTATTAGCAGGTAGAAGGGGAGGCGGTAGCCCTGGGGTAGAACAGCGGCTTCCGACTCAGGAGGTCCGTGGATCGAGCCGTGGCGATTTTGCCCCTGCTAGTAAGGTCGGTGTCAGTCTAATGTGAGCGGCTGAAACAGGAGTCATGCTATACCCACCTTGTCTAGTGAGTAACAGCACATAAAATTGTCAAACGTTACTCTTGGGACCTGTACACATTATAGCCTAATAGTGCTGATGTTGAACGTCTAATTAACTTACACCAACTCACTTAGCAGGTAGAATTGTCAGATCTTAGTCTTTGGACCCGTCCGTGATATCGTCTTGCAGCCGACGTTGGATGTTGAGAAATGCACTCACTCACCCACTCCTTTTACTGTCACCGACTTTGCGAGTAGTGAAGCTGGTCAGAGTTCACAACATCTGATTAGAAACCAAGCACTCTACGACTTAACCTTTTTCTCCAACCCCTACCCCCTCTCCACTTTTCCTAAAACTCTGAGAAGGGCCTATATATAATTAGCGAGACCACTGGACAAATTTAATTATAATCATCCAAGGAGTAGATCTAGCGCCAGAAAGTTCATCTGGAGTACACTGCCCATGAGAAGTTCAGATGTCTTTGTAGTGGAGGGGTCCGCAGAATGCCGTCTGACAATGTTGCGTGTCGTTAGACACTGAGAGAGGGTGCCAGTACTTCTACATTTACTGTCAACGAGTAGAGATGGCGGGCCCATCAGGGTCCAAAACTTGTAATTAGAAACCGCGCACTTTATGCCTTAAGCTGACTCCCCCTCCCCAACAAAGCCTGTATAGTGCTGGCGTTGGACGTTAAACCAACTCGACTCAACTCTGTTAAACCAACTGCCCCTCCCCCACCTCCCCCCTTGTCTCTGAGAAGGGCCTGTGTTATTAGCTTGCTCTCTATAAGGTAATTATAATCATTCGAGGAATGGTTTAAGCACCAGAAGGTTCACGTGGAGTACAAAGTCCATGAAAAGTTCAGGAGTCTTTGCACTGAGGTTGTTTTTGGTCGCATCCTGGCTATGAACACAGAAAGTAGTTAGTATTTCTTCATGGCCACTATCTATAATGTTTGCGGTAAACAAAATAATATTCTGTTTGAAATCCGTAATTTAACGCCAATAACGACTCAATAAGTTTTGAATGTTTGTGTTACATAATTACTTTTCTGTCTTGAAATCGCCCAAGCAAAACTTAAACTACAGGTGGCATAATTATAACTATTATTTTTTCTTAAAACTTTTTGCGACGTTATTTTCGGAGGGAAAACCCATCACTGAAAATGTTCTATTAAGATCCAATATCCTTTGATAAAATACTTGAACTAATCATTTTCTTTCCGTACCTATAAAATATTAATTCTCTAAACTTGCTGTTTATCTGTATTTCTGTCTGTCCATTTCTAGCTTTACAGTCAAGCTTCTATTCATTTACTCCACATTCACCTGTTTTAAGGCTACGTTTGGACTTAGATAAATCAATATTTAAATCAATTTTTATAAAGAACTACTACATAAAGTGTATTACATTTCAACAGAAATGTATTCTGTTTTCCCCTTCCTATTTCGAACTCCCCCCCTACTGAGTAAAGAACAAATTACATCGCAAAAGCAAAAACGCCGGAAATGTAGAAGAAAAAAAGGTTTCATATTTAAATTTTCCTGCCTATTGTAATACTCTCTCCGGTCCGCCTACGCTACTGTCTGTTTTATGGTATGATAATATCGCTCAAAGTCTTATCTTTCAGCATCTTTTGGATCTTGAATATTTCCGCATATCTCCTACACCGGATTCAGGCTTTTTTGCTTTTTTGTGCATGAAGGCGCATGTGTGGGTTTCTGCCTCGCTGCCATTGATATGTAATTACATCCGGTTCAGGATTTTTGGAAGAAAAGATGTGGCCAGTTTGTTTTTTAATTTTATTTCCTTGCTGCCTTGTTAGAAACGCAGGGTCGGAAATGCAGAAAAAAATCCATAGAAATCTATCTGAAGACCTCAGTGTTTTAGGGGAAAGAGGAAATTGATGGCAGACCAAATAACAAAAGGAAAAGAAGAGAAGTTTTACTACTCTTCGATCATTACTTTGGGAAAAGAATCCTTTTGGATTTCATCTGTGTTCTATCGTTGAATTATATAAATTTGCATGTGACTAGGGCTGCAATAAAATATTTGTAGACCCTACCTTATAGGTCTAGATCAACGAAACAATATTCCTAATGGTCAAAACAAAATTCTGTTACCGTATTTGGAAAAGGTTTTCTGGGATATTACTTTGTTTTATCATTCAGATTAATCTTTTTTATATAGTTTCCAAACTCTAAGTTTACGAAACAATCATAATTATACTTACATTGTTTTATAATTCAAGATACATTTTCACAAATTCCTGTCATTTATTGTTCTTCTCTTTATGGGATAAGGCGCATAGCAAATCGATATCGAGTTGAATAGCTCACTGTTGGTTGTTTTATAGAAGACAGGACAATGATGACAATCCAAACAATAGAAGAACATCAATCAAGATTTAATGGAAGTAACCTTTATTTTTTTTAAAGCAATTTGTTACGGATAATACCAAGGTTCCATGGTTAAAATATAATTTAAAAGGCCAGGATGAAAAAAAAACATCTTTGCACTGATAAATGAGCAGCTTATGATGATAGCTTTTATATAATTATCTTTCAATGTGAAATTCAATACTATTATTTCATGAAATTGTCTAGTATTTATTTCATGATGGAATACAATAATCCCCTCAGGCAAAATATTTTTTTCGAACAATTTATCATTACAGCAAAACTTTTCTCTCTCTATGTGTCTCTCTCTCTCTCTCTCTCTGTCTGTCTGTCTCTCTCTCTATCTCTCTCTATCTATCTATCTATCTATCTATCTATCTATCTATCTATCTATCTATCTATCTATCTATCTATCTATCTATCTATCTATCTATCTATCTATCTATCTATCTATCTATCTATCTATCTATCTATCTATCTATCTATCTATCTATCTATCACTAGCATCGCTCTGAAAAAAAGGTTGTAATTTTTCTGAGTATTGTGTATAGCGGACCTTGTATGACCATAGGATCTTTGTGCCTTGGGTAAACAATACAGACATGGGAAAAACAGAGAAATTGACACACTTATCCGCTCATGATGCAACAGGAATAGCAACCCAACTTTCATTCTTCTTCTTCCTTTTTTTCTCTCTTCATTTTAAGCATCTTCTTGCGGCACTCTGCATGACGGATCGCGCTTCAACTGAAGCCAGGCAGAATGTCTTGACGGAAGAAACTGCTTAAGATACATTTCACATCCTCCTTTGAATGTTTAAACACCATGACATTATTGATGGGTTAGATGTTTATTTTTGATCATAGAATTAAATGATGAACATTAAGTAGGTTTTTTTCTTCTCAATATATCACTGTTCAGACATGTCATCTATATTTAGATGTACCGATATGGCTCTTAAGTTATTTAAAGTGTCTGGACTACAATTGTAGATCTAAATTAATTTTTCTGCAAAAAAAAATAATTAATATTAACATTATAGTGTTGTTTTTCTTTTCGGTGCTTTAAAGAGTGTGGCCGTACTAAAGTAAATCCCGGCGCATCTAACGTCGGGCGTCGGACTGGTACAAACCACATCACAGGCTCTTGTCCCAGACAATCGAATTGGAGAGGTCTAGGACCAAAGCACAAGCCCGGGACAGCGGGAATCCCCCATGATTAGCAATAATCGTGTTTCTGGACCGTCGGGCCCTGGTCGCCAGTGGGCAGTGTTGGAGAGAGAGGAGAGGGCTGGGGAGAGGGAGGGAGCTGGGGAGAGGGGAGGAGGGGGAGAGGGAGAGAAAGGTAGAGAGAGAGAGAGAGAGGAAGGGAGAGAGAGGGAGAGAGAGGGAGGGTAAGAGAGGGGGGAAAGAGAGAGGGAAAGAGGAGAGAGGAGAGAAAGAGAGAGAGGGGGGATGGGTAGAAAGAGAAAGGAGAGGGAGAGGGGGAGAGGGAGAGAGAGAGAGGGAGGGAGAGGAAGGGAGAGGGAGAGAGGAAAGGGAGAGAGAGAGAGAGGGGGGAGAAAACAGAGAGGGAGATGGGGAAAAGGAGAGAGAGGGGGGAGGCAGAGAGAAAGAGAGGGAAGTAGGGAGAGGGAGAGAGAGGGAGAGAGAGAAAAGAGAAAGAGAGAGACAAGAGAAAGAGAGTGAGAGAAAGAAATGGGTAGAGAAAGAAAGAGTAAGAGGAAAGGAGAGCTAGAATGAGAGGATGATAGAGAGAGAGAGAGAAAGTTGAGGTAAATGTAAGAATATCTGGGTATGAATGAATTAACTGAAGAAAAGGAGCGTGTTCAAATTTTAGGCGAAGTTACGCAAGGCAAAAAAAAAGAAGAGAACAACCCCACACCCCACCCGAAAAAAAGGAAAACAAAAAATTTAAAATAAAGAAAAGAGATAAGGCATCGATAAGCCTGTTGAGAACGGATCGATCAATCGATTTCTAGTCCACCCCAAATGGTGTGTGATAACAGATAACAGATACTGATATTTAAAGGCAGAACCACTTTAATTAACTTTTTTTAGCGTTGGGAGCGGGGGGGGGGGGGGGGGGGTGGAATTGGTTTTCACCGTATCGGTAAACATAGGGCACTAACCATCCTGCCTACCGCCGACTTTAAGAAGCTGGTGTGAACTGGCTCAAGCTGTTGAGCGCCAAGTTTATCTTTTTAGATACCTGGTTCGAACCCACTATCGTGTGAATTAATTTTTGGAACCTTGTCCTCTGCTGGTTGGGTGGGTGTCAATATAGTGTGACCGGCTGTGACAGGAGTCCTGGTATTCCCGCACTGTTTCTGTGTGGCAGCATGTAAAATTGTCAGACGTTAGTCTTGGGACCCCTCCACAATATAGCCTTATTGAAGCAGTGTATGTTAAGGAACTAACTCACTCACTCACTCACTCACTCACTCACTTACTCACTCACTCACTGACTCACTCACTCACTCACTCACTCACTCACTTACTCACTCACTCATTCATTCACATCTTGATCTCTTCTTGCTACCTCACAACCCTGCCGCTCTTCTGTTGAACAGTTTCTGTTGTGTACCCCTTCATTAGGGTTTTCTAAGTTCTAAGCTTATTTTTTTTTCTTGTTTTCGGCATCAAACTCAAAGAAAGAGTTCATTAGTGTAAGAACTGTCTGGGTTTCCCCGCACTTTAAGAATCACCTTTTCTGGTAAGTTGGGGGTATATTGTATTTACAAACAAACACGCACACACACACACAAACACACGCTCTCGCGATGAAATCGATTTAATTTACGAGATCAGATCATCCAATAGATATCTTAACATCCGTATCCATCTCTCCATCTCCCCGTAAAATGATGCCCTTTTCCATTCTTTCTCTTTTTATTTTACCAAAATTAATTATCTTTTGATTTCTTTTTGCACTTTCTGTTCATTTTTCCCCTTCCAACCTTCGTACGACATTGCTTATCTGTTTGCCTGTTTATCTCTCTCTCTCTCTCTCTCTCTCTCTCTCTCTCTCTCTCTCTTTTTTGTTTTGGGTGTGTGCTTTTTTCGTTTCGTTTTGCTGTTGTTTTCTTTGATACTTTTTATGCGCACGTGTGGGAAGAGATAGTTAAATGTATCATTTTTACAAGTCGCAGCTTCCAAGAGTTGGGCGGGTAAAGCGTAACGGTGAGCCTGTTCTAATCTATACAAACAAATATAAATCAGACAAACAGAAAAAAACACGTTTAAGGTCTGCTAAGGACTTTCAACAAAGCGAAAAAACTTTTGTGTAATGTCCTTTCCTATAGCAGTTAAGGCTAACAACAAAAATTCAATGACCCATATCGAATATTTGAAAAAAAATTTAAATATTTATCAAAATAACTGTTCATTGCTAGTTTTGTTTTTCTCGCTCTCTCTTTCTCTCTCTCTTTTAACCGGTGCTTTTCACTTCCTCCTCCTCTCGTTTATTATACATCTTCTCATCATGCCGCCCTGTCTCCATGATTTCTCCCTGATAATTGGTACCTCTGCCTGTTTTTTCTTGTTGTTTAATATTCTTCCACATAATGACAGGACCTGCCCATTCTCGGCCATTCATCAAAAGCGCACAATGATTTCCATTTTCAACCCAGACAAATTGAAAGGAATGACTGACGTTTTATAGACACGCAAAATTTAAGTGTGAACGAAAAAAAGCTCATTTAGAAGTAAAGAGTATTGTGAAATCAGTTGATGTTGTAAAAGATAATTGGATGGGAAGGTATATAATGGATACATAAAAAGGGTGGATGGATAGAAAGTAATATAATTAGGAAAATAGATAGACACGTACAGAGATAGACATATAGAGGGATATATAGATGTAGAGGAGGAAATAGAGATATAGCGTACGGAAGATTGGTGGATCTAAACATTAAAAGAAAGGTATATGGATAGACAGGCAGATCTGTCTGTCTGTCTCTGTCTCTGTCTGTCTCTGTCTCTGTCTCTCTCTCTCTCTTTCTCTCTCTCTCTCTGTAAACATCTGTGGCACGCTTTATCTCTTACTCCCTTACTGTCTCTCTCTCTGCCTTTCGCTCCCTCTGCTTCTCTATCTTTCTCTCTATCTCTCTTTCTCCCTCTCTCTTTCTCAGTCTGTATCTTTCTCTAACACTCTATCTCTCCCCATCTGTCTACCCATCCAGTTTGCACTCCCACTTCCATTCTATACTTCTCTCTATCTCTCTCCCTCGCTCCCCCCCCCCCTCCCCCTTCTTCTTCCC
>RQTK01000268.1:241784-284470 GCA_003991915.1 Elysia chlorotica | reverse complement strand
CTCTTTCTCTCTCTCTTTCTCTCTCTCTCTCTCTCTCTCTCTTTCTCTCTCTCCCTCCTCCCTCCCCATCCATACTATCTACAGGTTAAACCTACCTACACTCGACATACAAAACACTTAGACCATGATGAACCGGGAAACTCCGATGCAGGGTAACTAACCAACCAACCATTCTGTTAACTCTGTAACTCGTGCTAAATCTGGACAACCTGCGACACCAAGTAGGTGACACATGTAAAATCTGGGCGGTGATCAGTCTAGCAAGGTTCCGTTATACGATGTACGTTATGTACGTTATGTACGTTTGCAGTTTTCTAGATCCAGTGTTATTGTAGGCCTACAAGCACATGCAGTTTGATGGGTTCTATCCACTTAATCAAACGGGTAGCTAAAAAACTAGCTATGCTTATTAGAGTTAGATAATAGGCCTACTATTGTGGCCCGTTGTTAAACAAAGTATTAGTGGTGAGTTATAGGAGATACATTTTTAACAGCTGCTATTACGTCTAAACAAATTACAAAGTTACAAAAACAAATCTTTGAAATTATTTGTAAATATATAGGTGATCGAAAAAAATATAGATTGACATTATGGTTCTAAAAAGTGCATTTAGATAGTGCTTTAAAAAAATATCTTCAATATGTTAAACATCCGATGTATTTCTTGGAAACCGTCGTTCTAAAAAAAAAACAAACTTACAATTGTTCTTAATCCTTTTTTAATCTAGTTAATATATAATTTCTCCACAAGCATAGATGAGTTAAATAACTGTTGCATTGCATGATGGTTGATAGTTGTGGTGGTTATTGAGATTGTGCTGTTCACATCGTTGGATAAAAACATCATTTATGGATCAAGAGGATTAGGCGAACTCACCAAGTCGTTCCACTGCTCTGGATTTCTTCTCTTTCGTGCTATGCACACTTTGCATTCTTTTTAATAGAATTTTGAAACAGCTCGCTTTTAAACAATGATTACACAAATTGATTGTATGTGGTTTTGATTCTGAAGGAAGTATCAGTAAGTGAACAAGCAACGTTGCAGAACACGGAGTAAACTTGGATTAATATCATGGCGAATAGAAAGTTCAAAAAGTGGTGAGTACATTGTACTTGTTGTATGTTTGTGTTACTGTGGTATTTTGGTTCTTCTTATTATTTTAATAAAAATATGTTACAGTTATTAAATTTAGACGGACTAAGTTTAGTTGAATGTGTCCTATACGGCACGAAATTTCTTATGCAGCTGCGAAATTTCCAAAGGTAGAGTAAAAAATGTAGCTGGTAATATCACAGTGATGACATAGTCGCTAATTCAACAGCCAATGGGAATGATGGAACTCGAACCTTATTCCTTTGACAAACCTAGTCAGTGCGTGCATACCATGACTCCTTTCTCGACCGGTCACCTTATACTGACGTCAACCCAACCAGTAGGGGGCGAAATTGGACAAAATATATTAATTTTTTACCCTTCTTGGGGTTCGATCCGGTGAACCTCCGATTGTGAGACCAACGCTCTGCCACTTGAGCCAGTAGCCCCACTACTTCTTCTCTCAGTATAGGTGACATACCAACGTTCTCAAATACATGAAGATTTAAAAACAATCGGATAGTGATCATAATGCTGTGTGAGATTTACAAAGTGAGAGACAATGTGGAATGGGAGCAGCAAACAAAGATTAAGATTGTTTGGGGAAGAGAGAAAAGAGGCAAACAGGCAGAGAGACAGAAATACAGGGGAGAGAGAATGATAGAGAGAGATAGAGAGAGAGAGATATAGAGAGAGAGAATGGGATGGATTGAGTTGAGTTGAGTTAGTTTTAACGTCCAACATCAGCACTATATAGGCTATATTGTGGAAGGGCCCCAAGACGGACGTCTGACAATTTTATGTGTTGCCACACACGAGAGCAGGGCGGGAATACAATGACTCCTGTCTCAGTCGGTCACATTAACTGACACCGACCCAACCAGTAGGGAACGCAACAGCCAGGATTCGAACTCGGGACCTTTTGCGTCGGAAGCCGATGTTCTACCCCAGGGCTACCGCGCCTCCTCGAGAGAGAGAGAGAGAAGCGAACGAGAGAGAGAGAGAGATAAAGAGAAAGAGAGAGCAGCACAGGGAAAGAGAGAGAGAGAGAGAGAGAGAGAGAGAGAGAGAGAGAGAGAGAGAGAGAGAGAGAGAGAGAGAGAGAGAGAGAGAGAGAGAGAGAGAGAGAGAGAGAGAGAGAGAGAGAAAAAGATTAGAGAAGAAAATATGAAAGATAAGGAAGAGAGAGTGAGAGAGAGAGAGAGAGAGAGAGAGAGAGAGAGAGAGAGAGAGAGAGAGAGAGAGAGAGAGAGAAAGAGAGAGAGAAAGAGATAGAGAGAGAAAGAGAGAGAGAGAGAGTGAGAGTGAGAGAGAGAGACTCAAAGACAGCCAAAAGGAAGGTATATGAAATTATGTGAGAGAAAGAAGATGGTCCACTAAAGAGGTGGTGAAGTACGAACACAAAAGTTACCGTTAATGAAATACAGTACTAATATTGAAGTCTGCATTGCGCGCCGATCCTAAATATTTTTTTCCACGGACCCCAATCAACATTGCGCCAACAGCAGTTTTTCCACTCAGTCAAGCCTTAAATTAGTATGGTGGGAGGGGGTGTGCTTGGTTTTTTTTTTGTTGTTTTTTTTGTTTGTTTTTTTTTGTGTTTTTTGTGGGGGGGGGGGGGGGGTAAGGGGCAAAATGAAACAATGAAACAAATAAAAAGTTGAAAGAAAACAACAAGCAACACCGAAGACCAGGGTAACTGAACATTCTCTGTTTTTCGGTTTGTCTTGTACCATCATGGCAAGTTTTTGGGAAGGCCAAAACTAATTTTAGCCGGCTGTCTATTTTGGGTCGCTACAATGAGATTGTTTGTGCATGGTGGGCCCTAATCGGGAGCCCGACTGAAAACTTCTCTGGCAAAAACAAACAGGCACGTCAGGCAACTGTCGGGGCGTCGAGTTGTTGCCAGTGTGGCCTGCGCTCCGAAATGCCAGTTTGGGTTTGTTGTTTTTGTTTTTGTGGCCAAATTAAAATTTAAAAATTTGTTTTTTCCGATGATTGTCTCTTTTTTCTTTGAAAAATTTACACTCGAAAAATGTATGATGATTCAAATGATTCAAAAAATGTTTTAGCAAGTTGTCCTACTTGAAAAAAACAACAACTGCATAAACTTCATAGGCGTAGGTATTGTCATGTTAATGTCATTGTCGAAACCACCAGTTTCGAGTTTGAAATTAACTTTGATTTGATGTATTAATCTGATTCATGTCTTAATTATTTCATGGTGATTGAATTAATCAATCCCTAAGACTTGTATTTTCAGAAGCAAGAATATTGATTTGAAAAAAATAATAATGTTAATGTCATTGTTTAGAACGCCTGGATCGATGTCAGTTTCAATATTGACAGTTTTTTCCGCTCACCTTGACTGTAGAGATAGAGAGAGAGTGAGAGAGAGAGGGAGAGAGACTCAAAGACAGCCAGAAGGAATGTATATGTGTGAGAGACAGAAGAGGAGGTGAAATACAAAGACCAAAGTTACCTGTAGTTAATGAAATACAGTAATAATATTGAAGTCTGCATTGCGGGCCGAACCTAAATATTTTTTTCCACGGACCCCAATCAACATTGAGCTGACGCAGTCTTTCCACACTCAGTCAAGCCTTAAATTAGTATGGTGGGAGGGGGTGTGCTTGGTTTTTTGTTGTTGTTGTTGTTTGGGAAAAATGAAACAATGAAACAAATAAAAAGTTGAAAGAAAAAAAAAACAAGCAACACCGCAGGCCGGAGTAACTGAGCATTCTCTGTTTTTCGGTTTGTCTTGTACCATCATGGCAAGTTTTTGGGAAGGCCAAAACTAATTTTAGCCGGCCGTCTATTTTGGGTCGCTACAATGAGATCGTTTGTGCATGGTGGGCCCTAATCGGCAGCCGGACTGAAAACTTCTCTGGCAAAAACAAACAGGCACGTCAGGCAGCTGTCGGGGCGTCGAGTTGTTGCCAGTGTGGCCTGCGCTCCGAAATGCCAGTTTGGGGTTGTTGTTTTTTTTGTGTGGCCAAACTAAATTTAAAATTAATTTTATTTTTTTTCGATGATTGTCTATTTTTGCGTTGGAAGGGGCAAATATCTCTATATCGTCGAAACTGATACTCGAAAATTTATACTGATTGAAATGATTTTTAAAATAATGTTTTAGCAAGTTATCTTACTTAAAAAATGAAAAAAAATGCACAAACTTCATAGGCATAGGCATTGTCATGTTGTTGTCATGTTCATGTCATGTTAATGTCATTGTCCAAACTACCAGTTTCGAGTTCGAAAGTAACTGTGATGTACAAATCTGATTCATGTCTTAATTATTTCATGGTGATTGAATTAATCAATGTCTAAGACTTGTATTTTGAGAAACAAGGATATTGATTTGAAAAAAATGTGTTAATGTCATTGTTTAGAACGCCTGGATCGATGTCAGTTTCAATATTGACAGTTTTTTCCGCTCACCTTGACTGCATGAGAAGAGTTGTCCCCGCCTGTTTCCTGTCGCCCCTCCCTGTTGGCAATACTTCTCTTCACACAGACACACCCATCTACCTCTCTCTCTCTCTCTCTCTCTCTCTCTCTCTCTCTCTCTCTCTCTCTCTCTCTCTCTCTCTTTGTCTCATCCCCCCTCTCTATATATATCTCTCTGTGTCTTTGTGTCTCCCCATCGCCCCTCTCTCTCTGTCTCTGTCTCTATCTCTCTCACTCCCTCCCCCCTCTCTCTCTCTTTCTCTCTCTCTCTGTCTCACCCTCTCTCCCTGTCCTCTCTCTCTCTCTCTCTCTGTTTGTATACTTTTTCCCTCCCACTATCTCCCCGTGTATCAATATTGTTCCTTTCCCCCTTCACTAAATATGAATACCCACATCTTCAGTTTGCGAACTATTCCTGCCGAAATTGCCCGTGTGTCCCTTCCCTGCAACAAGACAACGAGACAACGAGACAGTTACTGAGTTTGTAATACAGCCTGTCTGCAGAGCTGCATAGAGCGCTGTTTAGCCTGTCTGTATTCCCTGCATTGTGTCTCAGTTATTGGACCTATCCTGAGATTCGTCTGTGGAATTATTATAATATTTATTTGAGCTTTGTCTCTCGTGTGATAAGACGGTTAGAAGTTAAAATTGGCGATAATTTCATATTACTATTTTGATTATTGTTTTGAAGAGACCTTTTGGCTAATTCAATAATCCAATTATATTTAACACTTTTGCGCCTGCATTGTTATTTTAACCTCATTTAAACTACTAAAAATGTCAACAGTGAACAAAGAAGGAAACATTAGCGTTTTGCGTAAATAATTTAAAGAACAACTTTTAACACAAAGTTGTGATATTTCT
The DNA here is from genome assembly GCA_003991915.1 of Elysia chlorotica. NCBI lineage: Eukaryota > Metazoa > Mollusca > Gastropoda > Plakobranchidae > Elysia > Elysia chlorotica. Next base: position 279,063 of record RQTK01000268.1, on the reverse strand, counting down.
CGTGAAGGTAACTGATTACAAGAAGAACCACCAAGATAAAAATTTTTTTTAAAAATAAGCTGTAGTGAAATTTCCAACTAGTTTTACTATGTAACACACTAACAAACCTCTTTAGAAAAGATATCAGATAAGTTAAGAATATAAGAATAACATAATCAGTCTTATTTGGGGGAATTGAAATTGCTTTAAAAAGGTGTACATGTAAAAGCCTGAAACAGAATATTTCTAAGTTTTATAGTCAGACAACGAGTTTTACCCCACCAATATATGTGTAAATAAATAGACACACTCTAAAAAAAAGAACAAGTAAACTGTAATTTCCCCCCTCATACGTAGGCCCTATGTATCAAGGTTAGTTAGTACAGTGATGATTTAAACTTAGTCTCGGGCTGAAGGTAGTTGTATAGATTCAAAAGCTATTCCTTAGTCGGGGTACTAACCTCAAAGTTGTTTTTACTGATTAATTTTTTTAACTATTTGTCAACTCATTAATATTACAATATTATTATTCTCTAGCGCTAGGACTACAACTTGCGGCGATAGAAGCAAATTACCAATACTCTGTTGATCATAATTAATTTATTTTCCCAATAGCAAAAGCGTGTTGAATTCTCTCAAAACTAACCAAATATAACACTAGTATTTGTATATATAAAATTAGATCTGAACAAATACCCAGCTAGACTCTGGTACACTGCGAGCTACATGGGGACGGAAATTAAATCTAGCTTGACACGGAGTGAAAATACAATCGTAAAACTGCAGTTGGACTTATCATTTGTTTTCAGGAAGCCAAACTCAACACATGTAGACGTACTGCCAAAGTTGGTGTAAGTCTAAAGCATTTTGTTTATAGACCCACCTTTCAGAAACATGAAATTATTAATTGTGCTAAGGAATTTAAACAGCGTGTTAGAATTATATTTAATGTAATCTTCTTTCGAATACTTATAAATATTTCCAATATCTTAAAGCGATTAATTATTATTTCGTTTTTAAAAAAGTGAAATCATCCGTAAAGCCAACCTATTATTTTATCTCAAGTGTTTTAAGAAATGCAGGTGGTCTTCGCATGTGTATGTATTTAGATACAAAATGATGTGCAGTATTAAGAGATTTTATCTTGAACTTTTTAGAAAGGTAAATCCTATGTAGAGTCGCTTCAAGCAATACTTTTGCTGTGATTTCCTGGAGTAGTTGGTCATAAATTAGAATAAAATACAGATCAACAAACCAAAAGCTTCAAGAACTCTGTTACAGTTTATATTTCGGGAACAGAAACCAATTCATTCTCCTGCAGAAATGTATCCCCTGACCAAGATATTCCAAATAATCTTCAATCTCAACATATTATGATCAGTGAAGACACAACAATATTCAGCTTCAAGATCTCCTCGCCCAGCCTCTAATCTGGCAGAACATAAAATTGTCAGACATCAGTCTTGGAGCCCGTCTACAATATAGCCTATATTGTGCTGATTTTGGACGTTTTGCAACAAAACATACAAGCTTCAAGAAGCGTATACTATTGCACTGGGAACAAGATTCAATTCCACTACAGTGATGTACATGTAGCTGTTGGTCGAATTAGTCCAGAGCACTATGAGACCTAGTTGATAAGTCTGTGAAGATACAGTTTGCTATGGCCAAAGGATACAAGTTTCTCCCCAGACAGTCCGTTCTGTCCTGTTGTTTCCCGTGTTGCCGGACTAAGATGGGTCGCCACAGCCAGACACACACGTCCGGGTGAGTAGACAGTAAGACACACTGCAGTGAGACTTACTTTACCTAGAGCCAACAGTTTATAGGTAACCTTAGCTTGAAGTCACGTTACTATGGAGGTCCCAGTTCGGGGTTTTCTTTAAATTGGATGAAGTCAACTCTCATTAATTTTGCTTAAAGTCGATATCTTTTACAGTGTTAAGCGGCTGAGTTTATCAAAGTTCCCCTGCAGTATTTGTTTCCTTTAAAGAGTATAATCTGGATGATCATTAATGTTTGAACTACTGCCCATATGGCAGGCAGCAAAATTAATTTGTACCTATTACTAGAATAGCAATATTTATAAAGATGACAACCCACATTGCTCCATTCTTTTCTCACCCTGTGCTCAATCTCACAAAAACAATTCTGCGTAGAGGCTTCCTCAATCCTATTTCAATCAAGCCCCAACTTCTAGATCTAACTACTAAAGATAGTAAGCGCAAAAGAAACAACAGTATAACAATATGACAAGCCCACTCACTCATTAAAATCGCCAAATTAATTGCAATATTTTTAATCATGACATTAACAAACTTGAGTTGTCACTGCGACCATGATGCTGTTTATAACTCACCTGTAACGGTGAGATGAATACAAAGACTTCACCAGACAAAAGTATTGATTACCATCCGTCGTATTCAACTATAATACTAAACTAATCATTTATACTAATCATTTATACTAATCATTTTCATCACCTTTTCACACCCTCTACAATACCTACACAATAATAGACTTATGTAGACTTATGTACAAGAGATTGCAATTTCAAAATCACAGGGCAGTAATTACAACGGTGTACTAAAATTAGGACCGGCACTAAGGTTACTCCTAAACAGGAGCCATGCTCTTAGTCCAGATGTTCAATTTACTGCAATTATAGTTCTAACTTCGCCATTATTGATATTTTTATTATCTTAATTATTATTATTATTATTATTGTATCATCATCATCATCATCATCATCATCATCATCATCATCATCATCATCATCATCATCATCATCATCATCATCATCATCATCATCATCATCATCATCATCATCATCATCATCATCACCATCATCATAGTCGTCGTCGTCGTCGTCATCATCGTCATTATTTTCATTTTCATCACCTTTTCACATCCTTCACCATATCTACACAATAACATTCATTCCACGAGATTGCAATTTCAAAATCACAGGGCAGTAATTACAAGCGGCACGGTGGTAAAGTCGTGTAAATTTACATCCTGTACTAAGGTTACCTCTAAACCATAAAATATGCTCTTAGTCCTGGATTTAATGTATTCAAATTATGGTACTTAATGCCCCAAGACACCTAAAGACTACTTTGACCGAAAGCGAAAGAGAGAGCATGTCAAATTATGATAGGCGTACTCAAGCCTGAAACACGCGAAAACAACTCCACCGTACTCACCCCGACTCTAGCGTCATCAAAGCCCACCAGCAGCAATTATTAGATATGACTCCAATCAAACTCCAGCGTCTGCAGGAAGTAGTGCTGCCTTCCGGTAACTTGGCGTAACCTAGCAACGCCGGAAGTCATATCCGACTCTTTCATAAACAGCAAACGATCGTCTTTCTTCTATTTTCACTCATGAGTTCTCTGCTTTTGTATGGTCAACTGTTTGTAGTTTTTCCATTTGCATGCCTTTTGCTTGGTCTCTGTCTTTTTATAAATAATGCCCGACTTCTCTCTTTCTTTCTTTTGCTCTTGTGGAGTTACAAATGAGACTGCATTTTTCTGACGTTACCGGTGTAATGCTTCTATTGTTTCCTCCGTTTTTCTTATTCTTACTAGACATCTTTCTCTTTCTTTCTTTTTCACATCTCTTTCCCTTCCTCTCTCTCTCACTCCTCTTTCTTCCTTTCTTACTCTCTCTTTCTCTCTCTTGCTTTCTCTATAGGCCTGGATGTTTGTCTCTTTCTGCTGTTCAATCCAGATGTCTATTTTTACCTACCTTTTTTAATATTCCTTCCATTGTTATCTTTTTTTTTCTAATATCGACTTCCCTGTTTCTGCTTATATTTCTATTACTATCTCACTTTCTTGATTTTGTTCCCTCTCTCTCTCTCTCTCTCTCTCTCTCTCTCTACCTCTCTCTCTGTCTCTCTGTCTCTCCCTCTCTCTCTCTATCTCTCTCACACACAAACACACACGCACACACACACTGTTTGTATATCTCTTAATCTTCCTCGTCATTCTCTCCTCCTTTCCTCTTCTCTCTCTCTCTCTCTTTCCTTCTATTCATACCTATCATTAGCTCAACCTCCCGAAGGTTCCATGCATGTCTTACAAGCTTAAGCTGCTTAACACGTCTCGGGCTGTCTTCAGAGTCTGTGCTGTATGATGTGTCTCTAAGACAGCCAGTTTAATCCTCTGTGACATGTCCATGTATCCCTGATAAATTTGTTAACCTTCCTAACACTCCACAAACTCCCTGCCGGTTTTATTTTGAGGTTTCACCTCTAGAAGTTAAATCCATAACGGGTGGTATAGATCATCTCTGTCTCTGTCTGTCTGTCTGTCTGTCTGTCTGTTTGTCTCTCTGTCTCTGTCTCTCTCTCTCTCTCTCTCTATCTATCTCTCTCTCTCTCTCTCTCTTTCTCTCTTCCCTCTCATCTCTGCCTCTGTCTCAACCAGTCTCTGTGGCTTACTCCCCTACATTCTTTACCCCTCACCTTTTCATTCCCCATCTGTCTCTCTCATCTCCCCCTCCCTCCTCCCCTTCCTCTCTCTTCCACGGGCTGCATGTGACACAGTAACATTCAGATAAGACCACCGGGAGGGAGAGAGGGGACGAGAAGGATGGAGAGAGGAAGAGCGAGAAGGAGGGAGGGGCATGTATCCCGGCAGATCCGACATTAGAGTAGGCTGGACGACACAGAAGAGTTTGTATTGGCAATTTGACATAAATCTTACCGAGAAATTATATCGTGTTTAGATTTATAACAGAAGTATTTAGCATACCATACTTTTATTTTCAGTGTGTTTCTTGACTGACCATACTTTTATTTTCAGTGTGTTTCTTGACTGAGTTTTGAAAATGCTTCGATAATTTAATCGAGATAGCTCGCAGGCAGCTTGTTTTGTGTATGTTATAACTGGACTTCTGTGATCACAAGAATACACAACAAGGAAAACAATAAACTGTATACCTTAACCAAGGCTCTCTCTGTTCAGTAGTGACGAGTTTATATATAGCCTGATGGTTGACGGGTATGTCTAGTATCCGTTTCCATGGAAACAGAGTTACAGTGTCAATTGATCCAATATATAAACAATGTCTTCGCATGTTCTTTTGTACATCATGATCATGTACCAGATAACTATATGAGATAAAAATTACGCTAATTTATATTGAGCAAGACCACCGTGTACTAAGGCTTATAGAATGTCTCGAGAATATTGACTACAAACAGGGTTGAATTCATTAGTAAAACATCAGTAATGCAGACAATATCATAATAATTATATTATTACAAATAACTTAAGAGGCAGAAAATAAAACAGACATGATTTTCACTGCTAGAGACGTTGTTGTGTCTACTTGATCAAAGTTTTGTGAAATCTAAACGACTAGGATTGTCTGACGCAGACCGCGGTCCCAACGCTGATTCCCTCCCTTTGCTGGTTGGTGCCACAGTTCCAGGTAAGGAGAACAAAACAATAATATTCGTAACGTGAATATATCGCATTTAATTTTCGCAACTTTACCTCCTACCCTACCTTTGAATGGACACACCCGAAGTTTTTATGTTTTTACCATCTTCTACATCACCCGCCTATATAGTTCTGATGTTGGACGTTAAATCAACTCAACATTCACATTCTACACCCCCCCCCCCCTCCCCCCAATAAGCCCTTTTTTCCCATCTCCCCCCCCCCCCCCCCTCTTCCCCTCCCAATATGTCCTACTACGGGATGTGGCTTGATCAAGAGTTATGGGCCGTAGCTAGAAGACATGTAGGTTCTTGTGAGCTTATCAAACAAGGGGAGTAATTTATGCTGGGCAGTGCGGCTTATTCTAGTCTTTAAAAGAGGCGGGTGGGGGAGGGAATGAAAAAAAAACACCATTCTAAATCTGTTACAAATTGAGGTGACTGCTAGTTGAAGATCTTTATTGTATTCTAATAAAGTGGATTACAACCTTTTCACAAAACCTCATTTCTACTTCAGTCTGACTGGGCTCTTTTACTTGTTTCTTTGTTTCTCAGCCTCATATATGTGTGTGTGTGTGTGTGTGTGTGTAAAGAAATGTCGCTGTTTTATTCCTCAAAATGAAGCGATAACTCTCAGTCGGTAGTGCACTGTGATGATTAGCGACTGGACCTCGGTTTGAAACCCGGTTAGTATTTCCCGTTCCCGTAATTAAAAAAAAAACATCGCAGTTAAGTTAAATTAAAAGTTTTGGTGTGTGGGGTTTTTTTTTCACTGTGCGTCAACATTCCATGAAAGTCATCGGAAAATCGCCACTGATAATGGTGGATTAATTTATGTTACTCAGTCCTTCACTTAGGTCACTTCTCATTAACATAGCGGGTTGTAACTTGTAATTGCCATTCATAAATCTTTACGGACTGTGTGACCTGGCTAAGATCACTGACACCTGCATACCTGAGTAGTAAACAATAGGACCATGATCTGTAGACTGTAAACATGTGCATAGAGACTGGATGGAGGTTGTATTGTCACTTGGGGTTTGGTACGCTGTTGTAGATTCGAGCATGCTTGCTTTGATGTGCATAGAGACTGGATGGAGGTTGTATTGTCACTTGGGGTTTGGTACGCTGTTGTAGATTCCAGCATGATTGATTTGGTTTGATTTGATGTGCAAACATGTGCATAGAGGCTGGATAGAGGTTGTATTGTCACTTTGGGGTTTGGTACACTGTTGTAGATTGGATCATGACTGATTTGATTTGAAATGTCTAAACAAAATAATTGGCATCTTCGTGACCTGTCCATAATTGTTAAAAGTACACAAAAAAGAGCAGTTTGATTTTCATAATAATATTATCATTGAGCAATATATCAGACAATAACACAATTGATAGCAGTTTAACTAGCAATATGACGCACAATAACGCAACCGAGCTTCATTGCAAAGATTTTTCGGCATAGAGAAACTCAAGACTAAAAAGTGGGGGGGGGGATACACGGAGAGGGAAAGGGGAAAGATAGTGGAGGAGAGAGACAGAGACAGATACAAACAGAGAGAAAGGGACAGAGATACAGATCTGTCTGTCTGTCTGTCTGTCTTCTCTCTCTCTCTCTCTTCTCTCTCTCTCAGTATCTCTGTCTCTTTCTCTCTGCCCGTCTCTGTCTCTCTCTCTCTGTATCTCTGTCTCTTTCTCTCTGCCCGTCTCTGTCTCCCTCTTTCTCTGTATCTCTGTCCCTTTCTCTCTGTTTGTATCTGTCTCTGTCTCTCTCCTCCACTATCTTTCCCCACAGACAGACAGACAGACAGACAGACAGACAGACAGACAGACAGACAGACAGATGAAACAGAGAACTATCTACGAATTATTTCTACTGCTGTTTACTTCTTCACTTTTTCAAATGCAATTCGAACAGATATAACTTTTTGATCCGCGCACCAACTCCCATGAAAACTGTAACCATAATTTATATCCCTGCCTGATAATTCAATGACATAACACAATGTGACGATATGTCCCAACATAAATGATTTGACTATTGTTTTGGGAAGCCTCGAACCAAACTCTCCCGATATCAGATGTATATTTGATACGTCATTTTCACACTCGCCCAACTAAGGAAACTCAATTCTAAAATTAGTCCTACTAAAAGCTGAACAAAGGTAACCCTGTGTCTGTTTAGTCCTACTAACACCCAACCTACACGCTACAGCTGGTGGTTGCGGCCATGTTCCACAGTTAGCACCCACAACGTGTTGGTCTCACTCAAATTATCAGTCATTTCGTATTGTATATATATTTATGGTTCCGACTTTACCGCCCACAGACTTTTTTTCGTTTATATTGTTCTACCCCCTCTCTTTTATCCCTCCCCTTAACTCTGTCTGTCTGTCTCTCCCCCTGCCCCTGCCATGTCTTTCTATCTCTCCGTCTTTCTTTTTCGCTAGTTGGACTTCTGTCTCAGCTGTTCATAATATACCAACGCCGATCAAAACTATAAGGAGAATTACTGTATAATCGAGGTTCGAACTCAGAACTCTCTGACTTTAAAACAGAGCGCTTCATAGATTCCTCGATTGCCTCCATCTACCCAAAGAGCGTAGATAAAAACACACAATTCAACAGAATTCCTTCTGTCAAAGTGCGTTATACAAGGTTGATAAGTCCGTCATTGATTTTTAACTAGAACATTAAATACTTAATGGCAATTTAGGAAAACCCCGAATAACATGCGAGTTTTCGATGATTGGCAATGAAATTTCGTGCCGTACATTTCTAATCCCACAAAGAGCAATCAATGTTCTATATCAAGCATCTAACGTTGGCGGGTGGTCCTTCGGTTTTCTCTATAATCATTATCTTCTGTAGAGAAGAACTTGGAGATTTCTCCACAGGTCAAGATGTTACTGAGAGTACCCGAGTCCCGAGGCGGAGAAACTAAACACTTAATTGTAGCCACCAGGCACTAGCTGGGATCCTCCACTACGATGCTGCTTCTTTTTTTCTCCTTCAATTGGAGGGGCGAGTGGAGTGGAGAAGGGTGGGGGGGGGGGCAAATTGGAAACGATATATCGCAATAAACGAGTTGTCTGTTGCCAGATCTACTGAAAAATAATGCGTAGTAACTTTTAGTTCTAGCAATCGTCGACATCTGTACCAGAAGGACTGTCGGCCCAAAATGCTGGGGCATATAATAGCTCTACTGTTTTTCTATAACCGCACTCCCTAACAAAAAACCCCCCAACAAAACGGCTAATGTAAGAGTTGTCAATGTTGGTAACCAGAGTCGATGGTTCCTAACGCGGAAAAAATCCGGTGTACAGTACCCCAGGCAAGTCTTAGTGACCTTAAGGAATGCAAAGAGAGAAGTTACAGATATCTTCTCTGTGACCCCCCCCCCCAACCCTCCTTTTTGATTACTTGTACTTTGTAGTCAAACTGCTTGTTTGGAGTGACTTGTCGTGGTAAGTGACTGTTACTCATTATGAGCGGGTTTCAAACCCGTGACCTTCATTAAGGAGTCGAGATCTCCACAGACTAAACTCAACCATCAAAGCACAGAAGTATCCTGCTCATTCCAGGTCACATTGATTTTAGATGTGCTTACAACAGACACGAACAAACGAAGATACAAAGACACTAGAAGACAAGAAGACACGAAGACACGAAGATACAAAGACGCGTGTAAACATGAAGATACTAATACACTAAGACATGGTGACACGCGAAAAGACGCGAAGACACGAGGATACTAAGACACTAGAAGACAAGAAGATACGAAAATACTAAGACACTAGAAGACAAGAAGATACGAAAATACTAAGATACAAAGACGCAAGAAGACACGCAGACACGAAAACACGAAGATACAAAGATACGAAGATACGAAGACACGAGAATACGAGAATACAAGAGTACACGAAGACACGGCGACCCCAAGCTGTAGCAGGGATCTTCCTTGTCGCGACCAGACTAATCCGGCTCTTCACGTCCAGTTGAATGGGATTAACACGCTCAGGCTGGCGCGTGCGGCCACATCTAAACAGGCCATGGTGAGTACAGCGGCTACATTTAAACAAGCCATCGTGAGTACAGCGGCTACATTTAAACAAAAAGATGGTGAGTACAACATTGTAGAAAGCCTCCAAGTCGCCTAAAGATATCAGAATAAGATTGCTTACCACAGTAACTATTTAGATCTGGCCCGTAGGAGAGGATACAAAAGGGTGAGTACAACATTGTAGACAGACTGCGCGCCGTCTAAAGATATCAGAATAAGATTGCTTACCTCAGTAACTTTTTAGATCTAGCCCGAAGCAGAGGATACAAAAGGGTTAGTACAACATTGTAGACAGACTGCGCGCCGCCTGAAGGTATCAGAATAAGAAGTTTTACCGTAGTAACTACTTAGATCTAGCCCGAAGGAGATCGACACAAAAAATGGTGAGTACTACATTGTAGACAACCTAAAGATATCAAAGCAAGAAGGTTTACCGCAGTAACGATTTAGATCTACCCGTAGGAGAGGACACAAAAGACGGTGGGTACAACATTGTAGATAAACTGCGCGCCGTCTGAAGGTATCAGAATAAGAAGGTTTACCGCAGTAACTATTTAGATTTAGCCCGAAGGAGATCGACACAAAAGATGGTGAGTACTACATTGTAGATAGACTGCGCACCGTCTGAAGATACCAGATTAAGAAGGTTTACCGCAGTAACTACTTAGATCTAGCGTGAAAAGCGATCAACATTCTATAGCAAGTTTTGCATGGTATGTAGATCTATACAGGATGTTGACATAAAACTAAGTGCTATACAGTACTATATAGCCATATGATAGGTAGATCTATACAAGATATTGACATAAAACTATCAGTGATATACAGTACTATATGGCCATACATACATGGTGGATCTATAGTTACAGAGGTCAACCAAGGATATTATTTTAACAGATGGTATAGACCGCTTTCATTTTCCTACACATAATCTTATTGAAAAATACAAACAATATTTGGTCGAAGGTCATGTTGCATATTTACTTCAACAACCTTAGTGTAAATTGTACAAAAGTAGGTTTAATAACATTATTTATGTCGATTTGGACAAAACATGTTTCATGAATTTATTCACTGCTGTCGTTAATAACTCTACATGACGTCAGAAGTATGCATACCTTGACGTCATAACAATGTTATTTAATGTAGACTTGTTCACCTTGCTTTAATTTTAGAACTGAAGAGACAACTGATATATTCATCCAGTGTTAAGGGAGCAATAACTGAAACGTTTATAGCCGATTATGGATTTTGTTGGGTAGTGTAATGCTCACATGTTGTTGTCTGTGACGCATTTCAGTAAGGATTAGTGAAGAACATGTACAAAGCAAGGCTGGCTTGTTGGGAGATTATACTACCGTTCCGAGTTTTATAAACAATGTTTGTAGAGCAAACAAACAAACGCAGCTGCGCAGATAGTTCCGTTGGTAGCGATCTTGACTGATGACTAGGAAGTCCGTGGTTCTAATCTTAGTCGGCGCCCCGAGTAGATGTTAAAATATTTCAGCGATTACTAGCTAATCAAAAGTCACTAGGAAGTGATTTGTTTCTGGAAAACTGTACAAAATATGATGCGATATCATTATGCAGGCGAAAAAGAAGATGAGTACTTATTTTTTTATTTTTTAAAGATTTATTTATTGTTTTTTATGGAGTTGGGTGCAAGGTTGGAAAGAAAAATGAGGGAGGGTGTGTCTTAGTGAGAATGCAATGAATTATGAAATGTACAAACTAAAAACGAAAATGCAAAAATTACAACATAACCATCCGAATATTCACAAATGGATTTGCCAATATCTCTGTGTCTGCCCCTGCCTATTTCTCTTTCTCTCTCTCTCTGCAGGAGGGGGCGAGGCAGAGAGAGAGGGATGGCAAGACAGAGAGAGGGGGGGTTCCTCGCTCCGTCTTTCTCTCCCTCTCTCCCTCTCTTCCTCTTTTGCTCTTTCCCTTTCTGTCTCTCTGTCTCTCCCCCTCTCTCTGTCTTTCCCTCCCTCCCTCTCTCTCTCTTTCTCTCCCCCCTCTCTCTGTCTTGCCATCCCTCTCTCTCTGCCTCGCCCCCTCCTGCACTTTTAGCAGCGATAATCGTCGCCAACTCTAACAGATTTTCTCCCTGGACTATATAATTTCTTTCTGATTTGTTTTGTTTTGTTTTGTTTGTGCGAGTTGATTGACGTCATAGTTTGTTAACAAGATATTCCTGCTCTCTAGAACATTCCATCAAATGCTCTGTTTTGTTTTGTTTTTGTTACTGTTTATTTAACCGTGTAATTATTTTCTAGACTAGTTAATACGCTTTCTGCCTTCAAGATGAATTTTAATATTTCCGCCCATAAGAATGTTGATTTGATTTAGAGTAATAACATATTTTTTTCCTCCTTTATGGTTTGATTTTTTTTCCTCTCGGTTTTCTCGGTTGTTTAAGTGAGTCATTGGATTGGCATCTTAACTTCAAACGTCATGAGAAAGGCTGTGTTGTGGATGGGTCCCAATATGAATATCTGATATATTTACGTGCTATTACACAAAGACAGTTCGGGGTAGTCGTACTCCTGTGTCAGCTGGTCACATTGTACTGACCAAGTAAATTTTGTCCCATTTGGGATTCGAACCCGCGATCTAATACATATAAAAAGACCAACGATCTACCACCTGCTGCTGTTCGCCAACATTGATCTACCATCTGCTGCTGTTCGCCAACATTTTCCCCAGGTACTAGATACACGTCCCATACAACATAACAATATGGGTCACCCAGAAGTACTTCAGGTAGCGCACATATATACACTTTCGTTGGTGTCAGCTTGTTTTGGCAAGGCGCATGGTTGTCACATAGAGGGTACCTGTTCGAGCCACACTCCTGTTGCTAACTTGTATATTCTCTTCCTTTCTTCCTCTCTCCGATCTGTAGGTCACAAGTTATTCTAGTTTTATCTTTCTTTCTTCTTCTCTCTATCCAAAACAGTGCAGAGTTCGAAACTACATGTTTTATATATTTTATTTTCTCCTGAACGACTGAATACAGTTTTCTTTGTTAAAAAATTTAAATAAACCACATTGAAGGTTTTCATTTGTTTAACAGGAAAGAAATGAGGCTGCAAAAATGTTATATGATTTTTATTATTATACATAATCAGTTATTATGTTTGGTTTATCACGATTTCCTGCTTTTTGTCGGAATAATTTGTACATTATTGTTACGGTGTTTTTTTACCCTTGTAAGATGAAACTATGACAATTTGAAAAATCTTTTTATCAACATTATTACATTGTTTGTTGCAGATGTTTCCAACAGAATATTAAGTTATTTTAGGTCAAGTTTTAAAATCAAACCAGGGCTTATCAAGAGAAATGCAATTAAAAATTATTATTTTTAAAGTCTCGATTGTGAATGTCTTACCAACTGATATAGTGCATTCTACTTCGTTTTTCATTAACGCTATATAGCATTTTACTTTTTATGATTATTTTACAATCCCGTGATTTTAAGCAAGAATAGCTTCGCCTTTTTATGTCGAATCGCGTTAACCTAGATCCATATCGGAATGTGTCGGAAAATAATAAGTAATACCGGAAAAGACATAAAACAAAACCTAGATCTAGATACAAAATCGTAAAAATGAGATGAAATTTGCTTGCAATGAGTTCACTCTGACAATATCTGTAGAAAGATTTTATGAGTTTACATAAATGCATCATAAAACAGAGGCTCAACATTGTTTGTTTGTTTGTTTGTGTCGCTTGCCTGGTTTATAAAAGTCTACCTTCAGCAACTTTGGAATGTCATGGTCGAGTATTAAGTCCGTAGTATAACAATAAATCGAATTTGTATATCTCGGAGACGCTAACTTTGATTTTTCTTTACGTTAACCATGAACACCTTGGTTATCTCGATGACGGGTTTCAAGACTGATATCTGGCAAATTTACGTGCCGTCACACATAGACAAAACCCCCCTTTACCTTCCGTTACAACCGATCGCATCGACCCAACCAGTAATTTACGAATTTTTCCATCCATGGTCCAGGGTGTAGAGCGCAGGTGGTAACACCCGTGCGGTCACCGGTTTGAATCCCACGATTGAAAGAAAATATGCGTGCCCAATGTCGTCACCTACTGGTTGGGTAGGAGTCAGTATAATGTGAGCAGCAGAGACAGACGACCTAGTATCTCCGCACAGTCTGTGTAAAGCAGAGGGTAATATTGTCAGACATTATTTCTACGACCCGTCCACAACATAGCCTTGTTGCTGAGGTTGGACGTTAAGAAACCGACTCCATCTTGCTAATCGGCTATATAGGAGTTTTTCGTTTTCTTTCTTTCTATATCTCTCTCACCCTCCCTCTCTCTTCCCCCCTTCTCTCCCTCCCTAGCTCCCTTCTCTCTCCCCCTCCCCTCTCTCTACAAAACATTAAAAACCCCAGTATCTATCTGTCCCTCTGTGCTTGTCCTGCATCGATCAGCTTTCGGGTATCCCCGGTTTTTTTCCTTTTTGACGCGCATCTCCCGCGGGTCTCTGTATCTCTTCGCCTCTCTCTCTCCCTCTCTCTCTCCCTCTCTCTCTCCCTCTGTCTCTCTCTGTCTCTCTTTCTCTCTCTTTCTCTCTCTCTCCCGTCTCTCTCTCTTTCTCTCTCTCTCTCTCTCTCTCTCTCTCTCTCTCTCTCGTCTCTTTCTCTCTCTCTCCCGTCTCTTTTTCTCTCTCTCTCTCCCCCTCTTTATGTCTCCCCATCTCGCTCCGCCCCTCGTAGCTTGCGTAATTTCCTGCCCTTCCACCAGCCCCATTGTCACTGCCTCTCCCGTCTCTTCGCCAGTTGTTCCTATCCTATTGTTGCTTTGTCCACAGTTGTCTCGTTATTTTGCTTTTTTGTTATTTTGTTGTTTTCTTTTATCTGTCGCTGAAATTTAATTGGTTTTCTATTTTGGGCAGTTTTGAACAATGGCTACATTTTGTCAAGACTTCTAAGAAAGTGTTTTTTTGTTTTGTTTTTGGCCTTTTCTATTTTGTCGTTTTCAATTCAATGCCTTCTCGTTTTTTTAGTAGTTTCTTTCATTTATCTGTTGCTGTCTTTCATTTCAAACTCCTTTCCCGAATTTTCTTTCTTTTTTCCTCTTTGTCCCTCATTCACTCACAAATGATCTTTTCTCTCTCTTTCTCTTTAACTCTCTTTCTGTCTCATTGTCTGTCTTTATGTTTGTCTTTCTCCGTCTTTCACTCTGCTTTTGTCTCTGTTTCAGTTTCTCTCTGCCCCCTCTCTTTACCTCTATTTCTCCCTCTCACTTTCCCTCTCTCTCCCTACCCCTCTCTCCCCATCTCTCCCTCTTTCTCTTCTCAATTCCCATTAGACCAGATTCAATTTTTACGTTTATTTTAAAAAAATTAATACATGTTTAAAATAACGACATAAACTCTTATGGTGTTTATAAACACGGTCCGGAAGTGCAAACAAATTTTACGACCCAAATACGTTATTTCTTCTCTGCATAACAAAAATGAAAAAAATGCACAACCCATTACCACCCATTAGTCGTTAGTAACTATCTGGTTGCCTTGTTGCCGTCTGCAGCCAGCCAAGGCCTTTCAACTTAATCTCCAAACCGGAAGTATCACAGTCTGGGATTTAGGTCACGTCACAGTATTATGTCACGTGATATCTCCGCTACAATCATGATTGTCTCAAACTTGTCTGTGATTTTGTTTTGTTTTTGTTTTGTTTTTGCTTCACTCTCTCCACATCCGAATCACGCCAATACGGAAAATCCTTCCGCCTAGATTGTTGTTCTTGGTTCTTGTATTCTTTTAGTCCTCACTAGGCGCCGTAATTACAACGTCACCGTAGCTAGCAACTCCTTGTGAGGACTATCCCAATAAGAAGGCTTCAGACGAGGCGTAAGCTACTGCCACGTTGTAATTGCGACCCTACGTTGTTAAGAATTTGACCTCATGCCCAAAGGGCAAGAAACACATGGTAGAAGACCGGCCTGTATTCTTTGTTTTTGCTCTCCTCTAATCTAGTCTAGCGTCTTTGTCTGAAAGTAAAAGTGTGCAAACTCGCTCAATTTTCCAAATGATCTCAACAGTTCTCCAATGCCACACCGCTTTCGTGATTCAACACTCACTTTCCAAGACAAACATTGCAGGAGTTATTTAATGTTGTCTTTTAAAGAAAGTTTGTTTTATGACTATCTAATAATGGTGTCAACAGTTTATTGAAAGACTTGATACCATTACATATTGTATATCTCTGGACTTTCATTTTTGAAAGTTACAACTCTTATAGTAGCATCATCTACACCATCTTTATAATTAGCAGCAGAGATAGAGGAAGAGTTAGAGAGAGAGAGAGAGAGAGAGAGAGAGAGAGAGAGAGAGAGAGAGAGAGAGAAAGACCTGACGCTCTTGGTTGTAATGAAGGCTGGACCAGGGATCGCCAAGTGAGGCCAACTTTACATCAGGTGGACAGCGTACATATCTCACCCCCCACTCACCGTTATTAGATTAAGTCTGGCGGGACTAGGCTAAGTACACTACGTACAAAGAGAACGTAGATTTAGGCGGACAACTATGGCATAAATGTACATGGCAAGTCGGGAGTATAATTCTAGTTATTCATTTGTACGTACTTGCCTACATCTAGATCTTATCTAAATCTAGACCACTTAAGTAGTCTTCTACTTCTCCTATTCAACGAAACTCTCGTACTGTATATCTAGCTCACTGTCTAGATCAAGTGTATAGATATAAGGTAGTATGCACAAGGAGAACGTAGCTAAAGGCGCCCGACTAATACATATGTGTACACGGCAGCTCGGCCGCCAAAACCTACGTTGTCGTTGTGCTTGGTCCATCCATATGTAGATCCATTCACACCCACAACCCTGTACATTGTACAAGTCAAGTGTCTAGTGCCGAGATCTGGAGTATTGAGTCCTTGCGATTGTGGGGCGCATAACCAGAACGAAGACGGCAGGACTGGTAAGGGGATCTACAGACTCAGACATCCAATTAAAGCTCTGTACTAGGCTTAGGGAGCCAATGGTGAGCTACGAGAAAACCCCGTGCATTATGGGCGTCAGTACGTCATGTCATATCGGCGTGTGTGGGTCGCGAAGTCTGTTAAGATGTTTACAGTGAGAGAGAAAGTCAGAGAGGCAGAAAGATGGAAAGACAGAAAGATGGAAAGACAGAAAGACAGAAAGACAGAAAGACAGAAAGACAGTGCACTTTCCTTGTGGCGAATCCCACACGCCACTCCCCTTACACCGACAACCAATCTACTTCACTCAATCGCCAACTGTACCACAAAGAAAAAAAAACACGTAATGTGTAATCACTGTTTTTATTTCTGTTCTTGGTTTAGGAAAATCTTCTGCATAGCTTTACGCCTCCTAGGTTCCCACGGATGATTCAATTAGGCGCCGGGTCCTAAGACTAACGTCTGACAAGCATACGTGTTGCCACAAACGAGGTAGTGCGATACCAGTAGTCCTATATTAACTAGTCATAATTATTGCATTGTAAGCAACCAAACCAGTTATGTGCGAAATCAGATAAATCAATTTTCCAAATCATGGACTCAAACCGAGAGTTTCACATTCGGGATCCCAATGCTCTACCAATTACGGCAGTGCACTGCCCTCTTTTTAAACAATTTTAGCCTAAATATTCACACTTTGTTGGGTTGTTGGGGTTAGCAAGTTTGCGACTACCGTCTTGAGATACCTGACAACTGTATGTAAAAAAACAACAAACAAATCGTGTTTATATAATGCTACTGTATAATTATTTTTCTTACATTTGTGTCTAAATAATGTCCTCATTGTTGTCTGCCCGGGTTGGCGGGTCTCCTGTAACAAGCCTCTGGTTGTATCTCTGGGCCCAACTTGCCTCCTAGCCCTGGATCCGGCTGCACGTTTCCCTGCTCACTGTAGATTCTGCTCACTGTAGATTCTGCTCACTCAAGATTATACCGCTCACTCCATCATCCTGTCACTCGCCCGTTCTCGCCTTCAGGGCCATTCAGACGGGCCTCTTTAGCCTGCTGCTCACTAGATCTAGCGGTGTCAGTCTCTACTCGCTGTGGGCTATAAAACTTCTCTTCATCACTTCATCACTTCCTCACTCTGTCACCCTGTCAAACCGCCTGTCTCCGCCTTTACAAGCATCTTCAATGCACTCATTAACATGGAGATCTAGATCCTCTGCTTAAAAAAATAAAAAAATAAAATATATACAGTTCTCTATATTTTAACTCTACATGACTGTATCATTCCATCACCGTATCCCTTCATGGTTGCATACATTTAGAAGTCTTCTGGTTGCTCTTTAAATGTAGGCCTGTAACACTTCTCCCCATCTCCCCTCTCCTTTACTCTATTCTTACACCACTTTGCCACTGTGTCATTCACTGCCTTAACAAACCTACTGTCTGCACTCAAAAGCCTATTAGATCTAGCTCTAGGGTAGAATGCACAAACATGACGTAGCTAACGTCTCGGCGTAAGACTTTTATTCTTTATTGCTACGACGAGACTTAAGCTGCGTCTTGTTTGTGCATTCTACCCCTAGCGTTTAATTTTCGCTCACCATGAATAATATCATGTTATACAGTTATCTCTATCCCTCTCTCAGTACATCCATTCTTTCATCCCCATGTCACTCCACTATTGTCTGCCTTTAGAAGGCTACTGGATGCAATCCCTAGTGAACAATAAATGTAGACTCTAGACTCTTCCCATTCTTATAAATTTTGTTTATGCATTCTACCGCACAAACAAGACATAGTTTACGTCTCGTAACAATATAAGAATAAGAAGGCTTACGACGAGACTCAAGCTACGTCTTGTTCGTGCATTCTTCTGCTAGCGTTTTTTTTCTGCTCACCATGAATAATATTATGTTATACAGTTCTCTCTATCCGTCTCTCAATGCCTCCATTCTTTCATCCCTCTGTCACTCCACTATTGTCTGCCTTTAGAAGGCTACTGTTTGCAATCCCTAGTGAACAATAAATGTAGACTCTAGACTCTAGAAGTATCTCAGATCTTCTTAGGCCTTTCTATTCACGTGTCATAGAGCGACCAGTAGTAAACTCACCGCTACGCTGTTGTACTCACCCACTCACCCACTCACACTTACAGCCCGTAGTGTCTCGTTATCCGCTCACTGCGAACATACAGTCATACAGGTCTCCCCCCCCCCCCCCCTCCCCATCCCCCCCATCCCAGGACCGTGTCAGTCACTTCCCTAAACTGACTCCGTCAGTCAGTCAAGTCACTTCCCTGGCCGCGTCTCTTGCCTCGCGGACACAGGCCAAGTGGATGTGGGTTCAGGCTGCAGCTGTTGTACCATAGACCTGAAGCTCTCACGCTCTCTCGCTATATACAAGTACATACATAAATGTATTTGTATATATATACCATCATTGTTGTTAATTAGAGTTATTTTCCTTGTTATGGACAGTTTGTTTATTTTAAACTACAGAGAGTGAAGAAGTGGTGTTTTTTCCCACATGAATTCCAAGGCCTGTTTTTAAGTTTACAACATTCGATAAAGATTGAAGAAGTTTGTGTGTTTTTTTCCACATAGATTTTTATAGAACTGTCAGTTGATTTCAGGCGAAGTGCTTTATAAACTGTCTAGACTTTTTTCGCCCAATTTTAGCGCTTCTATAATACAAATTGTGGACTTTTCAATGTTGCACTAGATGATCTCTATTTACAAACCAGAGTTCAATATTTTCATGTAACCCGAGATATATTTCCGTATTATCTGTATTGTGTGTATAAACCATTTCCGCTGCGCTACGGCTATCATTGCAAATTTCCTCTGCCGTGTTTGTATTTAGAAATAATTACAGAATTTCACCAGTGTTCATAGCTCATGCTTTATTGTGTTTTGAGTGTGTAGACTCGAGCGGCAAAATTAGGGTTATCAATGCAAACACTACCTGCGCTATTATTTTTTAATAGGCTAGTTTTCATAATGCATCGATAAAATCCCTATTTGAAGACCAAATTTATTCATTTGATTCAAGTAACTGGAAAAACAGCATCTGATACGTCACTTCATAATACATAACCCACGCTTATAATAGTAATATCGTGTTACTGCATGGGACTGTAGTGCTAAAAATAATTCGTGGATATTTTTCCCTTATAAGAAGACCAACTCAAAAACTTCCTATCTTCCAATTAGTGGAAAAGGTACAGCCACTACATTCTCTAGATCTACTGTTTTTCTACACTCGTATTTGTTCTAGCTTGTGTGCAGTTGAATAATATAAAAAACAACAACAAACAAACCAAAACAAAGGAAAACAACATACCCAAATGTGTAAACAGTGCGCACTTTGTGTTTTCATGGTCATTTGGATCTAATCTACATAATTGGATCTGTCGGTTCGGGTTTCTCCGGATTTCATCTCGATAAGTGCAGCGCAAACTGTCTCCTGTGTGTTCCATTCGATACGGACTGATTTGGATAAAAGGTATGTACGACAAGCGGCCAGATAATTATATCGTTGCTCTGGTTTTATATTCTGAGTTTCTGACCATTTCTAAAAATAATAAGATTCTTCAGAAAAAAAGGGCTCGATGGTATATGATACAACTGAATTAACCATAATACATCTAGAGGATAGTATTTCATAAGGACTACTTGCGTAGACCTGGCGTTTTAAATAAGTATCAGATGATAAGTAAATATTGTCACTAATGTCTGTTGTTACGGTTTTAATTGGAGAATTGTAATATGTTTTTTTATAATTGGTTTTTCAATAATAATAGTAATTAATTTTAAATATGTGGGTTTTCTTTTTATCTATAGCCTGTAAAATACAACCCACTTACAAAAATTGTGATCATAATGCGTATCGGAAACATCATCGTTAATTTTTTCCTATTTTTATTATTGTCATCAATTAAACCACCATGTCTTTTCATCATATTCACTCTTATCCTAATTTTTCCAAACAACCTTACCAATTCTTTACCCATAGGTCAACGTAAACATTAGCATAAATATTATCATCATTACTTCTGTTATCATTTTAATCACCATACATAAAGTGAGAGCCAATTTCATCATAATAATTTTTCCGAGCGACCTTAGGCCTACAATTTTATTTCAGCCATTAACACCAACGTCAATATGAGGTCCACTTAACCAGCTAACCATCGCCTTGTTTAAGACGTAGTCTTGACCTTGATAAGTGCCGGTAGTTAAAGTTTCTCTGATACCACTCATTTGTAGCTTACACATTGTTAATAGCATTGGCTGATAGGTTAATTTTTATGAATAATTGTGTAAACAATAATATTTCCTTGACGTTGTCCATCTGTGGATAAAAAGTAAATACATGCACGTTTTAGATCGAGTATGTGTATATATATAAACATACACGCAGCGAGAGAGAGAGAGAGAGAGAGAGAGAGAGAGACGAGAGAGAGAGAGAGAGAGAGAGAGAGAGAGAGAGAGAGAGAGAGAGAGAGAGAGAGAGAGACGAGAGAGAGAGAGAGAGAGAGAGAGAAAGAGAGAGAGAGAGAGAGAGAGAGAGAGAAAGAGAGAGAGAGAGAGACGCTGAACTAGAGATCACCTCAGTTCACGCAGCGAGAGAGAGAGAGAGAGAGAGAGAGCGAGAGAGAGAGAGAGAGAGAGAGAGTGAGAGGGAGCGAGGAAGAGAGAAAGCGCACAAAAGAGAGACAGAGAGACAGAGAGACTACTACTACTACTACTACTACTACTACTACTACTACTACTACTACTACTACTACTACTACTACTACTACAACTACTACAACTACTACTAATTCTACTACTACTAATATTACTCCTACTAGATAATGCTATCACTGCTTCAACTTCTTATCCGTTTTCTTCCTTTATTTGTATACGTTTTGATGGATCAAAACCCGTTTTATTCTTGTATATAAAAGGTTAGTCTTGACAATGGGATTCAAACAGCAGCTGCTTCTCTTTAGCTAGATCAGCCTTAGAAATCAACAATGGACAAACTAAAAGGGATTTGTCAGACACAGCTGTGTTTTTGGCATTGGTCAATTCAGTGTAAAATACGGAAAATGCAAGTCTGAGAAATTTGAATCATCGAACTGTAGAGACCAGCATTCTATATAAATAATACGTTTTTTCCTTCTTTCAGATTTATGTAAGTCTCCATATCACTCTGACATTACTACCACAAAGACCCCAAAACTATAGTTCACAATGAAAAGAAACCTGAACTATAGCCTTAAGCAGTAAAATAACAATATTTCAGTACAGACGATAATCTGACATAATTATCGGTTGCTATGTCATGCCTTCTCGATCGGGTACAAAGGAAAAATTAAATCTGACCAAAGGGCCATAACTTTTTGTTTGGCCGACACTGCCCAGGCAAAGAGTACTATACTCGGTTACGCATCTTGATCAACTTTAAAGAAAAGAAAAGAAATAACATAAAAAGGCAATGGCGGTGTTGGATAAACTGTTTCTACAAATCTTTTTGTGAGGCATAGTTTGAGATTGTACATAGATAGAGACGGGCCCAAATTGATGGAGAATCGAGTTTTTTTCTTCTTATCTTTTACGTTTTTAATAATGACAAAAAATAAAAAAGACTACTGTGTATTGGAAAGGTGGTATAAAAAATGTTACAGTACATTTGGATTAGCGATTAAGACAACTATTTACATAAGTTTTATTTTTAGCTTTCTAAAGTTTTTTTTTTCATTTACTACTGATAAATTTTATTATTATTGGTAAAATATAAGATCACAGTAATTACTATTTTTGTCAACAGTGATACACAAATAAAAGCAACTTGTGCATTTTTTTTTATCTTTCTCAGAGAAATCATCTAATAACAAAAAACACGTTTCTCGAATAAACAAAGGAAGATATGTAGCGTGTGTAAAACTGTATGGCTCGTTGGAGTAGTAAAGAATAAAGTTCCAAATATTAATAAAGATTTAATGGTTTTAATATCACTGTTACGGTAATCCTATAGTTTCCTCAATTTTATTATTGGTGTCACAAAGTCATTCAAAATGGCAGCGTCTTGTTCATTTCCGGCGAGTAGGCATGCTGGGTAAATCCGCGAAGCAATATGTGCCTCACTGGGGATTGTGGGACGGCCCTCGGTCGCACTGACTTCCGGCCGAGACACAGAATTTAATTCTGCTAGACTGAGCTAGACATCAGTCACAAAAGAGAATCAGTTTTTTTGTGGATGGCGCACAATGTGTTTCTATAAAACATGTGATTAAGGAAGGAGAGAGAGAGAGAGAGAGAGAGAGAGAGAGAGAGAGAGGCAGAGAGATACAGAGAGAAAATAATGGAGAGCAAAAAAGAGAGTAGAGAGAGAGAGAGAGTGGAGGGGAGTGAGGGAGGGAGCGGGACGAAGAGAGAGACAGAGGCAGAGAGATACAGAGAGAAAATAATGGAGAGCAAAAAAGAGGATGGGGATTGACACAAAGCAAGAGGAGGAGGGATACAGGAAGAAGTTGGAGAAGATAGAATTAGGAAAGATTGTAAGAATGTTATTTAAGAGCACTGCTTGCATAGAAAAACAACACCCGCTTAAAAATCTTTGTCTCCTATTTGAAAGCGTCTAAATACCCAAAATTATACGTTTCTTTTACGAATCAATAAAGATATAAAACAAAGAAACAAAGAGATTAAATACAAGTCATGCTGTATTGTAACCCTAAACGTTTTATAAAACTGTTTGTGAAATTATTTAGAACAAAGTTTGAACATAAATGTATAACAAAGGAAGAGAGAGGCAAAAATACGCAGTTAGACATTTAACTCGAGAATGGGGGGCAAAGAAGGAAGAGGAGAACACGGTGGAAAGGAAAATAAAAAGTCATGCTATATTCTTATTCTAAAATGTTTATATAACATGTATTTATAAAAAATGTTTCAATATTTATAGCAAGGCTTGTCAAAACTGTCAAAATTTCGTCCGTCGTAAAGCATTCCCTAAGAAGACGTGAAACAAAGATATTAGCTGCGCTTGCTCTCTTTCTCTCTGTATCTCTCTCTCTCTCTCTGAGTCTCTCTCTGTCTCTCTCTGTCTCCCTCTCTCCACACAAACACACACACGCACGCGCACACACGCACACACAAACACACAGACATACGGAGAGAGTAAACTATCTTAAAAAAAAGAAGTTTACAAACATGGCCGCCGTGGACGTCTGGTAGAGAGCCGGGGTCTTTAGAGTTATCTCCCATTGCTCTTTTAAGTTGGCTTGCATAACGGAGGGGACAACCTGGCAACAAAAATAAACTTTATTTTTATATAATGTATACTGTTGACGCTCTGTGGCTCATGTTGAATACTGAAAGAAAAGGTTGCTTTGGACGGTGGCGTAGCAACAGAAAGCTACAGCTTTGTAGAAGAATTTTAACGGTTCTAAAAAATTATTGGAAGCGTCAGTTTCTCAATACGATATTCGTTTTGACTGGCGAGTGAGAGGTTCCTGGTTCAAATCTAAGACCAACGTCCATTTTTGTATACTATTTTTTTTTTAATTTCAGAAAATCCTTAAAAGCCCCACACGAAAATAATAAAAAAAATAAAACAAAATAAAGAAATAATACGAGCAAGAGGTCTGGTGTCAGAATCTTCGCTGGTAGACTCGTCGCCGTGTAGGTATCTTTGGTAAACCTGTTGGACATTAAACGGACAGTTGCCTGATTCCAAAATCTTTGATGGGCTAAGTTTGTAATGGTTGGATCGGTGTCAGTATAAACTGACTGGTTGAGACAGGACCCCAGATCTCCAGGCAGTCTCTGTGGCAGCACGTGATTTGTCAGAAGTTAGTTATCGGACACGTCTACGATATATTCTAGCTATTAACTTTGGATGATATAGAAACAATCTCCCTCAACCCTCTTTCTTTTCTTTACAGTCTGTGTCAGTGGTTTTGCCTTGTTGACTGGCTCGCTCAAGTTTTCTTGTACTAATATCTCAGCTACATTCTTATTTACATTCCTACATTTTTCAAACTGTATTGAGGCTGTGAGAAAATCATGTGTTTGTTTATTCTCAATTTTATTCCACCATATTTGATGCACCACACCTCTAGTATCTTAATGCCCTTGTGCCATACTCCATGCCTTGTGCCCATTGTAGACCCGCCTTTTGTTTTTAAGCTGTTCTTGTGAGAAAATCATGTGTTTGTTTATTCTCAATTTTATTTCTACCATATTTTGGTGCACCACACCTCCAGGATCTTAATGACCTTTTTGCGTGTTGTACTAGTTTTACACCCGCCTTTTGTTTTTAAGCTGTTCCAGTGCCTAATATGACGTAAAGTATTTCAGAAACACACCACTGCATCTCTTAATCTAGTTTTCCACCACCTCCCCACTGCTCTCGGTGTAAGAGAACTCAGATCTAGTTCCAATCTGTTTACAGAGCATGTCATTTTTCTAAACAATCCGACTCAATGCGGGGATAACTCGCCACATTTTATACCCCCCCCTGCTCAGTTACGTCCCCTTGTTTTCTCAGGTAGGTGTGACCCAGATAGAGTAAACACATTTTTAATGGAATAATTATTTACAGATAGAATGTGGGCAGAGCGGCGTTCTGCAAGTCACTGATATCTTTATCTGCAAGGATTGCAACTTGACTCATTTTGTTGTTGTTGGAATATTATGAAAGAAAATGAAGTAAAATTGCCGTGTGCTAAATGATGATTTTGAAAATGACCGAGAGTTTATGGTGTCTTTGTTGACATAGGTTGTGAAAAGCATTAGTGATTAAAGCACATTTTAGCAGTGGGTCATTTTTTTATATTATGCAGTTGGGAATACAGTAAGAGTGTATCATGGAATTTGCACTCTTTTTTTTTGTTTGTTCTAAAATATCTTCTCTCTCTCTCTCTCTCTCTCTCTCTCTCTCTCTCTCTCTCTCTCTCTCTCGCTTATAGACACGCTCTCTCTCTCTTTGTATCTCTCTTTATATCTATCTATGTTTAAACCAAAAAGACAGTTAGAGAGAGGTAGTGAAAGAAAAACTGAGTGAGCGGGAGAAATAATTACGAAAGGATAGCGGAAATCATCCGCTTAAACAGACAATACAACACTTTTTGTCCACAGAAGCCACACTTATACACTTCCCATTTTATAAACTCCAAAAGTTGCCAGTTGTTTCGCTAGAAACTAAACATGCAAACATGCACCAGGTAATGCCAACTTTACAGATATCCAGCATCAGGTGTGTAATCTCGATCCATTTTGAGCAAATTTTTGTATGTATTTTTGCCAGACATTCTGAATAGAACTCTTCTAGCAATGTTTTTAATTGGTCTCCAGTCTCTCAGTAAAGAAAAACAACAACAACATACAGATAGATAAATATCCCCGCTCTGGCCGAACTCTGACCTTTGGATCTCACGGGTTCTTATCAACCGAGGTAAACCTGGCGTTTCCTTTGTATATATAATACAACCACTGCTCTGGCCTTGTGCATACCATGGAACCTACTGGAACCTACTGAGCATCTGGGAATTGGTGAAGTTCCTGGTTTGAGAGCCGCTCTTGCTGTTGCGTTTTTGTTTTGTTTTGTTGTTGTTTTTTTGGTAGGGTTTTTGCCAACTTGTTAAGTCTATTGCGTCGCGTAGGGTCCCGTCGTCGAATGGGATCTTCCTCTGCTTCTTCACTTTTCAGTTGAGGTCGGTTTGTCATCAGCACGTTCTTTCCTTCATAATAGAAACTTCATAACTATTTTCATAACACAGCTAATATTATTACTAAGAAAAAAAATCATTGTGAGGAGAAAATACACAGCAATAAACAAAGTTTAAAATGCATCACCGCTCATAACGTGTTCTTCTCAAACAAATCGCGATGTGTGTCGTGTTCTATGGCAGAAATTTAGTTTTGGTTTGAGAGTACGTTATTATAGCTGGAACGAAGGACGCTATTTATCTTATTTGCCAAAATGTAAACAAAATAAGAAATACTGTGTCTGTCAGCCTTTAATAAAGGATTGTAAAGTTGATTAAATCCAAGCTCTAGTTTCTAGGAATGCAACTCGATATATAACGAGGTGTATGCCATTAAACTACCCTAAAGCGATTTTTAATGTGGTAACAATTTTGCGCACTGTACCTTTCAGATAATGCAGGCATTTATCTCAACTTATAATTACAATTGAAAAGTTACAAGATGGGTTGAGTTCTTTAAGTTGACGTCATTAATTTTGCGGTTCGCTTTTAGGTAAATGGATTTTCCCGAAAAGCAGAGAATAGATTTTTGTGTTCAGATTAATTTAATCTCCGAGTCTGCTTCAGGATAGAGTGTTGTCCTGGTGTGTTACAAGAAACAGATCCATGTACCGGCTTTCCTGGAAATGTCACGTCTCTTGCATTGTTCAGGTTGTGCCTGGTGGTGCGTACGATAGGCGGAGACCGACATATTTCGCAAAGTGACCTTTCATAAACATTCTTGAAATCAGCAGTACAGCCTCGGCAATATCATCATTATATTATAATCATCACCATCATCATCATCATCATCATCATCATCATCATCATCATCTTTCATCATTATTTTTTCAACCATATCATCATCATCATCATCATCATCATCATCATCATCATCATCATCATCATCATCATCATCATCATCATCATCATCATCATCATCATCATCATCATCATCATCATCATCATCATCATCATCATCATCATCTTTGTCATAATCATCATCATGATATTCACGTCGATCGGATAAAGGCATAAAAATAACTCATTATAATTAATTTTCTTTCATCCTCCTCACCATCATCATTTCCCCCTCCCCCTACACTCCCTCATCGTCGTAATTTTCAACTGATGCCGATTGCATGCACTGGTCTAGATTCTTTCGATCGTCAAATCTTTGTCTGTAAACACAATCATGAATTTTCGATTAATCACACTTTACATTTTTCCCAATTACCATGTTTAAGGATTGTGTAAAGTGAGGAATATAATGTGGCTTAAATTATTCCGTCTTGGTATTTTGAACTTCTCTTCACGCAACCTTCATGCTTGTACCAAAAATTTATTTTACCTAACTTCTTACACATCCAAACACCTATAAACTAAAGTGGTCTAGGCGGAAGCTAGATAGGCAAACCTCATTAATTCTGTAGATTATTTATTTATTTATTTATTTACTCATCACCTGCGACTAGCAATAAAGTCACAGCTGAGACTGAGCATGCAACCAGAGTGCTAATAAAGCTTTGTGTGTTATCTGTGTTATTAACTCTACCTCCCAGTCTGGCCTTTCATATAACACATTTTATTTACCGCCTGAAGACTAATTTAATAGGGAGATGAGAGATGGAATTTCCAATATAAAATATATCACAATAATTATGGATGTATAAAACTTAACTATTGCAGCGTTACAAAGAACACGCGGGAACATTATGATCAATTTAACGGTGCGGTGTGTCCGAGAATTCCCCATAAAATTATAATTAAATCCACCTTACAAAGGACGCGCAGGAAATAATAATGATAATTATAATCATGAAGAAAAAAACGACGCTTTGTTCTAAATAATTTCCTAAGCCACTTGGGGCGGTAAGTACAATTCATCGTAAGCCTTCTTTATCACATATAATTATTCTTACGACGAGTCGTAAGCTACCATATTATGTACACGTTGTACTTACAGACGGTGCATCTTTTCTTTACGTTGTCGTTTAAATGCAGCGCTGTTTATACTGCCCTTTAGAGTTTCTTTGTCTTTTCTGATCAAACCTGAAGGAAACTGCTTTGTGTGGCTAGGTATTTTCTTTGTGTTGTCTATACCTCAATCTGCTCTGTAATAAATCTTTACGAAAGATAATAAATTTGTAGCTATTAAAATATACAAAATGGTTAAGGTTTTACCATGTTATAAAAGTGTTAGTTTCCCAATAGCTCCCTTAAAATTTAAAAATTTAATTATAAGAAAAGTTGGGACAGTTAGAAACTTTTTATGTACTTCCAGCTTGTCTCAAGATTTTTTTTGCTACCGAATTTCAACTCACCATTATTAAGCGCTGAAATACCGCAACTACAGATGTTAAGACCTTTGTTATTGTTTAGACAAACTGTCACAATATGACCTTGTTTACCGTCTGTAGCAGTGCAATTTTATATTGGAAGAAAAAGAAAAAGAGAGAGTGAGAGAGAGAGAAAGAGAGAGAGAGAAAGAAAAGAGAGAGGGAGAGGGAGAGAGAGAGAGAGATAGAGATAGAGAAATCGAGAGAGCGAGAGAAAGCGAGAAACGAGAGAGAGGGGGGTGAGAGGGGGAGAGAGCTAGAGAGAGAGGATGGGAGTGAGAGAGAGAGAGACAGAGAGAGAGAAAGAGAGCAAGAGAGAGGCAGAACAACAGAGCTCTTTATCCATAGTACGCCTCACATGATACTAAGAAAGTCACTACCGGTACTACAGAGTGCGACTACTATCACCATCTACTGTTACAGGCGGCAGACCACTGTGCTTAGCGGTGTGGATTACAGTCGGTGTAGTGTTTCTATGGCCGGTCACGTCCGTTACTGGGTGAGTTTTTGATGGGGTGAGTTGTACAGATGGTCGCTGGTAAGGCTTTCGTAGGTTTTAATGGAGGCAGGGTGTTGTTTGAGAGGGATGGGAAAGAGAAAGGGTTGTTGTTGTTGTTGTTGTTGTTTTTGTTGTTGTTGTTGTTGTTTTTGTTAGGTTGTTTTAGTGTTCAATGTCATCACTATTATAGGAGATGAGAGAGGGAGTCGAAAAAGAGAGAGGGAAATAGGGAAGTAAGTATAAAAGAGACAGTCAGGTGGAAGAGAGAGCGAGAGAGATACAGAGAGGGAGAGAGGGAGAGATACAGACAGACAGACAGACAGATAGGCAGAAAGACAGACAGAGAAAAAAAAAGAAAAAAAGAGGTAAATAGATATAACGCTTATTATGTAATGGCTTTATAATACATAAACATGCAATATAAATGACAGTTTTATGAAATATAAACTAAGAAAAAATTTTTAAAAATTTGAGAGAATGGAAAAAAGTTGTTATTTATCTCTCGATGAATAAAATTATGGAAAAAAACACACACATACACATAACACAGAGCACTACTTTCATTCCTTATATTCCTGAAAAATGCAATAACTAGGTTCAATATTTTCTTCAAATAATTCTTTTTTTAATCTCGTATCCTTATATTGATGGTATTGAACGGCTCATTGTTTGTTTTACAGTCCTTTGTATTGACTTTGTATTCATTATCTTTAATGTTGACAACCCTAGCCTAGGGTCAGACTATGTTCATGGTAATGTTATTGAAAGTCTACAAAACAAATTATTACGTTTCAGTAATGTGTAATTACAAAAAATTAATATGTACATGTGCTAAAAGAAGTTATTTCATCAGTTGTTCCCCTTAACCCGCCAGATTGTTCAATGGGTAGAGTAGACCTGCATGTGATAAACAATAAAACATCAAGAGAGAGAGAGAGCAGACAGACAGAGAGAGACAGACAGAGAGAGAGTTAAAGAGAGAGTGAGTTAGAGAAATAAACAGAGAGATATATAGGGAGAGGGAGACAAAGAGAGACAGAGAAACACAGGGAGAAAGTGATAGAGATAGATAGAGAGAGAGAGAGAGGGGGGATAGAAAGAGAGAGAGGATTGAGGTTCAGCTGTCTCGTCCTATAGATAACTACTAAAACCATGTAACTGTAAATCCTGTCTAACGCACACCTTCTTCGCCTCTTTCTCCCAACTTTGTTTACCTTAAAAATTAATGTGAGTCGGTGTGGGTATCGGGTTGGCCTTCTTTTTTCCCTTTTTCTTTCTTTATTTTTTTTTTGTTTCTTTCATAGATGTATTTCGTTTTTCTGGTCTTTAACGCTGATTTCACAGAGACGCGCTGACCGTTTAAACCGCCATATTTTTACAGAATAATGAAGGACGTAGGTACTCAAACATCGCGTGGTTGTTAGTGGTTCGTGGTTCTGTGATTCTATGATTTACTGCGTCCTCAGAGAACGTTTTCGTCTTATTGTAAATATTAGGAGGGAGAGAGAGGGGGGGGGGGGGGAGAGGGGGTAGAGAGAACGGAAGATAGCCGTCATATTATATCAGAAACAGAGAGACAGTCGCCAAACGGATAGAGAGATCGACAGAGAGAGAAGGAGAGGCAGAGAGAGGGAAGGAGAGAAAGATAGAGAAAAAGAGAGATACAGAGAGACAAAAACACAGAAGAGATAGAATTGGTAGGGAGGAAGGGAGATTCTGGTTAAATAACAGAAACAGAGAGACGCTGAATAAAGAGAGAGAGAGAGAGAGAGAGAGAGAGAGAGAGAGAGAGATAGAGAGAGAGAGAGAGAGAGAGATAAACAGAGAGATAGATAGTGAGAGGGAGAAAAAGAGAGGCAGAGAAGCACAGAGAGAGAGAGAGAGAGAGAGAGAGAGAGAGAGAGAGAGAGAGAGAGATAGAGAGAGAGAGAGATAGGGGTGGGGTTGAGCTTTCTCTTCCTATAGATAAGTACTAAAACCATGTAGCTGCAAATCCTGTCTAACCACACCTTCTTCGCTTCTTCTCTCCCAACTTTGTTTACCTTAAAATGTGAGTCGGTGTGGGTATCGGGTTGGCCTTTTTTCCTCCCTCTTTCTTTCTTTCTTTCATACGTGTATTTTGTTTTTCTGGTCTTTAACGGTGAATTCACAGAGACGCGCTCACCGTTTGAGAGAGAAAGAAAGAAATAGAACAACCAGAGCGGTGAGCGATGAGGAAGGATGTCAAAACAAATAGAGAGAGGCTGGCAGATGAGCGACTCGAACCCCCCACCCCTCATTCCGCAAAAACAAAGCAACAACCTGGGATTCAATGAGATGTGGAGGGTAGGAGGTCAAACATGTGTTTCAAATTAGAGTTAATAAAAACATTTTTTAGCTCAATCCCTATCTCCTACCCTTCGCCGCCTCCAACCCCCCTCCATCCAAAAAAAAAAAAGAAAAACAAACACGAAAATAAAATAACAAAAACACAAAAAAAAAATAATAAACAACAAAAAAACACCGACCTGTATGTCCATCTTTGTCGGTCTTTCACGCATAATCTCATCTCTCTCTGTCGTCTGCCCTCTTACCTCATTCTCTAACCCCCTCGCTCTCTCCCTCGAGCTCTGTATTTCTCCCTCTGTCTCTGGCTCTCTAACCCTTTCTCTTTCTCCCTCTTTCTCTCGATTGCTCATCTCCTTCTCTCAGTCTGTTTACCTCTCTCTCGCTCTCTCTCTCTCTCTTTTCTATCTCTCCTCTCCTCTCTCTCTCTTACTCGGAAAACGCGCGTCCTCTCCCACCCCTCCCTACAGTACAGTACACCCTCACAGCCCGCACAGCGTCAAACCTAAATCTAAATCTAGCTCTAGATTCTCTCCCCTCTCTGCGAACTCTAAATCGAGATCTCAATTCCCAAACGGGCGAGTAAGTCAGTGCCTGGGCCAGCTAATCGAGTAATCGCCTTACCTATGTTCTGTTTCACACGGTGGGTGCGGTACTGGCGCAGGTCTGAGCGCTAACCTGGCACTTGCCCTTGAAACACGACCTGGGGGAAGTACAATGATCTGGGTCTGAATCTGGATTATGTAGATATCTGGTTATTACCAGCAGCCCGCCGACAACCTGCGCAGCGCGAGATTCTAGGTCTAGATCTAGAGAGAGCTCAGAGAGAGAGATAAAAATTCTAGGTCTAGATCTAGAGAGCGCTCACAGAGAGAGGAGATAAAAACTCTAGGTCTAGATCCAGAGAGCGCTCAGAGAGAGATAAAAATTCTAGGTCTAGATCCAGAGAGCTCAGAGAGAGGAGATAAAAACTCTAGGTCTAGATCCAGAGAGCTCAGAGAGAGAGAGAGAGAGATAAAAATTCTAGGTCTAGATCCAGAGAGCTCAGAGAGAGGAGATAAAAATTCTAGGTCTAGATCCGGAGAGCTCAGAGAGAGAGAGATAAAAATCCGCTAGCGTGAGCACAATATCGCTCGTGGAATAATGGATTATTGATGTGTGTAAAGTGTGTGTGTGGTGATTCCTAATTGGATGGTTTATCGTTGGTGCCGGATTTCTTGTCTTTAAGTGGCTCTCACATAGAAACGATGTTTAAATACCATCTTAATCAAACATGTGCGGATTCAACCGTTTAATTGGAAAGTTTTCTATTATTATAAATAAGAATAATATTGTGTAGAAACGATGTTTAAATCCCATCTCAGTGAAATTTGTGCGGGCTTTATCGTTTTATTAGAAAGTTTTCTATCTTATAAATAAGAATAATATTGTGTAGGTTTAGAAATACATCTACTATTTTGTAGGCATCGTTTACTTTGTAGCTGGATATAGCCCATAGCGTATGCGATACCAGTAGGTTAGATATCGAATTTCTTTGTCTATTTATGGTTGCATTAGAACGTGTGTTGGAATAAATAATTAAGATACATTTTCGATTAAATTATATCGCAGGACAGTTTAATGGTGTAATTCGCTGGATTAACAATTCTCTTATGTGAGCAGAATCGTGAGTAAATTGGAGGTATACAAATAATTTAATACAGAGCGTTTGTGGTGAGTCCTAGTATAGTGGAATTCTTACCAAATTCCTCGTCTTTAGGTACTGAGTAGTTTTATGAAAGCGAGGATTCTGTAACTAAATTCCACATATCGTGGTTTGAAAATAACAAAGTTATAATTCCTTCTTTATCTGTATGACGTTAAAATCTTAATATTGTCACATCACAAAGTGTATGGATGGTGGGTGAGTTGGTGCTATAGAAAATACAACATACTTGAGAACAGGGAGAAGTGAGTGTGTGTGTCTCTCTCTCTCTCTCTGAGAGATAGGGGTTCAGCTTTCTCTTCCTATCTTGTTGATATCACATCACAATATGTATGGATGGTGGATCAGCTGGTGCTATATAGAAAATACAACATAGTTGAGTAGAGGGTCATTGTGTGTTGATTCTTGGTGGGATTCGTACACAATTTTTTTGCCTTTAGATGATTTTATGCGAGCAAGGATGCTGAAACTGCATCTAAATATACATGGATATAAATGTTCTATAAGAATACCTCGTTAGAATAGATAGTTAAATATTGTAGTTTGTGAGGCAGAGATTCGACTTGGCTATACATCACCGCTTCTCCTGTAGCTAGTCTTTATTGATACCATTTCCTCAACAACAATCATCGTATCAAAATCAATTCATCGATGTTTGTGTGTGTGGGTGTGTGTGTGTCGACCTGTGGTAAATCCGTGTAACAACATTGACAAGTCCTCTAAGTTTACAATCCCCGTTTCCATGGCAACATCTCTTGAATATTCATAATGATTTGATGGACCAACTCAAACAAAACAAATAACAAACAAACAAAAACGCCACTTCGGTCCCACTACGACAAATCAATGCTCGTCAAATATTAATAGGAACATTACAAGATTGGTACGCAGGCTGCAGTTTTTAGCTCTATGTGTTCCGGAAAAGTTGGTTTGATGTAACCTTTAGGTTTTGTTGACAAATTTTTACAATATCTCATGAAGTTGTGGGATTCTTGTGAGAGTTCAAAGTTGATGATTCTTTTAACAGAACAATGAAAATCAAATTGCTCAAGCCTACCAGCCTATTCGAAGCTTGTTGGTCGCCAAAACAAATGTTGGTGTTCCTCAAATCCTAGCTGCCAGAGACGGTAAGGTCTCAATTTGTAATTTCTGTCTCTGAAATAATTCAATCCTTTTTTTGTGCTTTGTTTTACTTAATCTTAAATCACCGTTTTATATCTCTCCAAATAAATTATTTTATTTTTTGTTGTTGTTGTAGAATCTACTTTTACTGGTCAAATAAGATTAAAAAAAAAAATAAAAAATAAAGGCCATACAAAATTATCTCATAAACAAAATCAAAACAACTTCGATAAAACTCTAATCACTAGTTAACCAATCAATCCTATCGAATATTAATGGAAATACAACAAATGGAATGATAGGCACAGGAGAAGGGGGGAGGGGAGGGGGCGGTTCTTATTTCAATGGTGTTGCACTAAATTGAAAGCCTCCATAATGTTTTTCTGTTTAGTCCAGTAAACCCATCTACATAAATTGTCATATTTGTTATTATTATTATTATTATTATTATTATTATTATTATTATTATTATTATTATTCAGTGACAGCTTGGCCCGGAATCCAGATACATCAGTTGTGCGTTATCCCCTGGAGTTATAGAGTCTAGCAATATATGAATTTATGATTCGGAGATAGATCAGTTGTGCGTTATCCCCTGGAGTTATAGGGTCTAGCAATGTATGAATCTATGATAGAGATTCGGAGATAGATTAGTGCTGTGCTATCACGTGGATATAGACTTTAACGCTATACTGATAGTGTGCGGAGGTAGATTTTCGTTGTGTTATCACGTGAATTTAGAGCAGTTACCATACTGATTCCAATACATGGCTTTGTGGTAATAATTCATTGACAAAATATGAAGCTGGCTAATAAATTAATAGTAGAAATATTCGTTTTAATGTAGCTGTTTTGTTTAAGTTGTTGGCCATTTCTTCTAATCTAAAACGTTTTCCAAACAGAACGTAATACTATTATGTTTTGGGTTAAGCAGCAATGGATATTTGTTGGCTGTGTGAAACCATGTATAATGTTACATTCCATGTGTATCGTTTACAAGTTGGATCTAGTGCAATGCAGAGAGTCATTAGTTTATTAATGGCCAGATTGTGCCATTGTGATGACAGAAAGGAGGTCAGGGAAATTGATAGACGGGCTGGCAAACCCAAACAATGCAGAATTGGTTTGGAACGAAGCTTTATTCAGTCAATGTGGACATACATTCATATCGGAAATAAAATTAATATTAGGAAATGTTCACAGAACAAAAAGCAATACGTGATTGTAATTGTACAGCAAAGTATGGATTAATGTTACATGATGACTTAACACAAACAACAAAACGCATCTACCACTTCTGTCTGTCTGTCTGTCTGCCTGTCTGTTTGTCTGTCTGTCTCTCTCCCTACATATCAATCACTCTATCTATATATCTGTCTATATATCTATATATCTCTCTCTGTCTTCCTTTGTGCCCCTCTCTCTATGTTTCTGTCTGTTTGTCTGTCTGTATTTCTCTCTCTCTCTACCTCTCTCTCTCTCTCTCTCTCTCTCTCTCTCTCTCTCTCTCTATCTATCTCTATCTCTCTCTGTGCTCTCTCTCTCTTTCCCTCTCCTTCTGCCCCTCCCTCCCTCCAGCACTATACACCTAAATGCATGCACAAAGTATTTATGAGAGTGAGTCTAGCAGATGAGTCCTGTGACAGACTAGACTGATAGACCGACACGATGCGGGCCTGAGTTTATGATAAAACCATCCTGGTGGTTTGTATGCTCTAGTGATAGAATGATATAGATCTAGATCTAGAAGTAGGCCCCGCCTCGATCAATGACTAGATCTACTGAAATGTTGATGCGATGCTATGCCAGATATGATATGATGAGTCAGGCTTTTCTGTGAGAATGGTTACTGTGACATGGTGGAAACTTTGTTTGTTTACTAGATCTAGTACATGTGATAATGAGTAAAGTTTTACTGTTAGTAAATTGGGTGAAATTTTTAAATGTAACAATTTTTTAAAGGTGGATTCTCTATTCCTGACCTCTACATTAACGTCATTCTCTGTTATGCTGATGGATCTACAAGTTTTGTTTTTCAAAATGTGGAATGGAGAAGTTTAGGCTAAGCAGTGTTTTTTTTTTTCATATAAAATTACACAAGAGTGAAGATATTGTGTGCTAAGTTATTACTTTCGCTAAAAATATTTTGACAAATGTTTGGGTGGAGCTACCGTTATATATTTGTGCTGGTATCTTGGTTAATGGGGTTTTACACTATTAGAAACCTGAGGCGTATATAATAGTTATTAAAAGTGAAAATTATGGTCATTGAGATTGGTTCTGAACACAGCTATGACTATTTTCTCCTTGTTCATATCAGTTGGTCATATGTTAACTCTGTCAATCTCTCTGTCTTTGTGTCTCTGTTACTATGTCTCTTTGGCTGTCTGTCTCTCTCTCTCTGTCTCTCTTTTCTTCACTGCCTCTCTCTGTCTCTCTCTGCCTTCTCTCTCTCTGTCTCTCTCTCTCTCTCTCTCTCTCTCTCTCTCCTTTCTCTCTGTCTCTCTGTCCTCTCTCTCTGTCTCTCTCTGCCTTTCTCTCTCTCTCTCTTTCTCTCTCTCTATCTCTCTATCCATCTCTCACGGTACTACTGTTCGCCCATTCACTATGCAGGTGGGATAAGTTCATAATAAAAACACCGATCACCGCGGGATGTATAGATCCAATAGAGTCGGTGCCGTCAAGTTTTCAATCAGCGCGAGATTCGGTTTTGTTTACACTCCAGCTTCTAGCCAGATCTGGTGTTACTATTTACTAGTTCTTACTACAGGCTACAGCTCCCAGCTAGTCGTAGGCTTCAGTTCGCATGTAACCGTTTTAGCTGTTTTGCTTTTTTTTTTAACTTGGATCTTCTTCATATAAATTCACGACAGACAGATTCTTGCAGTTGCAGCAACATTAATGAAATGGTAGGCTAATTGGCGAGAGAGAGGGAGAGAGAGAGAGAGAGAGAGAGAGAGACAGAGAGAGAGAGACAGAGAGAATCAAAGAAACAAAGAGGTTAAGAGAAAGAAGCAGAATGAGAAAGAGAAAGACAAGTGGATGGAGAGCTAGAGAGAGAGAGAAGCGAAAGGGAGAT
>RQTK01000268.1:218146-236615 GCA_003991915.1 Elysia chlorotica | reverse complement strand
GAAAGAGAGAGAGAGAGAGAGAGAGAGAGAGAGAGAGAGAGACGGTAAAAAGAAAGAAAGAGTGACAGATAGTCAGACAGACAGACACATACACAAAAAGAGAGAGATAAGCAGAATACAGACAGACAAAGAGAGAGAGAGAGAGAGAGAGAGAGAGAGAGAGAGGGTGAGAGAGAGAGGGAAAGAGAGAGAAGGAGATGGATAGAGATAGACGGGAGTGAGAGAGAGGGAGACAAACAGACACACAGAGACAAACCGAGAGAGAGAGAGAGAGAGAGAGAGAGAGAGATAGAGAGAGGGAAGAGAGAGAGGGGGGGGGGGGGAGGGGGGGAATGGGAGAGACTGATAGATGGAGACAGAGAGGCAGAGAATGTGAGATATAGAATGAGAGTGAATGGAAAAAGTGAGAGAGGAGAGAGAGGAGAGAGGGGGGGTAAGGAGAGATTGAGACACAATAAGAGAGAAAGAGAAAGGAACATAGGGCGACAGAGATTTTCCGCTCCGCCTGGTGTACCCGAGTCAGTAATTCTTAGGAATTTTCAGTTTATTCTCACAAACACTCACACACACACACACACACACACACACACACACACAAATATATCACGGAACTTTTACTTTATAATCTCCAAAATTTAACCCAGACGTATCCAAAATCCGAAATGCCGGAGTGTACAAGTATTAGAATGAACATGTCTGATTACCCGTACCTTCGCTTAAATCAAGTTCTGGCCAAATTTCCACCAAGGCCTTCAGTACAGCTGTATATGTATTGGATACTGTGCCTTACCTTCTCTAGGGAGACCACGCCGGTAATTACGCCCCTTGACTACTTCGTACTTGATTACAATTTACAACCAAGACTGGTTACTCTAGCTGTATGCTCTTCTATATACATATCAGTCTCTCTCTCTCTCTCTCTCTCTCTCTCTCTCTCTCTCTCTCTCTCTCTCTCTCTCTCTCTCTTTCTCTCTTTCTCTCTCTCTTTCTCCCTATGCCCATTTGGAACATAAAATGACCAATCCTACCTCTCTCTAGGGACTAATTTAGTAGCCTAAACCTCCAGACTAAATCTAGCTGGAGTGTCCAGCAGTACAGACAGTCGAGCGGTTTAAACTCTCACAGAAAGTCACACATGTTACATTGCCATAGTCTCCTCGTTATTCTTAATCTCTACACTATCCTATTTCATTTTTAAAACACTCTAAACGTCTAGTATTTTAACAATGTTATTCGACTCTTTACAGCTGAGGAAACGATATATAAAGGAGGCGATTAAATTATTAACAAGCTATATTATAGGTTTACGTTAAAGTCGTAAGTTTGCTTTCGTATAAATGAATAACTTCTGCAGAGTGTTACTAAGATTCTACATGTACTGTCTGAAAAAACTTAATACCGACATAGCGCATGGTTAAAATAATATTTGGGATTTTTTTAATGAAAGGAAAGGAAAGGATTGCGGATATCCTAAAAAATGTTCCTGCTTCTTGGACCAACTTATTAAGGTTTTCAATTTTAGCTGCGAAACAGTTGATACAATGGTGCTCATTGTATTGCCATAATAAATAGAGACAGCGAGAGAGAGAGAGAGAGAGAGAGAGAGAGAGAGAGAGAGAGAGAGAGAGAGAGGGGGATAGAGAAAGAGGGGAAGGGTTAATAAGATGCTGAGATAGAAAGTGGACTATATAAACACTGAGCTCTGTACTATTCAGACACCGCTATGGCTGAGGCGTCTTGACGTATGTCCGTACCAAAGAGGTTCCCCTAGTACTAAAGTGAGAGAGATACTCGTACTACAACGGTTAGGTTTGTACTTCCCGGTAGAACAGTGTGAGGGTCTGTTGTTAGGTTCGAGTGCACTGTACTCCAGGAATGTTGGATCGTGAGTCACACAGTACTAGCAGAGTGCTTACCACGGCATTTATAAATATTTATATAACCGTCACTTCTGCGGTGTAATACCCTACCTCACTATCTAAAACAAATGAAACAAAATTAAAAACCGAGAACGATTTAGAGTCATTTAGAAGTGGGAGTGGGATTTTGCGTTGTGCAGCTAGTGTTAGGTAATGTTTGAGGGACAAAGAAAAGTAGTGAGTGGTAGGGTGGCAAAAAAGCTCAGTTGGTGAGTGGTAGGAGTCGCCAGCAGGAGATCCACAGATCAAATCTCAGATGGGTCGCCCGGCTCTCTGTACACGTCATGGGGAACGTAACATGATTGACCTATAAGAACAAAAAAAAAGGATTGAAATAAAAAAAACAACAACACAGAAATGTGAAGTTATTACTTTGGAGATAGAAAAGTATGATACAAATATACGTCTAATTAAAAAAATAATATTAAAAAATATAAATTACCCTATCCTTTCATCCCTCATTGAATGCATTTTAATAGTAATGCTAGAAATTGTAAACGAAAACGAAGTGTTTCCAAAGTCTATTTTTACCACATCTGTGCAAAGTTTTATGTCTCCTAGATTTTGTTTAAAAATCCCATACAACGCACACATATGAACCAAGAGAGATTGTTCGGACACTTTGGTCGTTGGACGAGACCTCTACCAGCTGAACTGTTAAGAAACGTGCCAAAACCATTCAATGAGGCTTTTTTCTATATGTCTGTTTGAACGTCCTCGACAATTTAAAGGTGACTGTATCAGGATCTTTTACCGTGGACGTATTTCTCTATATATAACGCACTTTTATTTAATACGACAATTTAAAGGTGACTGTATCAGGATCTTTTACGGTGGACGTATTTCTCTATACAAACGCACTTTTATTTAACTTATGCGGAATGGGGTGAATCGTGAATGCATAATTATGCATGCCTATTACTGAATTGGGTTTCAGAACTATTCAAATTTTTAAGTGAATTTTTTTTGTCCAGGGCGTAAAGTGCAGTTCTCTCGCTGGAGAATAATGTGTCATTGATATGAATACAGTTAAAATATAATGTGAAAGAAGGGTGAGATAGAAGAGAGGCGGAGGAAGAGAGAAAGAGGGATAGGGGGAAAAAAAAGAGGGAAAGGGGGAGAGAAGGAGAAGAGAGAGAGATAGAGAGAGAGAGAGAGAGAGAAGGAGAAGAGAGAGGAAAAGGAAGGAAGGAGAGAGAGAGAGAGAGAGAGAGAGAGAGAGAGAGAGAGAGAGAGAGAGAGAGAGAGAGAGAGAGAGAGAGAGAGAGAGAGAGAGAGAGATAGAGAGAGAGAGAGAGAAAGTGAGAGAGCGCGCAAAAGGAAGGAGAGAGGGGATGTATATTTCCAAAAAGAGAAATACACCACCATACAAACCGCAAAAAACATAGTTTTTCGCTCATTTCTATAACGACATTCTAAGGGGATTTTTTAACTCCAACTCTACTATTCTTGATAGATACATGGCACAAACTAATAGTTTAAAATCGATACAGAGCGAGACGGAGAGAGAGAGAGAGAGAGAGAGAGAACTATTCTTGATAGATACATGGCGCAAATAATTAATTTAATATTGATACAGAGCGAGAGAGAGAGAGAGAGAAAGAGAGAGAGAGAGGGAGAGAGAGAGAAAGAAAGAGAGAGAGAGAAATAGAGCGAGAGAGAGAGAGAGAGAGAGAGAGAGAGAGAGAGAAAACAAGAAACCTTTATGGGAACATAGTTTTTTGCTCATCCCTATTTCACGCGGGAATTTCCAACTCTCACTGCTATTGTTTTGATGCATGGCGCAAACCAAGAGCTAAAGTGAAACCTCTTCAGAGAAGACGCCCGTGTAATTTCGAGTCAGCGCTAGGAGAAAGCAGTTGTACTCTCTAACACTACAATGCTGCCATTGTTTTTGTTGTAAACACTTGGTACTATTGTGGTTAACTTGTGGGAACAAAAGTGACTGTTGTATTGTGTAAAATGGAATCCTGATCTAACAACAAGCCTGCGACAGTTATTGGTCAATTATTCTATTCTTATATGTCGTGATTGTGAAACTATTAGCATATCATTTTAATGAAAGTTGTTGATTAGAAGTCGAATGTTATGTTTTATAACAGCACGGCTTTTTCAGAAGAAATACTTGGAAATAAATACCCTGGGTCTAAAGTACACGATTGATCCTCACTTCATGTAATGGATTCCAATTCTCTAGCGGAAAGAACCAAACATTAAATAGCCCTCCACTTTCCATCTCTACCCCTCTCCCTCTTTGTCTCTGTCTCTCTGTCTCTCTCTCTCGTTCACTCTCTCTCTCTCGTTCTCTCTCTCGCCTGTATTTCTCTCTCTCTCACTCTCTCTTTCGTTCTCTCTCGCGCCTGTATTTCTCTCTCTCTCTCGTTCTCTCTCTCTCTCTGTCTGTCTCTCTACGCCTCTCTCACTTTCTCTCTCTCTCTCCCTCTCTCTCTCTCACTCTCTCTTTCTCTCTCTCTCTCCCTATCAACCCTCTCTACCCATCTATCTATCTTTATCGCTTTCGCTCTCTTAGTTCAAAGCCTCCTAATTCATTGTTGTTTATTAAGAGCCTCCTCTTGCTAAACACAGTCTCGACCTATCTATATAAACTAACAGGTTCTTCTGCAAATCTCTTTACATGATTTTACTTTCCCACGCTTAATAACACATCTAAGAATACACAGGCATAGCACTGTATGACTCAATAGTAAATCTTTGCTATGGACGGCACATTTCATTACTAAGTTACACCCTTAAACTGACATATTATGTCCAAATGAATAAAGAAAAAAGTTAATAACAAATAATTTGGACAGCTTGTTGTGGGTGTACAGTTGTCTACAGGATGTCCTGGTACAAACAAAAACAAAACAAAATAAACCAAAATAAAACGTGGAAAAAAGATAGATTGTAAAATAGTCATTTAAAGAACAAACAAGAGATAAATACAAGTTAAGTGCCGG
The DNA here is from genome assembly GCA_003991915.1 of Elysia chlorotica. Lineage (NCBI taxonomy): Eukaryota > Metazoa > Mollusca > Gastropoda > Plakobranchidae > Elysia > Elysia chlorotica. The sequence continues at coordinate 231,736 of RQTK01000268.1, read as the reverse complement.
AAACACTCTCTTTAGACTTGGTGACAAGAGTTATTGTTCTTGATGAGCATGCAATACTCAATACAAAATACTAACTTTGTGTTAAAACTGTACCCTGAGAAGGTTTGGGCAAACCATTCTAGATAATTGAAATAAAAACTTGTTGTATTGAGTAATTACAGGGAAAAACTAAAAGTTTCTTTCTTTATTTCTTTCTTTGTATATCATTGGATTATCATTGAAACATGGACTTACATTTTACTGAGAATAACAGCATGTAATAATATGTTCTAGATATAATTTAACTCACACATTATACACAAACAACAACAACAACAACAACAACAACAACAACAACAACAACAACAACAGCAGCAGCAGCATCAACAACAAAAACAGCAAAAAACAACAATAGCAATAAAAACAATTTCAATAACACTTAGAACAACAACAGCAACAGCAACGACAACAACATAATCAACAACAACAAATAACGAGTGGCATAGATGTATGCATTACTTGTAGTGTTTAGAACAACCAACGCGTAATGTACATAACATAACTAGAACTATATTTCTGTTTGTTACGCGGCTGTTTCTCTGAGTAAAATCTAACATTGCCCAGACCGGGGGTAGAAAGATTTGGTTGTTATGATTCTAACAAATTATGTTTATACTCCTTATGCGTTTGTTTTTGTTACTCTATATAAGGGATGGGTAAACCAGGACTAGCAAGGTGTGTTTGTGTGCACCTCCTGATATAATATTATACTTCTCTAAAATGCACACATTTGTTGGCAGCTTTGCAATAGGCGGAGGATGGGTAACACAGTGCTTCCGACATTGCACCAAAAAGCATATAATTTGTACATTATTTCCGTGTATTTAATTGACTTGAGTGTATATGTTGATAGATAGTTGGGTTGGTAGCTTTAGGAAAGCTGTGTGTGAAGGTGGCAGCGAAGCAGATAGAAGGATGGAGAGAGAGAGAGAGAGAGAGAGAGAGAGAGGGAGAGAGAGAGGAGGGGGAGATGTTAAAAGAAAGAAGAAGAGTGTATGAGTTTAGGCTCCGTTTGCATTCGGTTTAAAAAATAGTTTTAGTGTGTTTGTGGTGTTGGGGGGGGGGGTGTGGTGGGATAGACGGAAAGGGAAATAAAGTTCTGGATGTGTTTACAAATAGATTTAAAATTATCATTGTGTATGTGAGGGGGGGGGGGCAGAGGCCAGACAGAGGGATAGCGAGAAACAAAGAGGGAGGGAGGGTGAGAGAGAAAGAAAGACAGAGACATAAGCAGAGACGGTCTGCACAGAGAGAGAAAGAGGGTGAGAGGTAGAGAGAGAATGAAACAAAACGTAGGAATTTGGGCTGCTTTGCATTCGGTTTAAATAATTGTTGAGGTGGGATTGTGGGTGATGGGTGGTGGTCGGGGTGAGGGACAGACAGTAGTATAGGCGAAAAGGGAGAGGAAGATAGATAGATAGAGAAAAGGATAGTGAGAGGTACATTCAGAGAGAGAGGCTGGGTTTACGATCGGTTTAACATAGTCATTGGATGAGAGAGAGGTAGAGGGCAGACAGGGAGGTACAGAGATAGAGAGAAAGATAGGTAGATTGATAGAGAGAAATATGTGTAAGGAGAGAAAGAAACAGAGCGTGAGAGTCCAGGCTGTGTTTACATTCGGTTTAAACAGTTACCGCAGAGTGGTGCTTGCTGACTCAGCTGTACAGTTGGGGGGGTTCCAACAATTGTATGTGCTGCGGACCTGATAGAGATAATACAGACTAACACAAAATAAAAGACATATAGACAGACTTTGACAGATATGTACAGACAGACAGACATCATGAAAGATGGATTAAGAAAATAAAGAAAGAATAATTATAAGCAACGAGATCAAAAAAAATTCTGGAAAAGACAGACATTTTACATTGAAAATAATAAAAAGATGGTTGCAAGTGAACTGTTGGAATGAGGACCTGAGATATTTACGGAGTGAAGGAATGTAAAGTGATCAGAGTTACGTTTGAGTTTGAGTTAGTTTTAACGTCAAACGTTAGCTCTATGTAGAGTATATTGTGGACGGGCCCCGCGACTGACGTCTGAAAGTTGTATGTGCTGCCACACACGACACAGGACGTATTACATATTCAGCTTAACGCGAAACAAATGAAAATATAATATTCCAAGACTTTGTTACGCTCTCTGAGTTATTTATAAATTGTAGAACATAGCAAAAATACTCTATTTTTTGCTTAGTTATAGAGAGAACGAGATAGAGATAGATAAATTGTGTGTTAGTAATGTTGTTGCCTTCTTTAAATGGGAAAGTCTCTTTCTCTCTACAGTATAAACATTATGAATCATTAACAACTATCGCAACGCACCTCGAGTGGTCTCAGCTTCCAATCACTTATTATCTAGTTTGTGGTTTGTGCGAATCTGTTCCCTGGATTCTCACATGTCCACACCAGTCAGGAATTGAACTCTCTGAATGTCTTCACTAATCGGATTGCCGGTGGTGCAGTAGCTTAATGCTTTGGACTGCGAGTAAAACGTCCCGGGTTCGGATATCAGTTGGGGCTTTTACCTCTATATATAGAAATCTTAAGGAAACTTACCGGACGCAAAAACTATAAGAGGTTGCATAAGTTTCAGTTGTTTTTTTTAATTGTGCTTCCGTACCGTTTGTAAATGGAGCGAAAGATTCGTGTGTTGAGCAATTATTTTAAAGTAATGGTGTGAGTACTGTGACACGTTTCACGTGTACCCTGTTCACGTTCTAAGCAAGATATCTGGATGTACACAGGATTCCCTCATGCTATTGGAGGTTTAGATGAAGCACTCGGAGATGTACAGGCTCAATTCTTGGTCTGAGACCAACGGGTAAGATACGGAAACTTTCACGAAATAACAAAATAACATGTAAACTAGTTGCATCTTTTTACAGAGCATTAACTGATGGTGGTGGAACGGGAAACTATAAGGTTATTAAGGTGGATTAATAACGATGTGTTAACGTATAACATTCTTGTTTTCTTTCTCTCCCTCTCTTCACAGGTGTGACACACAGCTCACCCTAAAAAGCTACAGGTGAGTACTCTACTGCTAGACATCTAGGCGACTGTGCTGTGGTGTGTTTTTTTTGTGTCTTGTGTTTCTACTTGTGACTGTTTTGTTCCGTTTCTCGCTTATATTAATTTATTAAGATTATTACTTTGGCTCAGCTCAACTCTTTTTTGGTCTCTCGTTTCAGTGGTTTTTCAGTTTGTTCATCTTGCCTATTTCGTTGTTGTTGTTGTTGTTGTTGTTGTTGTTGTTGTTGTTGCTGTTGTTGTTGTTGTTGTTGTTGTTGTTTTTGGTGTTGAATTTGTAGTTATTTTTGTAAAAGTTTTTTTATACATGTTGTTTATGCTGTTTTCGACGTTGTTGACCAGTTTGGTAGTTCAGGTCATTTTTCTTTTTGTTATTGTTTTTGTTTTTGTTGTTTTCACGATAATGGTGTCATTTTAGTTTCCTTTATACGCCCAACTGCTTTGGTGACTTTCTACAATTTCTTCTTGGTGTCCTACTTTCAGCACACATTTCATGAAACGAATATGAAAAATTGGATTGCGAAACTCAAAAATAAATTTATTAATTTGTGGAACGAGTTGATATAATATTACTCGACCTAAAACTTTTCACAGCAAAGGGGACAGAACTGGGGTTGCTTTATTGACATATCATGTATTTTTCCTGTTATTCCCCTTGAATAAGTTGATAGTGTCGTTTTACTGTTTGACTCCCTTTAGTGTTCATCTCTTTGTATTGCGTTTCGTTTCGTTGACTCCCTTTAGTGTTCATCTCTTTGTATTTCTCTGTTTCTCTTCCTCTCGCCTTGTAATTGTTTTTATGTTTACTCTTCACTCTTTAACCCTTTTTCTCTTTTTAATTTTTCAATTCCTCTCGCTCTCCCCATCCTTTTCTCTCTCTCTCTCTCTCTCTCTCTCTCTATCTCTCTCTCTCTCTCTGTTTCTTGGTATATCTTTTCACCTCTCCATTTTATAATAAAAAAATGTTGTGTGGGTTACGACCTTTAAATCATTTTTGAATTTATTTTACATTATTCTTGATTCGTTTACGGCAACCTGAAACTTTTTAGTGTAACTTACTTTGATCTGCGTGGTCTAGAAGAAAGAGGTATGTTTTTAATTTAACTTGGCCTTTATAATTATTTCATCGATCTTTAAGCGACACCCTCAGTTGTTTACGCATGTTAACAGTTAAAAAGTAAAAAAAAAAACTTGTTAAAAACCAACCAGAGGCTTTTCTAAAACTAAATACATAGATCTATGTCTTTACTGTGTTTTTTTTTACTTTGTTTGTTTTTACTTTTCACACTTTTTGCAAAAAATTAGACGTTCATTATGCTACATTATCAGACTTTCAATTTTCTCTCTAGCTTACTATCTTTCTCGCTCTCTATGTCTCTCACGTGATCTCTTTTTCAATCTTTCTCTCCTCCTCTCTCTCTATCTCACTCTCTCTCATTCTTTCTCTCTCTCTCTCTCTCTCTCTCTCTCTCTCTCTCTCTCTCTCTCTCTAATTGAAAACAGAATGTCTGTATGACTGACGTATATTGATCACACGCCCCTAACCTTCTTTTGCTGTTTCGTGTTGTACAACTCAGACAATTTGAACCTGTAGAAAACCATTGGGTGAAAACTTTGTATCTATCACGCAGGCACTATTTAGATACAATTATCAGTCTAAACTAGAATTAAACCGTCGCGCGTGTGTTTGTCTCTCTCAGTCTCTCTCTCTCTCTCTCTCTCTCTCTCCTCTCTCTCTCTCTCTCTCTTTGCCTCTGTCTGCATGTTTTAGTGTGTCTCTGTCTCTCTGTCATAGTGTATGTAGGTGTTTTTCTACGTCTCTGTAACTCTATGGCTGTCTGCCAGTCTGTCTGTCTGCCTGCCTGTCTCTTTTTTTTCTCTGTGTATCTCTCTCCATCACCTATTGTGTCTTGTGTCAGCTTCTGTGTCTCTTTCCCTCTCACCTTTCTCCAGATTTTTCACATTGGTCTTAAAACAAATACTTTCCGGCATTTTATGTTTTCCATTGCGATTCTATTATTCCCCTATCATTGAAGAAAACTGCACAAACGAACTGCCCCCATACGCTTAACGCTAGATCTACCGAATAGCTCCGCACGCAGAAAATTACATGGCGCACAAATAATAGTGTAATTTACATTATTCATACAATTGCGTCTACGTCTAGAATAGATCATTCCGTAACACAAACGCTCTCTCTCTCTATCTCTCTCTCTCTCTCTCTCTCTTTCTCTCTCTCTCTCTCTCTCTCTCTTTCTCTCTTTCTCTCTGTCTCTTTCTTTCTCCCTCTCTTTCCCTCTCTCTGTCTCTATGTATCTCTCTCTCTCGATTCTCTCCCCCTTTCTCTCTCTCTCTCTCTCTCTCTCTCTCTCTTCCTCTCTCTGTCTCTCTCTTCCTAGATCACTTCTCTCTCTCTTTCTCTCTCTCTCTCTCTCTCTCTCTCTCTCTCTCTCTCTCTCTCTCTCTCTCTCCGTGGCAGCATAATACGGGGACTGGTCTTCGACCGTTCTCTGAAACATTACGGGTAATTTAAACATAATGTTCTCTCGGCGCACTGGCATTGTAATGCGATTTGGTTTCTTGTCGTTTTGTATCGGCTCGGGATGTTTTGTTTATTTGTTATGATTGTTTATGATATTATTCTTGTTGTTGCTATGTTGTTATTGTTTATGTTTGTTTACGTTGCTGTTTTTATTGATGCTTTCTGTATACATTGTCGTTAATTGTATAACGTTGTTACTGCTTTGGTTATATTTTATAATTCTTTCATAATCATTTACTTTATCGATCGTGATTCTAAAGGCAGAATAATTTGACTGGAGTGAATTGAAGGCAATATATTGTAAGCGCTCTAAACATAGAACTGCAATTTGATAAACTATTGTTGACAATAATGGAGCGGATGGTTTCGTCCTGCTTAAAACATACAATGACTAATGGAATGGAAACAGAACTTATTCAAAACTTGTTTTTAAATCTTAGGATTTTGTTTTTAAGCTTTGAATGTTTCAACCATCTCTAATTTTTCTTTCCGCTTTTGTTCGTCAGTGATTGCTCAAAAAAAACATTAATATTTTGTATACATAAAACTATTGTTTGTTACAAAGACATACAAAACGAGCTATTTTGATACTGATGAAGCAAGCTAAGATCGATAATTACCCAATCTACCTCGATCTTAAGCCAAAATCCGTTTCACGTTTTAGCCTTAAAGAGTAGGAAATGTAACACGGCCCTCTTCATTAGAGGAAAACCCCGATGGGATTCAAAATGTGAATGCTGTCCTAATTTTAGCCTTTCCTTAGACGGGCAGAATTTCAAACTTGGTCTAAGTATGCACTCACACACACAGACAGACAGACACACACAAAAACAAATCTATGTTGTTTATAATGCTTGCTAGACAGATACAAACAATTCTATGTTGTTTATAATGCTTGCCGTGTGTCTGTTGTTGTTGTTGTGTTTTTTTTAGTGTCGATGTTTTTGTTTTTGTTTTTGTTTTGTTTTTTAGCTTTCACTTTGCCTGCTGTTGTTGATGATGATAATGATGATGATGCTACTGGTGCTACTGTTGAATTTGCCGTTGTTGTTTTTTTTTTTTTTGTAGATCTATCTATCTATCTATCTATCTATCTATCTATCTATCTATCTATCTATCTATCTATCTATCTATCTATCTATCTATCTATCTATCTATCTATCTATCTATCTATCTATCTATCTATCTATCTATCTATCTATCTATCCATCTATCGACCCATCCATCTATCACTGTTCAGTATACGTGTTTTTCTTGCTTGAAACTGGAGCCAACCCCCGGAGTAAAAGCCTGTCATTAACTAAATGGTCTCAGTAAAAAGGGAAACAAGAGAAGGCAAAAACAGACAGAAAACACTACCGGACAGTAACCTAATTGTTTGAGAAAAATAGCAATAGACGTGAGTTGGGAGACAGAGAGAGAGAGAGAGAGAGAGAGAGAGAGAGAGAGAGAGAGAGAGAGAGAGAGTGGAAAAGATAGAGTGGGTGGAGAGATAGAAAGAGTGGTAAAGACACATCAAGACAAGGAAATAAGAACGAATGAGTCAAAAACAGTCTGAGAGAGACAGAGAGACAGAGACAGACAGACCGACAGATCGATAGAGACTAGGGGTAAGAGATATGGAGATTTTCTTGTAAATGGTGGCGTTGTAACAAAGATAGACAGCTAAAAAGACAGACCTAGATAACTATAAGTAGTATAACGTTGACAAACACACACACAGAAACAACACTAGACAGACAAACCAACAGCTTGAGATTGAGACAGCGTTGTGGAGATGAGCCCTCCCCCCCCCACCCACACACACTCCCTCTCGCCCCTGGGGGTGGACAGACACTGCCCCCTCTCGGTCAGTGCTCCAATCAGCATCTCAGACCCCAGGCCTGACTCTTGACCCTGTCTGATGTCCACTCAGCCGGTCAGTCAAGATGGGAGGGTGGGTGTATGGTCTTTTAATGATGGGGGGCGCGGTGGCTCTGAGGTGGCCCTGGGGTAGAACATCTGCTTCCGAAGCAGGAGTTACGCGGTTCGATCCCTGGCGATTTCGCTCACTACTGGTTGGGACTGTGTCAGTTTAATGTGACCGGCTGAGACAGGAGTCATGGTATCCACGCCCTGTCTCGTCTGTGGCAGCACATAAAAATTTTCAGACGTCAGTCTTGGGGTTCCCTGTTCGATCGCTCTATTGGGTCACTGTATTTGTCCGATTTCGACATGTCCCTGGCTATGTAGAGCATCACACACACGTCATTGCGGCATTGTCTCCAGCTGGTGAAGACGTAGCCTCATGGCCAGATCTGACCCCGTGTGTCCAGGTGATCTGTAATCAGGTCAATAGTATGAGCGACCTTAGGATGGGTGCACGTTCGTATAGTGTTTGGTAAGGGGGAATTCAGGGAGGGGGGGGGGGGGCTGGCTCAGATGGTTCAGCGTCTGGTTTTATAACATGCGAACCAAGGCTTCCCCACACACAACAAAAAACAGGCAGAGTAACCGAGGAAAAAACCTAATCATTGTCATTAGAACCAAAAATAATCTATATCATTAAGATTTAAGGTGTAGTTAGAGCAGTTTACATTCTAAGTCTAGTAGGCTGGTAGGCCGAGCAAAAAAAAATACTCAGCATACTAAGAATTAGTAGTAGTAGTAGCAGTGACAGCAGGATCAACATAGAAAGATAGCTAGACAGATATACATGATCATTGATGCAGAGAGGGAGAGGAAGACAGAGAAATAAGAGAATGAGAGAAAGACAGAGAAATGAAACAATAGGAGAAGGATAATTTGAGAAGAAAATGCTATGAAAGTAAATTGTAAAATCGATGAAAGACAGAAAAGGAATGTAATATCGGGTGAAAGTATAAACATGACGGGACTGAAACGTAATACATTGTAAGTCGAGACAGTGACAAAACAGAGAGACAGAGGGGGTGTTGTTAGAACTGGACGTGACGTCACAGGCATGGCGAACAAGGGTGAGTAAAAGGCAATCTTGGAAGACAAAGACATAGCTAGAGTTGGAGAGGCAGAGACAGGCAGAGAAAGGCGGACGCAGAGAGATAGAGAGATAGAGAGTGTGAGGGGGTGTTAGGAGAGATAGTAAAACAGAAACTGATACTGGCTGGCAATGGAAAGAGAGAGAGAGAGAGAGAGAGAGAGAGAAAGACAGAGAGAGAGAGAGAGAGAGAGAGAGAGAGAGAGAGAGAGAGAGAAAGAAAGAGGGAGACGCACAGAGCTATAAATAAAGACAGCGACAGGCAGAGAAATAGGGAGCTGAGAGCGGATTTATCCTCTTTTGAGTCGACTCAGAAATCTCTTGGTGCTGGTTTTATGTGAAGCATAAAAAAAAATGCATAATGAAGAAGACGGAGGTAAAAATAAGAAAGAGAGGAAGCGGTTGAATGAGAAATGGTGGGTATGACAAGAGACAGAGGGGCAGATAGAGAGGTAGAGAAATAGAGATAGAAAGACAGGCATAAAGAAAATTTTGAAGGTGAATGAAGAAAAACAAAGAGATGATAAAAAGATACTTGGTTTCAATTTAGAATAGCGACGCTAAAAGATTAAAATTACGAAAATGAAAAACTAGAAAGCAAGGCTTGTGGGGAAACTAAATACAATGGATTTTTCCTGACAAAACTCAACTTTATTGCACTACAAATCTCCACTTTTTGAACTATAAAAACTTCACTTTTAGCACAATGACACTTATATTTTGCACTAAAAAAACCTCTACTTTAATACAACTTACGAAACAAATAGCGAGATAATTATAGAAAAACATGTATATAGGTTTAGCCACTTTTTAAAGATGTAAATTTTAATACAGCCTCAGATCAAAATAATTACAACCGATTGCACAATTTAAATGGAGCGTTTTCAAAAAACAAAACTTATTTTAAAAATAATCTGAAAGAATTGAAATTTTAATTGCTTCTTTTCAATCTCATTACGCCGCCTTGACATCAAAGCATTGAGGGATGTTTCGCAAATTGAAAAAACATGTATTTTATTCGTTATCTAATACAAGACTTATGACGTCATAACTCAAGGACGTGTGAGATTTCTGATGCTTGTGGATATCTATCTTTGTACAGAGGTTATTATTACAAACTATCAGTATTATGATGTAGACTTTGCAAGAAAGGGCATTTTTAATTGACGGATCCATTTCATATTCTCTCTGTATAAATATAATGGAATATCTGGGTGCTTTACTGCACTGAATAACCTCTTCGTACCTTTCTCACAAACTCAACTCGTTTTACTCTGTTTATGTGTTTCTGTCTGTCTGCTTTTCTGTAGATCTTTCTCTTTCTCTCTCTGTTTATCTGTCTGTCTGTCTGTTTGTCTCACTGTGGCATCCTTTGTTGCTGTCTGTCTATCTGTGTGACTGTCTGTGTGTGTCTTTTTTAGTCTCCCTCTTCATTTCGTTCTGTTAATGTCTTCTTTCGCTCTCTCTCCCTCTCTCTTCTTCCCTCTTTCCCCATTTCCTACTGTCTCTCACTCCATCTCCCTCTCTGTCTCCTCTATATTTGTTTGTCAGGCTGTCTCACTATCTCCTCCATCCTCTCTCCCTCCCCTTTTCTCCTTCCCCTCACTCCCTGTCCCCTCTATCTCCTTACCCCTCTCTCCCCCTCTCTCCCTCCCCCTCTCTTCATCCCCCTATCTCCCTCCCCTCTCTGCCTCCCTGTTCTCCCTCTCTGTTCCCCCCCCCTCCCCCCTAACGATGAGAGTGAGCAAAGAGCGCGTGCGGGCTTGAGGCGTGGCAGGCAGAAAAAAGGCTCGGGTGAGCAGAAACTGGAAATGGCGGTGAGGGCTGGCGGCGCCCTACACCGTAAAAATGAAATGGGGAAAGGGGGGGGGGTGGGAGCTAAAACTCAAGAAAGAAGGCAAGGAGAGGATAGAGGTTATTCAAAAAAGATGTTTATTTGTAGGTACTTTATTCTGTAAGACCGGGACAGGGAGGGCAAAGAGAGAGAGAGAGAGAGAGAGAGAGAGAGAGAGGGAGAGAGAAAGGGAGGTGGTATATAAACTGAGAGAGAGAGAGCAAAGGAGGAGAGGCTTTCATAATGCAGCAGCGCTTACGCTCTGACCCCTATCTCTTTTTAAAACCCTCTTTCTATCTACATTCTCCGTATTTCCCCCTCTCCCCAATCACCTTTCTGTACATCCCTCCCTCTCTTTACATCTCTCCATCCCTCTCTCCCTCCCTCTCTCTCTCTCTCTCTCTCTCTCTCTCTCTCCTCTCTCCTCCCCCCTCTCTCTCTCTCTCTCTCTGCCTCTCTCTCTCTATCTCTCTCTCTCTCTCTCTCTCTCTCTCTCTGTACAGTTTTCCACCCCTCCCCACGCCTGTTTTGAGCGTAAATTCTTACGATTGTGCAGCTAAGTTGCTCCCTTACTCACCCTTCCCCTCCTTTCATCCTTTATCTCACCCCCCACCCCCCCCCCCCCCCCCCCCCCCCCCCCTCTCCCCCCCCCCCCCCCCCCCCTCTGTACCCCCCCCCCCTCCTCCTCTCCCCTCCCCACCGCTCTGATCAGATATCGAACTGTATCGCCAGTAACGGGCAGTGGCGAGCTTCCTGGCGCAGATCACAGCGTCTTACTCCCCTGGTCCATCGCGCACACAGTCACACAGTCAAACCACAGTCATACAGTCACACAGTCAAACCACACACAGTCATACAGTCACACAGTCAAACCGTCAAACCACACAGTCAAACCACACAGTCAAACCACACAGTCACACAGTCACACAGTCGGCGATTTGTGGGAGTTATCACTGGTCAGCTCTGACACAATTATACAACTGGTGACTTACAACATTACTGACTTATTTCTCAGTGTACCGTACACGACCTGTTGGTCAGTTTTACGTACGTCGTATCAACAACTTACTTAGACACAAAAAAATATTCAAGAATTGAGATACAACTTCCAACTTTCCTTGAGGATTGTGTGTAATTGCTTAGTCGATTAGTTGAGGAGACAAAACAATATTCAAGAGTTGAGATACAACTTCCAACTTTCCTTGTGGATTGTGTGCAATCGCTAAGTCGAGGAGGCAAAAAAATATTCAAGTGTTCGGATATATCATTATACCATCTCATCTACTGCGCTGTGTGTATTATTTTGGTTAGCTTTTTATCGTGTTACTAACTTCATTCGACAAATACTAAATATTCAAACATTCAGATATAGCCCCCATCTCTGTGACTGGATTGTGTGTGTGTACTCTCGGTTAGTTTTAGATCGTAACTCGAGTATATCAAAATATAGAATAATAGTAACGTTCATATGCAGCTTCCATCTTTCTCATTAGACTTTGTGTGTTTTCTCGGTTAGATTTACATAGCATCACTAACTCACCGAGACAAACAAATAGTTAAGCGTTTAGATACAGTTCCCAACTTTCCTACATGATTGTGTGTGTGTGTATGTGTATGTGTGTGTGTGTGTGTGTCTGTAGGCTACTCTTGGTCAGTTTTACGCCGCATTGCTAAATGGATCAAACAACAAATTTCAAGAGTTCAGATCTACATTTCAAATCTCTGACTGGACCGTGTCTGTAATCTTGCTCATCTTTATGTTTTTATTATCAATAACTTAAATAGACAACAATAGCCAAGCGTTCTAATACAACTTTCTTTTTTCTCACTGTACAGTGTATGTGATATTGTTTAGTGGTTTTTTGGACTCCTGAGTTTGCCATTGTTATATAATGTGTGTTATCAATATCTCGCCTTGACCAATATGCGTAAGTGTGTAGATCTTTACAAATTGTTTTTTTTTTTACTGGACTGTGCATAGCGTTGGCGATTTAGATCTAGATCTTCTATGTGGTATCAACATCTGTGCTTAAGCCTTAAGATGAAGCAACTTCATTTTTTTGTGGATTGTGAATATTTTCTACAGTCTTGGAGATCGTGATTAAAATGTAGCGATAGCTTAAGACTCGTCGTTATCTGCTCAAGTGGTAGGGCGTTGGTCTCCAGATTGCACGGTCCACGGTTCGAATCTCATGATCGATCAGAATTTATTTGTCCAATTTGGTCCACTACTGGTTGAGTCGGTGTCAGTTAAATGTGATCGACTGAGACAGGAGTCCAAGTCTCCCCGTCTTGTCTCATGTGAGGCAGCATGTAAAACGGTTGTCACCTTTTTTGGGAATGACATTTCGCAAAAGCTATTCCACTTTGTTTAAAAACTTGAGGAATGTTCAACAAGCAAAATCGCCATAGCGTCGTAGACCTAAGTTTTTCCCGTTTGAGAACTTCATCTTTTGTTGTAAGGACTGTTATAAGCTCCGTTTAGCATTATGTAATCCTATTGCTCATTTCGTAGTAGACCCGATTTTTGCCTTGTGAGATCTTCTTGTTGTAAGGCTTGTCAAAAGCTGCACCGTTTAGCATTATTCAATCCTATTGGATGATGAGTTAACTAAAATCTAACAAAATTAATTATAGTCAAAGTCCTATACCCACGTTAGATAACTCTTGTTGCAACCACATTAATATTCCGTGTTAATCCTTGATAACTTCAGATCTAATAATCGCTCATGATACGATTACTTAATTACACATTGAGTAAAAGTAGAGAGGTTTAAACTAAGCGTATGTAAGAGGATACTCTCTGTATCGTGAGGAGATCATAGTTTCATTAATTAAATGATTGTCATTGCGATACTTAGACCTTACTTACTACAGAATGGTAAACTAATGCTATTACATTATTGTTCTAAGTATATCGGGTTTATCACTTTATAAGCCAAGGAAGTATTCGCACATAAAGTTGGAAATTATTTTGAAATATCCTCCATATGAAAAAAACCTGTCATTCACTAATCTTTAAAATACAGAGAAAGAGAGATAGATAGAGAGAGAGAGAGAGAGAGAGAGAGAGAGAGAGAGACAGACAGACAGACAGACAGACAGACAGACAGACAGACAGACAGACAGACAGACAGACAGACAGACA
>RQTK01000268.1:203961-217452 GCA_003991915.1 Elysia chlorotica | reverse complement strand
CTCTCTCCCCCCCCACCCCATCTTAATAACCCCTTGTCTAATCAACCGAATGAACGTACATCAGAATGATATTGAACGAATTACTACCTATTTAATGAACTACGGCAAATAGGCCAACACCCACTTTGTTTATCGAGAAAAGGCCAACACTATTTTGCCCAGCTTATATGTTGACCATAATTCTGTTAGCTTGATTAGTTAGATTGACTATGTTGACATTTTTTTCTGCCGTATAAGATTGAACAATCCAGCTTCGCTAATACCATAGAATGGTTTATTTTATTTTTTTGTATGTCAAGTTTTGATTGATTGATGCTATTTTTTTTTCTCCAAAAGTCACAAAGAGATTGGCGGCTTTTATTATAGGAATTAGATTCGTTGGACGTTTTGTTTGTTATAATTGTTTCCTTCATCTTTTAAAGAACGTCTTTTGTGAATGTTGTTTTTTGATTAAGCATTAAGTTTCAAAGTCGCGTTTCATGAAAGATGCCAGTTTAAGTTTTAGTTTTTAGTGTTTGGATTCTCAACATAGTACAGACTACACAGGACAATTGCTTTTTCTTTTGTGCTTATTTCAATAAATCTTCTTCTATTTACTTCGCTTAATCTCCATCTCTCTCTGTCTCTCTCTGTCTTTCTCTTTGTCTGTCTGTCTCTCTCTCTCTGTATATTCGATCCTTGTTATACCTCTGATCAGTCCTCACCCTCTTTCCACCTCTATACCCACACCTCCCATTCACTCACTCCTCCTTGCTCCACCAGCTCTGGTTGATTTCTTGCTTTCTTCTTCTCCAATTTCTTTTTCTCCCTCCGATCCGTCAACTTCTCTCTGTCTCTCTGTTTTCATTATTGGGCTTATCGATCTCATTCGCACAGGAGGGTTGCTGGTCGTTATTCTCTCTCTGTGTGTCTTTCTCTCTCTCTCTGTTTGGGTCTTGTTCTTTGCTACTATTTTTCTGTTTGTCGGCCACTCTGCCTGTCTTTTACGCCCCTTTCTTCGTCATTCCCTATTTCTTTTTCTCTGTCTGTGTATCTGTCTGTCTCTCTGTCGATCTCTGTCTCTGTCTCTCCCTCACTCTCTATCTCTCGCTCTTTCTAGCTCTCATTCCGAGTATGCCTTTCTTAAAAGGTATCTTTTATTTCATTTTTTTTTTAAATCCCAAATCTCTCCACTGTCTTGGCCTCTGGTCACATACTTTGTATGTTTGTGTCTCTTTGTTGTCTCCCTTGGGCTCTGCTTACGTTTTTTTTCTAACTCTCTCCAGTTAATGATACACCGAACAACAAACCATACAAGCCTTGCAGCTTTGGCTTCTCTACATCATTGTTATTGATAAAATCCGTGTTATTACGAACAAAATAATGGTCACATTTTTAAACAACAAACTTTTATGAAAGCTCAAACCTGTCGATTTATTAGACGGTCATTTGGTAATATGTATATATACAGAGAGAGATAGAGAGAGAAAAAGAGAGAAAGAGGGAGAGAGAGACAGAGAGACAAAGACAGAGACACAAAGAGAGATTGTTATATAACCATACTACAAACCTACAGCACAACTCTTGTATTAAAGCCTTGAGAGATTCAAGGGGATCCAAACATAAGAAAAATACTTCACTACCACTCTCAGATTTGCATTTAAATTCGATAACAGCGCGCGTTATGCAAAAGTAGAATCGTCTGTTGGTTTCGTAACGCCTAGCGTCAGCAACTAGACCATATTCGTGGACTGGTCCCACAATCGATGTATAAACACTTGACAAGTTTCCATGCTGCCACACAGAGACATAGCGAGGGTATTTGGACTCTTGTCTTAAACAATCACACACAACTTTGACACAACCAATAGGGGACGATATCCCGAAAATAAAATTTTGGGGATGGAAGCTAATATCCTCCGAATAGAAAATTAGTGCTTTACCACTTAAGCATGATGCAACCCCCCCCCCCCCCCCAAAAAAAAAAAAAACAACAAAACAAACAAACAAACAAACAAACAAACAAAAACAGAGACTTTGCTTCCCTAAATGTTAAACTGTCTTTATCAACTCAACATTAAATGTAAATGTAACTCGTAACCCCGGTTTAAATAGTAGGCAGGGACGTCCAGCGAAGTGAATGCACAGACAATACGGAAAAAATAAAAAGTCTGTATTTCATTTTCCATAATATTTACATCTTTGATAAATACATGTAAAGTTTTGACCTGTTTTAGATTTTTCCCCGAAGTCCTGGGCCATATTTGCAAGTTCTTGAAAATTTCTAAGGAGAGAACACGTTATTTTTCTTCAAGCATTATTCGTAAAATATATAAAAACTATAATTTTGGTGGTATAAGAACAGAAAACGCATCTTCTGTTTGCGCACTTTGATGGATATTTCCACGCACGGCAGGATTTTCCGTGAAGAGAAATGCTCCAAATACACGGATAGCTTCGTTTCAGTGATTTCTGCAATGGTGCTTTTGGTGTGCGAGAGTTGTGAGTGAACATTTGATCAACGGAAATTTAAAAGATTATACAGCTGTCAAATTTAATTGTTTATCTTTCGTTGCTTGTACAGATTGATTTGGAATAATCAGAAAAGTGGTAAGCAGAAAGTAGAAACAAACAAAACATTAAACATTACATTTTTATAACATATGCTTGGAAAGTGTGGCTTTAACTTTACCTAATATATCGTCAGAATAAAGATACATGGAATAGTTATATGCTTCGGACAACTCTTGATTTCTATTTTGCGAGTCAACATTTCTGAACCAGTCATCTGTAAGTACCTTCGACAGGAATTGGTTCATGGAAACTATCATATGCTTCAGACGCCTCTAACTTTTCTTTGTAGAGAATCTCGCTCCTTCATTGGCCCGTCTCCTAGGCTACCATAGCGGATCCTGTGTGGTGATTGGCCGAGTGTTCCAAGCTTGACCTATCTTTCACAATTTCACAGCTTCGTTAGAAAATGGTTCATGGAGTTTGATATGTGCTTCTGAAAACACTTAACGCTTAAGTCCGTACACCTGTTGAAATTACCTTCTTAAACAACCTTGAAGTAGGAAAAAAAAAGGAATAAAAACTAAAACCGCAAGATGAAGAAGGTCCGTAAATCTAGCATCTACCAGTCGGACAGTGTTGCTTCGCAGAGCTGTAGGAGTTTCCGCGAAGCAGCCAATGAGGCGGCCGCCAAGTACGGACATGCGCAGACGGCTAGCGGGATATCACCTCTGACCCTGTCGAAACTGCAGCGCACCAAGAAATGGACGTCATGCATCAGCTTCGGCAACGTCAAGAGGGGGCTACTCACAAGGTAAATACAGGGGGAGGGGGGTACAGGGAGGGAGGGGGCGAAACAGATTGTTGGGAAAGGGCCGGGGGTGAATTTATTGTAAGATCAGATGCTAGAGAAAGAAAGCGCAGAGGAAGGGCAGAGAGAGAAAGAAAACGGAGAAAGAGGAGGGAGGGGGTGAAAGAGAGAGAGAGAGAGAGAGAGAGAGAGAGAGAGAGAGAGAGAAAAGAGAAGGCGGAGATAGAGGCGTACATGAAATGTAATGCAAATTGATGATTTGGGAGATTATTAGTTTTAAATAAAACTAGTCAGAAGCAGGTAGGATTTACTCCTACACAGAGCATTTGATTTGGATTTTGAATTTCCCAATAACAAATCTATTTTGTGCCTCATACATAATTTCCTCCTTCAATCAAGCAACAGCTTCACCATAAATAAACCAACAAGATTGTAAAATTGCTGTAATCGAAAAATTGATTGATGTAGAAAAAGACAATCATATATAATTGTTGTTCGAGCTTTGCGTAATAATTTATTTTTCAATCAATGAATAAGAACTACAACAACAGCTTCTAGTCTAAGGGGTAATTTTTGATCGGATAAGAATAAACTGAGAGGCGGGGCTAACCTTCATCCATTGTGTGCATCCAATCTTCGAGTGGTTGCAGCCCCTACTGGTCAAATAAATTAGTGTATACGGGTATTCCAATTTGAAAATGATGTCGTTGTGTAATGTTTTCAATTCAGTATTTTTTTTTTTGTATTATCATTTTTAATGCTGAAACATGTTTTGTTTGTTTCCATCTTAAGATTAAAAAAAAATCACTCTACACAGAGCATTTGATTTGGATTTTGAATTTCCCAATAACAAATCTATTTTGTTCCTCGTACATAATTTCTTCCGCCAATCAAGCAACAGCTTCACCATAAAAAAAACAACACAAAAAAACACAAGAAGATTGTAAAATTGCTGTAATCTAAAGATTGATTGATGTTCGAGTTTCGCGTAATAATTTATTTTTCAATAAATGAATAACAACTACAACAACAGCTTCTAGTTTAAGGGGGAATTTTTCATCGGATAAGAATAAACTGAGAGGCGGAAAACTATCAATGGATTGATAATCTTCATCCATTGTAAGCGTCCAATTTTCAAGTGGTTGCTGCAACCCCTACTGGTCAAATAAATTAGTGTATACGGGTATTCCAATTTAAAAATGATGTCGTTGTGTAATGTTTTCAATTCAGTATTTTTTTTTTGTTGTATTATCATTTTGAATGCTGAAACATGTTTTGTTTGTTTCCATCTTAAGATTAAAAAAAAAATCACTCTCTGCTCTCTTTTTCTGCCTCTCTCTCTCTCCCTCTCTCTTTCTCTCTCTTTCTCTGCCTATCGATCAATTTCTTTCTATCTCTCTCCTTATCTCTCCCCCCATAAATAAGTTCTTTTTTTATTTACATTATACGATATTTCCTCTTCTCTCTCTCTCTTTCTCCTTCTCTCTCTCTATCTCTGTCTATCAGTCTCTATATCTCTTTCCTCTTGATCCCAAACAGTCTTCCGTTTACCATAGCAGTAAGACTCACGCCCCCAAACTCTGTGGTCCTGGACTGATAAACAACCTGAATAGAGAATCTCTTTTGTAAGAGTTCCTAAGAGTTATGGGGGCGGTATGAACAAGGAATGCGGATATTTGCACTCCCGACTCTGCAACTGTAAATACATGGCAGTTCGAGCGACTAAATATGTTCCCGCTTTGTACCTATCGACCATGAATTCTGTGCGAATTTTAATCAGAAAATTCAGAAAGTAAACTCAATACCCGACTGCTAAACTCGCCACGAGAAGAGAAGTCAAGGGGCAAAACTCAACCATAGAATTAGTCATTACTTGATTACGTCCCCTTCTCTAACCGGCGCAAACAACTTGCTTGCGATGTTATGTTTCTCTTTGTATACAAAATGTTTACATTCAGTTTCTATAATAAGTACATGTACATACATCGCGAGAAAGGGAAGGAATTGAAAACGTAATTACTTAGTAGAGTCAGGTAATTAGAAAAGTATGAGTAAAGTTTTCTATAGAGGGAAATAAATAAAGAAATAAACAAAGACAAAGACGAAAACAGGTTTTGATTAAGAAAGACAAACAGATAAAGAGAGATAACGAGAGAGAGAGAGAGAGAGAGAGAGAGAGAGAGAGAGAGAGAGAGAGAGAGGGAGAGACAAAGTCAGAGGCAGGCAGGTAGATGGAGATAATTATGGAGGATAGAGTGAGGGAAGACAAGTAACATGAAGAGGATGAAGGATAAAAAGAAGAACAAAAGAGAGAGAGAGAGCGCGCGCGAAATATATATAGAGAGAGAGACAAAAAGAAAGAGAGAGAGAGAGGGAGAGAGAGAGAGTGAAAAAGAGAGAGAGAGGGAGAGAGCGCGAAAGAGAGAGAGGAGAGAGGGAGATAAAGACAGGGGCAGACAGACTTGTTGTCTCTGCTCCCCATCTGCATCTTCCTTCTTTTTTATCCCTAGCTCTGTGTATGTCTGCATCACTTTCTGTATTTGTCTGTCTTTTCTTACCGAATCATTATTTGAAGTTTATCTCTCTCCGTCTCCCTCCCTCTCTCTCTCCTCTCTCTCTCTCTCTCTCTCTCTCTCTCTCTCTCTCTCTCTCTCTCTCTCTCTCTCTCTCTCTCTCTCTCTCTCTCTCTCTCTCTCTCTCTCTCTCTCTCTCTCTCTCTCTCTCCCTCTCTCTTCTCCTCTCTCTATATATATCTCTCCCTCTCTCTCTATTTTTCTCCCAATCTTGATTATGAAATTATTTTCACATCAAGTTTCGATATCCGTTATAATACCCTGTATTATGTATTATCCATCCAACTGTTGCAAGGGAAACAACCGAACCCTAATACTTCAAGTCATGAAGTTATGTCCCTTGGAGCATATAACATCATCAGCTGCGAAAATTAATGTGTCAATGACTCTAGCCGGGTGGAATCGATCTGAGAATAATCATTGTAACAATATTTGTTGAATAGTCGTATTCGTCAAGCTAAAAAAAAATGTTGAAACTATTTCCTATTTTACATTTTCTTTCCCATTTGTATACGTTCCTATCATGAAAATAACTGTATTTAATTGTGTTGCATATTTTTTTTGTTCTTCTGTCGTTTTATGTGGAATTTGTAGTATAATGTGATCAAAATATTTTAGTTCGTGTTCATCAAGTCGATACTTTTTTTTTAACATAAGGTACGTATCGGTATCGCCCACGTCTAGCAGAACCTGCGCGGCGGGTGTAACGGAGATGTGAAGGGAAATGGAGCAAAAAAATCACAGGCGGAATGGTTTTCTTGGAGAGGGCGAGATGTGTGGGTGTGGTAGTGCTTAGACGCGATTTAAAGCAGGGATATGGAGAATAAAAAAATGTGTGTGTGTGTGTGTGAAAGAGAGAGAGAGAGATAGATGGAGAAGGAAATAGAGAGACATATAATCAAGGAAAGAGAGATAGAGAGGATGGGTACAGACATAAACACCGAAAGACAGATAGAAAAAGATAGAGAGGGAGAAAGAGAGAGAGAGAAGGAAAGAGACAGAGACAGAGACACAGAGAGAGAGAGAGAGAAAGAGAAGAACAACTCCTAATGAGGATAGAGGTGGGGAGCAGGGTTGCAACTTTTTTTCGATCTCCATCCTTGAGGAGCAGGCTGGTATTGCGATTATTTTAATTTCTAATGATTACACACACACACACAGACAAACAGATAGACAGTCAGACAGAAAAGTGAGAAACATAAGAATTTAAGTGTGAGAAATTGATATTCTATCCTTATATTGAAAATAGATGGCATTGTGTATACTGCAGTTCCCATATTAATTCAAAAAATAAACACACATGCACAAACAACCAGACCCCTCCCTTTCCCCCTTTTTTTCTCCCCCGTTCTTCCCTCCATATAACACACACCAACCAGGAAGTGAAATCGGTTATATCTCCAGTGACTCTCTAACTCTCTAATCGCGAGTAGAATTCCTTAATATTACACGTCTCATAGGTATGTTACAGAACCCTGTACTCATCAAAACTAATAAAAACAGTTCCAGACAGACAATATTATTTATTAGTGCACGGTGAAAAAACCTTTTAGCGCACGAAAGTTTCTTGTTGAACTGACGGACCAAAAAAAATCAAGAATAGAATTTTAGCAAATAAACCTCTCATTATAATGTTAAATACTAAAATACCCTCGTTGAGTCAGAGTCGTGGTTGTCGCTGAGTGGACCTGTCATATAGATACACGTTTATATATCTGTCTGTCTGTCTGTCTGTCTGTCTGTGTCTGTCTCTGCCTGACTGTCTGTCTGTCTCTGTCTGTCTGTCTGTCTGTCTGTCTGTCTGTCTCTCTCTCTCTCTCTCTCTTCTGTCCCTTCTCTCTCTCTCTCTCTCTCTCTCTGTCTCTCTCTCTCTCTCTCTCTCTCTCTCTCTCTCTCTCTCTCTCTCTCTCTCTCTCTCTCTCTCTCTCTCTCTTCTCTCTCTCTCTGTCTCTTCCCTTTCTCTTTCTATCTCCCCCCATCCCTCTCACTCTCTGTCTCCTTCTTTCTCTCTCTCCATCTGTCTCCGCCTCTCCATCTCCCGACACTTGACCCATTTGTTCTGACCCCAACCTTCCCCTCACGACCATCATTCTGTAAACAACAAACTGAGATCGATACAAGTCACAGAAAAAAATGGCGTAAACCTTGATGTTCCACGGAGGTCTATTTGTCTGTCTGTCTGTCTGTCTGTCTGTCTGTCTGTCTGTCTGTCTGTCTGTCTGTCTATTTGACCATCTTCCTGTCCACCTGTCTATCTCTGTACCTGTCTGCTTGTATGTGTCTGTCTGTCTATCCCTTTATCCATCTTCCTGTCCATCTGTCTATCTCTGTACCTGTCTGCTTGTCTGCCTATCTGTGGCGGTTGGTCTGTGTGTGTCTGCCTGTCTGTCTGTATGTCTGTCTATTTGATCATATGCCTGTCTATTCGTCAATCTGTGTACCTGTCTGTCTGCCTGACTGTCTGTATTGTTGTTTATTTTGTTTCTCCTTCAGAACGCAGTTTGCTAAGCAGTCAGGGTTATTTACTGGGTGTTACATGATAGTAATGGCTTATGGACAGACAGACAGACAGACAGACAAAAGATACATACAAACAGAAAGAGATACAGACAGAAAGACATGCAGACAAAGTAAAATATAGGATATGGTGATCATAAAAATAATGTTAGGAGTTTATAAACACATCCATCATTCACTCATTTGACATTTGTCTCGGTTTATCCACTTTATTATTGACGTACCTTACAGAGCATAGAAATCAACAGCAGCTGCTACAATATCAAGATCAAGATATTCTTCAGCCAAGATATAAAATATATATCATGGTTTCTGTCATGACGTACCTTACAGAGCATAGAAATCAACAGCAGCTGCTACAATATCAAGATCAAGATATTCTTCAGCCAAGATATAAAAATATATCATGTTTTCTGTCAGCTCTTCTTCTTATTAAATTCAAGACGGTTTAATGCGATAACATAAATGAGTTATTGAGTTATTATCAATGCATGCTAGGAAAAGATGACACTCAAGATGTGTCGGTTCTTTTTCTCATGTCCAATTTTTTTGTTATTAATGTGTTTGTTGAAAGAAGGAGACCCACAGACAATGTTATCGTTATTGCGTCTGGTTTCGACTTTAGAGTACATCGAACTCGCAAAATCGGACTTTCAGAATAAAGAAAAGAAAAGACTAATGTTGATGATTCAAATACAGAGATTTTTTGGTGAGACAAGGGGGGGGGGGGCGAACAGGCCCAAGTGGTAGAGTTTTGGTCTCCCAATTTGAAAAATACCGGTTCGAAACTCGCAATCGTCCAAAACTAAGTTGATGAGTCTGTGTTTCCATGATCTGACAGGTTGAAACAGGAGTGTTGGTATTGTCCGTATTGTCTTTGTGAGGCATCGCGTATAATTTGTCAGACATGAGTCTTGGGATCTGTCCACGATATAGTTTTGTTTGTGACGCTGGGACCTGGCGAAACCAAATCAGACATTTGGTGGACAGGAACCTGCAGAAAATATCACATTTTCACAGACGGAGAAAAAATAACTGTATAGTGAATTAGTGAAATGAAAATTTAATACCCTCTAAAGTCGTTAATTTATTGTCAGAAAGGTTGCCTTTTTACCGAGATACATATACAAGTAGAAGCGTGAAGCGTCTCTGGAGAGAGGGAATGAGAGAGAGGCATGGAGGTTAGAGAGATAGAAAAAGAGAGGGAGAGAGGATGGGAGCCAAGAGAGAAAGGAGGGTATCCGAGAAATATAGATTTAGGGAGATAAAAATTAATGAGAGAGCGTGAAAGGTAGAGAAGATGGGAGTCAAGAGAGAAAGAGAGAAGATAAAGAATCAGAGAGAGGAGGAAATAGAGAAAGAGTCAACGAGCTGACAGTACTAAAGTAGACTACAGTACATTGTGTACTAGATCTAGCACTAGTACATTGTATAAGGAAATGACTGTTAGAAATACAAAGAAAGATCTCACTGTCCCCAGCCTGTCCTCACGAAAACTCTGTGCCCAGGTCGCATGCAATTTGTTCCGCCGTTTCCTGGTTGTCTGGTTGTCTGGGACATAGGACATAGGACATAGGACACAGGACACAGGACATAGGACATAGGACATAGGACATAGGACATAGGATATAGGACATAGGACACAGGACATAGGACATAGGACACAGGACATAGTACACAGGACATAGGACATAGGGCATAGGATATAGGACACAGGACACAGGACATAGGACATATGACATAGAACATAGCTTCACACACTGAAACAGACAGGCAGACAGACAGGTGGAGAGGCAAACAGAAAGAGGACACACATAGAGAGAAAGAAAGAGATGACGAGATTAACAGAGGGAGAGAGACAAAGACAGGGACAGAGGCAGATAGAGTGGCAAAGAGGGAGTGAGATAGATAGAGAGAGAAGGGAGAGAAGGGATAGAGTGACAGGAACAGAGGCAGAGAGGAGATAGAGAAAGGAGAGAGAAGGGGAGAGAGATAGAGTGAGAGAGAAAGAGGTAGAGAGGAGATAGAGAAAGGAGAGAGAAGGGGAGAGGGATAGAGTGAGAGAGAAAGAGGTAGAAAAGAAAAGAGAGCAGGGTGGATAAGTAGGGAGACCTTGAATCGACCTAATAATAATTATTATGGATTGGTATTAAAGATGAGAGAGTAGAGTGTGGACCGCTATCGCCAGAGACGGGCGAATAGCGCGTGAGTGAGACTGTTTGATAGAGTTCAATATTTAGTACTGTTATTTGGTGATCTGATGCTAGTGCTGGAAGCTTCGGGTATCCCCGTAACCTGTCGTCTGCTGTAGTAATAGTGATAGTGTAGCGTTTCTAGTACTGTCGTCTGCTGTGATAATAGTGACAGGATATTAGTTTTAGTACTGTCACGGTGGTTATTAGTTCCGTTCTGTCGTTACCGTTAATCGTTAGGCAGACGTTTTAACCTATTTTATAGTAGTCCTGTTTTTATTAAATTCAACATGTTTCTGAGGTCTATATAAAAATAGTGCTGTGTTCTGTGGTATATAAACCAGTGAAGAAATTTATTATTTTTATTATTATTATTATTATTTTTATTTTCAACATGTTTTGAGAGTTTTCAAATATCGTGCGTTTTCTATGAAACAGAGACACCACTACCAGTATATTGTACTAGGTCTAACTTTGTAATCTTTAAGGTAAAAATGGAAAAGTACTCTATTGTGCGTGTGATATGTTATCCGGTGATGCTTTGAACTGTTTGTGCTGACTACACTGTGGTCTATAACAATAGAGTTATAGAGTGGCTATAGCACTGTTGTGCCACTAGCGTTGTAAGCTGCTTTTTTTTGACAATTCTGAGATCTAAATAAAAATAGTGCTGTGTTATGTGGCCTATAAATCAGTGAAGAAAAAGGTACACCCTGTATTTCTGTCGTCTTATTCATTTGGAGTGTTTAAAGTTAAAGCTTTGACCTCCTTTTTACAGGGATTACACTCAGTGCATTATCGAGTGTTGTTTGTTTTTTATTTCAAGGTCTGTAGGCTTTACCCATAGAAGGGGTTTCATTTAAAAATGAAAACGTTTGTGGTAAGTGTATTAGTAATATGTGCGCTGATGAAAATAATATACCACCCACTCATTGTCTCTCTCTTTCTCTCTCTCTCTCTCTCTCTCTCTCTCTCTCTCTCTCTCTCTCTCTCTCTCTCTCTCTCTCTCCTAACATGTCCCTCCTCTATCTCTCCGACCTAGTTTATTTACAGCTCCCCCAAATCGATACTTGAGTATTCAATGACAGTAATAATCGCTGCTCGTGGATCAAACTTCGCGGAACACTGGGACAGCGCCTGGGCGTGTGTGAGTGCGCGCGCGCGTGTGTGTGTAAGTGTGTGTGTGTGAATTGTTTTGTATGTGGGTAAGTGTCTGGGTGGGAATGAGTTTGTGGGTAAGTGTATGGGTGTGAATGTCAGTGTGAGTAAATATGTGTGTGTGTGTGTGTGTGTGAGTAAATGTGTGTGTATGAGTGTGTGAATTGTTTTGTATGTGGGTAAGTGTATGGGTGTGAATGAGTGAGTTATTAGTGAAAGACAGAGTGAAAGAGTGAGTGAGTGAGTGAGTGAGTGAGCGAGTGAGTGAGTGAGCGAGTGAGTGAGTGAGTGAGGGATTGAGTAAGGTAGTGAGTGAATGAGTGAGTGAGTGAGAGATTGACTAAGTGAGTGATTGAATGAATGAGTGAGTAAGAGAGAGATAGAGAGAGAGAGAGAGTGTGAGTGAGTGAAAAAGTGACACTGCGTGACAGTGAGAGTGAGAGTGAGTGTTTGAGTGAGTGAGTGACAGCGTGTGTGTGTGTGTGTATCAATGAGCGCCACTGAGGACTTGATAGTTCCATACCAGCAGCTCTGGAAGTTCTACCAGTGCTTTGTCTGTCACAGCCAGATCCCTGTGAAACATCGATAAAACTCGAGTTGTGGACGGTTCTGTTTGTTTCGAGATGTGATGGTCGCTCGATAGGTGTTGAGGCTCATTGTGGTCTTTCAGTGATGAGGAGAGAGTGAGATAGTGGGAGAGGTAGAGGGAGAAATAGAGCGAGAGGGATGTTTTAGTAGGTATAGGTGTGGTAATATAAATGGAAGAAAAAGGTTTGATTATATTTAGGTAAAAAGGATGGAAAAGGAAACACGAGAAACAAAATAATTACATAAAGACAGGAAGAGAGAGAGAGAGAGAGAGAGAGAGAGAGAGAGAGAGAAAGAGAGAGAGAGAGAGAGAAAGAGAGAGAGTGTGTGTGAGTGCCATAGGGGAGATGAAAGATAAATGAAAAGAGAGGAGAAATCGGGAGGGAGGGAGAGAGCGAGAGAGAGGGAGAGTAAAAGAGGAGAAACCGGAAGGACATAGAGATAAATAATGAGAGAGAAGCATTTTCTTTATAAAAAAAAATATTTAAAAAAACACATTTTTACAAATCTATTGATTAAGAGAAAATGTGTTGAATATTTACTGCTAACAGTTATTAATATCGCCATTTAACATTTCTCTTTCATGCCGATGTGGTCCTATGAAATTGTTTACCAGAATAAACAATGAATGATATTTTAATCTTTCTAAAAGAAGAAACTCTGTGGTACTATTGGTTGAATTAATAATGGAATTTCATTTAGAATGGGGTGTTTGCTTTCAAAAAGAAAACGTCGTGAAGAAACTGATAAGGAACGCAAAATTAATTTTACGAAAAATCTGTAATATGTTGGTGTTAGGTCAGGTATATCCGACCATTCCTATCGCAACTTAAGATGATACCTTCATTATTGTGCACAGTCATGTTTGAATTTTAATAAATTGAAGAGAGATGAGTGACACATCCAAAGAAAGAGTGAGATAGAGGGAGAAAGAGAGAACATGAGAGAGAGTGAGAAAGAGAGAGAGAGAGAGAGAGAGAGAGAGAGACGGAGGGAGAAAACAAGAGAGTGAGGGCAGAGTAGAAAAGAGGGGAAAAGAGACAACGGCATTGAGTATATCGATTCTCTGTCTATCCGATTCTATGAATCTGTCACTCTCTCTCTCTATCTCTCTATCTTTCTGTCTCTCTCTCTCTCTCTCTCTCTCTCTTCGTCTCTCTTT
>RQTK01000268.1:182464-195516 GCA_003991915.1 Elysia chlorotica | reverse complement strand
TGGTATTGATATATTTGTACTAGGCAGTCCGTCTTGTATAGTCTTGTATAGTTTCCAGGTTTTCTATTTTCTACTTCTCTCTCTCGCTCTTTCTTTCTTTCTCTCTCTCTCTCGCTCTCTCTCTCTCTCTCTCTCTCTCTCTTTCTGAATCTCTCTCTTTCTCTCTCTATCTTTCTCTCTATATATTTATCTCTATCTCTCTAACTCTCATTGACTTTTTCCCCTCTCTCTCTCTCTCTCTCTCTCTCTCTCTCTCTCTCTCTCTCTCTCTCTCTTTCTCCTCCCGATTTTTTTTCTAATTTCTCCATAACTTTCCATCCGCTTCAAAGTTAATTCTCGATCTGCTTATGTGTTTATCAGATCTGCACGCCCATGTATCCTTGTCAAGTTTCCTACTTTCATTTTTACTTTCATTTACCCTAAGAGTTAATATGGAAAAGAAAACCCATCATATTACGGGTATCAATCATATTTAATAGACCTTACATTGAAGCCTCGGCATTTTTAATATATTATTTTGTTAGATGGATGAGATAAAGTATGTACAGCCAGATATGCAGACATTGGTACAAGATACAGATACAGGTCTCTGGACATTGATACAAGATACAGATACAGGTCCTGGACATTAATACAAGATACAGAATAATACAGGTCTCTGACCATTGATATTCAAGCTGACAAGCAAGGTTTATGGATGAGATAAAGTATGTACAGCCAGATATGCAGACATTAATACAAGATACAGATACAGGTCTCTGGACTAATACAAGATACAGATACATGTCTCTGGACATTGATATTCAAGCTGCCCAGCAAGGTTTAGATCATTAGGGGGGGGAAGTGATAAATAGAGAGACACAAAACCAAAGGTTCGAATCATACAGATCAAATAGACAGGGAAATAATATAGAAGACAGAGAAAGAAAAAAAAACATAAAAAGAGAGAAAGAGAGAGAGAGAGAGAGAGAGAGAGAGAGAGAGAGAGAGGGAGGGAGATAGATAGAAAGGGGGAGATAGAGGTAGAGAAATATAGAAAGAAGTAGATGAGAACAAGGGAGGGAAATAGAGAGATGAAAAAAGAGAGTAAGAGAGTGAGATAAGGAAACTTGATCAAAATCCAAACATTTATTATGCCGCTATCTTGACACTATGGCAGGTCCGTAAATCACTTGATAGGGCAATTGTCTTGTACAGGTCGCAGAAGCGAAAGAAAACAGGTCGCTAGATTCTACCATAACAGAGGTGCTGACTTCACTCACGCAGGAGATTAAGGCTTCGATAAGAAGTTTCTTACCTCCCTACGTCACTAGCTAGGGCTACACCGCGGGCGGATCTCAAAACTGACGTCTGACAACTTAAAGTCCTGCCACACAGAGACTTGAGCTGAGTTGAGTTGGTTTTTAACGTCCAGCATCAGCACTATATAGGCTATATTGTGGACGGGCCCCAAGACGGACGTCTGACAATTGTATAATTATGCTGCCACACAGAGCCAGTGCGGGGATAACGGGGTTCCTGTTCCGGTTGGTCATGTTTTGCTGATACCGAACCAACCGGTAGGGGACAACAAATAAATGTAACCGATCTTGTGGGTCCAAAACCGGTACCTTCTGTGGTTGAGATCCGGTTACCTTGGGAAATGTAGGCAAGTGATCTACAATTTGTGCAAGCTCGCTCCCCCCTCCCCCTCCACCTTGTTATCCCCACAGCTGACTATAATAACAATACTAATACTAATACCAACAATCTATTACAAAATGTAATAATACCAACCCTACTCTCCCTCTACGGTAATTCTAGTATAGTAATTATTGTGAAAGCGGAGGTAAAAAACTTACATTACTGAACACGCTTCGCGTTGTTTTTTTCTCGGGTGTTTCGAAATGCACCGTGCGCACCTTTTCGCCATCGGGAAAACCAACAATAATGATGAAAATAATGATGATACTTATATCTAGGGTGTTTCGGCGAGACGTTACGACATACATGCGAGGGAGTAGGTTAGGTACTAGTACTAGGCCTACTATAATTATCTTAATGAGGGACTAAAAAATACTTATTAGGAGGAGGTGATGGTGGTGGTGGCTTTAATGTAATTTAAAGTTACGACAGGAAAGATTATAGAACATTACTTCGATACCGGATATTGGTTTAACGCCTACAAGGAGGATTTTTATACGGCATAACAATACAGCTTTGTATTCAATGGTTGGCTTAATGGAAAAGAAAGAGAGAGAGAGGGAACGAGAGAGAGAGAGAAAGGGGGAGGGATAGAGAGAGTGGGGGCAGGGAGAGAGAGAGTGATACAAAGAGTATAAAGAAAAAGGGGTAGAAAACGATAGATCGAGAGGTGGAAAACCCGACATAGCAAGGAAAA
Organism: Elysia chlorotica; assembly: GCA_003991915.1. Taxonomy (NCBI): domain Eukaryota; kingdom Metazoa; phylum Mollusca; class Gastropoda; family Plakobranchidae; genus Elysia; species Elysia chlorotica. Next base: position 193,136 of record RQTK01000268.1, on the reverse strand, counting down.
TAGTATTCGTCTATCCTCCTCCTCCTCCTCCTCCTCCTCCTCTTCCTCCCGCCTTCTCTCAATTTTGTCCCAGGTGATAGAGAGAGAGAGAGAGAGAGAGAGAGAGAGACAGACAGACAGACAGACAGACAGACAGACAGACAGACAGACAGAGACAGAGAGAGAGAGAGACAGAGAGATAGAGACAAAGACAGGGGTTGAAAGAGAGACAGAGAGATAGAGATAGAGACACAGACAAAGAGAGAGAGAGACAGAGAGAGAGAGACAGAGAGATAAAGACAGAGAGATAGAGACAGAGAGATAAAGACAGAGAGATAGAGACAGAGACAGAGAGAGAGACAGAGAGATAGAGAGAGTGAGAGAGAGACAGAGAGATAGAGAGAGAGATAGAGACAGAAACAGAGACAGAGGGATAGAGAGATAGAGACAGAGACAGAGACAGAGACAGAGATAGATAGAGAGAGAGATAGAGACAGAGACAGAGACAGACAGACAGATAGACAGAGACAGAGACAGGGGTTGAAAAAGAGACAGACAGATTGCCTGATTTGTGCTTTGCAGTTTTGAGCAATCTTTTGTCCTCAAAGACGTTTCATAGATTTTTCGTGTAAAAGGAAACATTTATATACTCTCTCTCTCTTCTCTCTCTGTATTTGTATCTATCTATCTATCTATCTCTCTCTCTCTGTCTCTCTCTCTCTCTCTCTCTCGCTTTTTTCACTATCTCTCTCCCAGCCTCTATATCTGTTTCTCTCTCCCTTCTTCAGTCCCTTCTTATCTCTCTGTCCGTCTGTCTGTCTCCCTCCCCACCCTCTCTCTTTTTACCTCTCTTTCTCCCGCTCTATTGTCTTTTCCTCCCCCTCTTTCTCTCGCAATCACTATAATTTTATGTATTTCGTCCTTTTTATCTTTGTTTTGTTTTTTTAACTTATCGATCTTTCATTAAATTTTCTGTGTAAGATTAATATCAGTTTACATTGTTGAAATTGTGTTTTTCTGAAAGAAATTTCTAAGAATCTATTCCTCTAACTCTCTTCACATTGTCTGTCGCTTCCTTGTCATCTATTTTTCAGTTTCTTATTGTAGATATTTATTCGGCCTCAGCGTCCAATAAGATTATAATCATGCGGACATGCGATCTTTTCATTATTCACCGGTTTATCGTGTCATATATTTTTTTTTAGTTCCCTCGATTCTTTTATTTTCCAGTGTAATAATCGCCCGTTCTTTTCATTATCCAATCTCCCATCTTTTTATTCCTACTTTTGCTATTATTTATTTCCCGTAAAACAAAATCACCGCTTCTCGTTTAATTTATTTTTATAAATCGGCATTTTCATTAATTTTGATTCCAAAATCATTTTCTTTTCAATACTTCCGTGTGTCAGGTGTAATTTTCTGTTTTCGCCGGAGCACACGCGACTCATATTCTCTATTGTGAAGGAAGTATACCCAGTTGTTTTGTTTTTGTTTTGTTTGTTTTTCCAATCTGTCATTCTGTTCTGCTTCCGCGTTATGAGAAGTAATTGCCTTTGGACGCATTAACTTCCATTAATCTTTACTGGCCGCTTTTAAACCTTTCAAAATTAATGTCATGGTGTACTTTCCCGCTCTATTTCTCTAACTCTCTCTCTCTCTCTCTCTCTCCCTCTCTCTCTCTCTCTTCTCTCTCTCTCTTCCTCTCTTCCTCTTTCTGACTCTCTCTCTATTTCTCTTACTTTCTGTGCCTCTCTCTACCTCTCTTTCTTTCGGCCTCTACTGGTTGGGTTAAAACTGGGACCCGGGCCACAAAATAGCTTCACTGCTCACGTATATCTTTGTGATATAAAATCATATACTCACTCACTTCCTACCCCCCCCCCCCCCCCCCCCCCCAGTCCCTCACCACACGCCTCCCCCCCCCCCCCCCCGCCTCGTTGAGACCGTTATGCAACTGCCTGGTCGGTGTAGATTAAGTTTGATCCAGGGTTAGCGGTTCTTTCATTAATTTCGCATTATCGCTGTACAATAAGAAGATTTTCAGATTATCCTGCACATGTATCAAGATGAGGGAAAATTGTGTTGCGCTTTGTGGAAGAATGTGGGTCGTATGTAGGGAGAGAGAGATAGACAGATAGAAATGTGGAAGAATGTGGGTCGTATGTAGGGAGAGAGAGATAGACAGACAGAATCAGGGAAAAGAGAAAAGGACAGATAAACGGAAAGAAAAATAGAGACAGAGAATTGCATTAATTGAAAGAAAGAGAGAGGGGGAGGGAGACCGAGAGAGAGGAATACAGAGATGGAGCTAGACAGAAAACAGAGAGAGAGAGAGAGAGAGAGAGAGAGAGATAGAGAGAGAGGGAGAGAGGTGTCATTGCCGAAACGAGTAGTCGGACGTGACAATGGGCGGGTTGTCTTGTCCCCAGAGAAAGTCAGGGGCACCAAGACCTGGAGAGACACGCAGACAGGTGTACCGGATGTCTGCAGACAGGTCTGGAGAGACACGCAGACAGATGTACCAGATGTCTGCAGACAGGTCTGGAGACACACACAGACAGATGTACCGGATGTCTGCAGACAGGGATGGAGAGACACACAGACAGATGTACCGGATGTCTGCAGACAGGTCTGATATGGACAGCAGTGAGAGAGATAGAGAGGGAGAGAGATAGAAAGGAAGAGAGGGGGGAGACACAGAGAGATAGAAGAGGGGGGGGGGCGATACAAGAAGGATGGAAGGATGAAGAGAGGCGGCGAAGAAAAAGGAGACTGACGGACATAGATGCACAGATTGAGAGGGAGATAAAAAGAGGGATAGATGGACAGAGCGAGAAAGAGAGGGTTTGATAGACAAGGGGTGAGAATATGCAGAGAGACATACAGAGACAGATAAAGAAAGAGAGATAATATATCGAAAGGTATTTAAAGTCAAGAAACACGCAAAAAGACTGATTTAAACACACACACACACACACACACACACAGACACACTAATAATACCATTAAGTTTAACATTACTATATCAAGGAATTCCTTGTAGGAAAAAAAACGAAAAGAAAAAGTTTTACGCGTAGAATGGTACACAAAGTACACTGATACTATAAACAAAGACAATTGGACTAATGGTGCATTTAAATATGATTTCTTTTACAAAAAATGTTTATCGGTGGTCTATTTTAAAAACAGTTTCTCAGTCTGAGGTCTATGACCGTCTATCATATATAATAACACAACACTCTTACGCGGTGGTCTATTTTGTATTTTAAAAATCCATCCACTCTTAGTCGCGGGTCTATCTAATATTTATATTAATAACATTCTTAGTCGGTTGTCTAAGTTTATAGCAGCGTTGTACCTACGGACTCCAGGGTCTGGGTGAAAGGTCGCGGTGACCCAAGGGTGAGTCACAACACCTGGGGCCGCCACGCTCAGTCTGACACACTGGGAATTCTCAGCTGCGCCCCAGGCACAGATCTGGCATAGGTGTGGCATAGGTGGGCCAGCTGGCTCAGAAGATAGAGTGCTGGCCTTCTGTTTGAGAGAGCCGAGGTTCGATTCATTAATCTGGCATTTTTTTTTTTTTAGTTCTTTCGTTTTGGTTGATTCGGTGTCAGTGTAATATGCCCGGCTGAGGTAGAAATCTTGGTTTACTTTTTTTCTATATTCAACCTTGCTCTTCACACCTATTAAAGTTTACGTTGACAGAATGAAATCATGATTGACAATACTGCTTCCTTAATAAATAGCAATCACTTTCAAATCTCCATCCCCTCCCCCCTTACACACACACACATACACGCACGCTCACACATACACACACACTCCGCCTACTATCTCCCTATCTTCTCTTTTATCCCTCTGCCTGAGGAGAATTATTCTTTCCATCAATCGCTAGGCATGTCAAGTGACCAACTAAGACACGAGTCCCGGTATCCCCGCAGCACGTAAATTTTGTCAGACGTTATTTCGGGACCCGTCCAGAATATAGTTTTGTGGCTGAAGTTGGACGATGAGAAACCGGGTAAGATTCTAAATACATGTAACAAACAAAAACAGACAAAAAGAACAACAAAAATATTTAAAAAGGAAGAATGGGGCCACACTGAGAAGAGAGGTTGGTTGGGTTGGTTTAACGTCCTTATTTCGGGACCCGTCCAGAATATAGTTTTGTGGCTGAAGTTGGACGATGAGAAACCGGGTAAGATTCTAAATACATGTAACAAACAAAAACCAGACAAAAACAACAAAAATGGTAATTAAATAGGAAGAATGGGATCCGGAATGAGAAAAGAAGCGTTTTACTGAGAGCTCACTCTGGTATTACTAACCCTGCCCCATCTGTAACAGACAAAATACAAGTGACGATTTTCCATCTCTTACCATCTCTTACCATCTCTTACCATCTCTTACCATCTCTTACCGTCTTTAACTACAGAACTATTAAAGCTTCAAGATCACGGAGTGGGATTGTCTCCTGTAATCTTCAAATTGAGTCTTTGAAGAAAAAAAACACACACACAAAAAGTAAGTACGACTCTACTGGGACTCGCGGCACTAGCAAAACAACATTGACCCGTACAGCACTCACTGTGGTGGGGGGAGAGAGTGCGTGGGTGAGAGAGGGGGGAGGGGATAGGCAGTGATAGATACGGAGACAGAAAGAGGGAGAGAGAGAGGGAGAGGAGAGAGGGAGAGAGAGAGAGTGAGAGAGAGAGGGAGGCAGAGATAGAGGGGGGGGGGATAGAGAGATACAAAGAGACAAAGGCAGAGAGGGAGAGAGGGAGAGAACGTGGGAAGAAAGAGCGGCAGAAAGAGAGAAACATTGAAAGAGTAAGGGAGAGAGAATGAGAGATGGAGAGGCAGGGAGAGAAAGATAAATGGAGAGATAGAAGGAGAAAGGGCGACAGAGAGAGAGAGAGACAGAGAGAGACAGATAGAGAGAGAGAGAGAGAGAGACAGAGAAAGAAAGAAAGAAAGAGAGAGAGAACATTGTCACAGTAACCATAACCGACGCAGGACTATAGAACCGGTTATATAAAACAGCCACGGCGAACGATTCCGAGTACAGGGCGAACCGGATGACTCAGATGTTCGGCCGTGAACTATCACTGTCAATGTCCCACGCGCAGTCTATGTTGTCTCTCTCTCTCTCTCTCCCCCTCTCTCTGTCGCCCTTTTTCCTTCTCTCTCTCTCTCTCTATCTCTATCTCTCTCTCTCTCACTCTCTCTCTCTGTGTCTCTCTCTCACTCTATCTCCCCCCCTCTCACCCTCTCTCACTCTCTCTCTGTCGCCTTTTCTCATTCTATTTCTCTCTGTCTCTCTCTGTCTCTCTCTCTTTCTCTCTGTCTCTCTCTCTCTTTCTCTCTCTCTCTCTATCTCTCTCTCCCCCCCTCTATCTCTCTCTGTCGCCCTTTCTCTTTCTATCTCTCTCTCTTCGTCTCTGTCTCTCTCTCTCCCTCTCCCTCCCTCTCTCTCTCACTCTCTCTCTCTCCCTCTCTCTCTCTCTCTCTCTCTCTCTCTAGGGAACGTTAAACCCCCATGACCTTGACCTTTTGTCTACTATAAACCTGTATTGGAGAAAGTATCCTAGTAAAGAAAAGCTCCACAGAGACAGAGCGGGAAAAACAAGCAGGACTTTTAGCTCAGCCAAAATGAAATAACAATGCCGGATAAAGAACCGAACAACCGACTACTGAAACCGGATCCTTCCCCGCCTCGCCGTCTCTGGTTCGGCTGATCCCCGACTCCGGATCTGTGATGTCCTGAGGAGTGTGTGAGGCGCCAAGAGAGGGAAAGAGAGAGAGAGAGAGAGAGAGAGAGAGAGAGAGTGGAGAGAGAGCGAGAGAGAGTGAGTGTGTGTGTGTGTGTGGAGAGAGAGAGAGAGCGAGAGAGAGTGGAGAGGGTGTAGAGAGTGAGGGAGAGCGGATAGGCAGAGAGAGAGCGCGCGGGGAGGGAGAGAGTGGGGGGAGAGAGGGAGGAAGGGTTCGCTGTGTGAGAGGGTGAGGACAGAACTGATCTATCCAAGTGAGGCCGTACCGAGAAAAACACAAGAGATCATGGAGATGTAGATCTACACTCAGTTTGTAGACGTGCATATATGTTTGGTCTTCGTCATTTCAGCAGGTGTTCGTCTAGTAGCAGAAGTTACACGTACCCCGTAGGGAGATCTACGCACTGGAACACGTAGATAATCTAGATCTAGATGCTTCTTCAGTTTTAGTTAATATTTTCGCTTAGGTGTGCTTTAACTTAATGCCCCTCAATAAATGATTGCGAAACTTCAGGAATTGTTTCTAGTGCGGTGTGATTTTTCTTTAATTCTTTATTGATTTTACCACTGTGTTCACGATTTCTTTTACACGATGTGGTGTTTTTGGTGGATTTTTTTTTTTCTGGTGCGAACATGTTTTAAGAATAATCTAAACAATGTACGGAATATTGTTAAACATAAGACAGTGAGGTGTACTTGGATTCCTTGATTTCTGTGGGTTTATTTATTTATTTCCGTGGACCTTTACGTGCAGCTTTGTTTGATCTTGACATTACAAATTTCTTAAAAGGACCGAAGCACCTGACTGAAATGGAGGTGAAAATTGTTTAAATTATTTTATTTTGTGTGGCAGCACTGTGTGTTTTTTTTCTGTGTGATGAAATTATTAATGGAGTGGTGAATAATATGCAGCATAGATAGGTTTTGGATATGATTTAAATGAATTGTTATCTTTCTATTTTCGGTATTAAAATAAGTGCTTTTGTTGTTGTTATTATTATTATTATTATTATTATTTTTATTATTATTATTATTATTATTATATTATTATTATTATTATTAAAACGTAGTTTATTCTTTGACGTGGCATAATTCTTTTCACGCTTATTATACTGTAATAGTTCATTTTCTATGTTGAATGAAAATTAACTTATGTACCTGAAGAGATTGTTTTAGAACCATATCATACGAATATTTACGTTATAAGGTTAAATTTTAGGCATATAAACTGCTATCGAAATCTTAGTTATAAGTTGTACTTAAAACTTTTTTTCGCCCCCGCCACCATTAATACAAATCTGGTCTCTGCTTCGCCACCTAAAACTCAATAAAAACGAGCCGTAAATCCTTAAATACTCCTATAAAATCTTAACACAAAGTAATAATAGATTAATAGGCCTAGATAGTTTTATGAAGTAATTAATAACGCTCGTACAAATAACCACTTTTTGTTCTATACGCTTCGTTACTTTATTATTGCGTTAGATACTAAGAAAGGTATGAAATACTTTTGAGGTGAAAATCGGATTGTCAAACCCAAACAAGAAATGTGTTTTATTGCCTGGGGTATCACACACGTCAGAATTATAAACTCAGACCCAGGACTAAGTGAGTTTTAGATAAACCTGTCTTAGCAACGCTCTATGTACTACCCATGATGTTTAAGTAACGCGAAAATAGCCAATCTTAAGGTATTTCTAAAGACAAAATCGTTACATCTAGGAGCACTAAGTACAAAGGAAGTGAAAACATCGACGCCGGACTTTCTGTGTGATAAGGTACCATATGCATAGTCGGGTGCCTAAAACTGCTTCCTGGTTGTACTTAATTCCACACGATGTTTACCCTTCAAACAGTCCCTTCTGGCTTTGTTTCTGTCCGCGCTTTGTGCCCGGGTGACATTTCTAATCTCGCCGCGAACTCCTGTTATCTGCCACCTGTAGTTGCAGTTGTAGTTGTTCTGTATGTAGCAGTGTACGGCTGCTGTTGTAACTTCAATGCGCTTTGCCTTGGTTCTAATTAATGGTGTAACTCTATCTCTGGATATCTGTCTCACTTCCTCTCTGTCTTTGTCTTTGTATCTCTCTCTCTCTCTCTCTCTCCCTCTCTCTCTCTCTCTCGCTCTCTCTCTCTTTCTCTGTCTCTCTGTCTCTCTCTCTCTCTCTCTCTCTCTCTCTCTCTCTCTCTCTCTCTCTCTCTCTCTCTCTCTCTCTCTCTCTCTCCCCCTCGCTCTCTTTCTTTGTCTCTTTATCTCCTTAGAGACGAGCCGCCTGATAATTATTTCTGTATCACCGACAGTAGCCCTGGTGTTGTCGTCGTTGTTTTTCTAAGTACATGCATGTTCTTTGTCTTCATCTACCTTCCATCGCAGGAAACTAAAATATTAATATATGTAGGGAAAACCAAACAAAAAGCGCCCCCCCCAAACACACACACACACACACACACACACAAACAAGGCAATCAAGATTGATGAGAAAATAATTTATGGAATCCGATATCACACACACACACACACACACACACACACACACACAACAACCGAAACCCTTAGCAGCCTAATATTATGTCTTGTCATTATTATAACCTAGATATTTCACCCCGTTCATTCGTCGCTTACAAACGTAGTTGATTAGTTTAAAGTTCTCAGATTTCAAACTGTTTTGAAGAGATTAAACACTATCGCCGGAACATAACCTTTTGGGAAGATCTGGGTTTTTTTTTAACACCAGTGTATTGTAAATCTCCATGAATTCTATGCGAGTCATTATGAAGACGTCCTGAATTAGACTGAACTTATCCCTGGTGGTTCTGCAGGTTAGCACGCCAGGCTTAGAGTCAGAGGTTAGCCGTTCGAATCCCAGTTGGTGCTTCTCGTCTCCGTAAAGAAATCTGAGAACTTTAAACTAATCAAGACATTATTGCCTTTTCAAAGGAACGGTAAATTATTCAATTTAGAACCTTTGATTAAATTTTTTTTTTTTTGATCGAGTGCCTGAACCAGCCTCAGAATTACTTTTTGGTTTATCGGTGAATTTGAACATCCTCTAAGATTTTTTTTGAAAAATTATTTTTGCGTTCGTATATCAGATTCCACATCCACACAGAAAAACACACACACACACACACACACACACACACACACACACACAACTGTTGGCGCACCAAATGAACAAACTCCAGCATCGGGAAAAGTGTTTAGCGTGTTTGCATGCAGAGTTAGCGAATCCACCTGTTCCTGGCTCTATTGGTGCACACACACACACTCCAGGCAGGTGGACTCTGTTACAGAAGCTAGGGCTGGTAACTAACAGTATTTACATCATTTGGTAGTCTGGGAGGTGAAGTGGGGGAAAAGAAGGGATGGGGAGAGAGAGAGAGAGAGAGAGAGAGAGAGAGAGAGAGAGAGGAGGTAAAGGAAAGTTAACTCACAACATGTTTACATCGTTTACTGCTGCCCGGTGAAGTCTACAGGGGGTTAAAGGGGGGTGGGGGTTGAGACGGACTCACTGACACACAAAAAAAACAGACATGACCCCCCCCTCCCCTCCCACGACCCTTCCTCCCTCTCTTTCTCGGACTGTCTGTCTGTCTGTGTTTCTGGAATTTTATCGTAGAATAACAACGAACCTGGGAGCAAGTGTGTCCATGTTAATGTTAAAGTTAATGTTAAAGTTTAAGTCCAGGTTGTTGCATGGATGGTGGAGAAAAGGCCAAATGGAATTTTGTACCAGTTAGATTTAAAAAAAAAGAGAGAGAAATGACGTTTTTAGCATCCGGTTTCTGTCTGTATTATGTCTGTTATCTAAGTCTACACGGTAGCACGGACCTATTTATCTACGTAACGGAAATGTCTGTCTATGGATAACTATCAACAATCTTATCTGGCTTCGCTTTTTATTTATTTATTTATTTATTTATTTATTTATTTATTGTTCTTCCATTTTGATTTTTTGAGCGCGCGTGTGTGTGTGTGTGTGTGTTTGTCTATTTGACTGTCTTTTTTTTCTTACTCTCGGCATGTATGTCTGTATCTCTGTCTGTCTGTATTTCTCTCTTTCTCTTTCTCTCTCAGTGTCTTTAGCCGTTAGACTTACCTTATATATAATTATATTCTTCTCAATTTTTTCAGTTACTTTCTGTCGTTCCCTTCCTGGTTTTCTTTTTTTTTATATTCCTCCATAATGACTCCGTTCATCTCACGATAGTTATACTTTTTTTTTCTTCCTTTTTCGTCCCTTCCCAAAACTTTAAACATATTAAGTTCTTAATACAAGCCCTGTCTAGTCACAATCAACCTCACTTCTCTTTTGCCAGTCTTTTGTCTCTTGCCTTTTCAACCTTTGTTCCACTAACGCCGAACTAAATGAAACGAAATACGAAGTATTCTTCTAAAGTCTTTAGACAGGTTATTTTTTATAGTGAGTACAATTTTGATCTGTACCTTTCTTAATGAAATACGAAGTATTCTCAAGTCTGTAAAGAGGTTATTTTTTATAGTGAGCGCAACTTGGATCTGTACTTTTCTTAATTTTTGGACTTGTTTTAGATGATTAGTTGCAATAGGCTTATAAAAATAAAATAAAAGAAAATTTGTTGCGTTTTTTTTTACTATTTAACGCCAGTTACTATGATAGTAACTTACAAACTTACACATACGTACAAACACTAGAGCCTTGCACTCGTACGTGTAGATGTCACATATGTGTGTATTATTCAATGAAAATTAAGTTTAAAAAATGTTGGGGAGGAGGAAGCGACAAGAAAAGATTAGGCCTCCTCAAATGTCACCTTAGGTTTTATTTTTATTCTTCTGTTTAGGTTTGTGTTTTAAGCTATCAACCACCTGGATGGGTTACCCGCAGGAATTTCCATTCTCCCCCCCCCCCCCCCCCCCCCCCCCCTTTTTTTTCTCGTCT
>RQTK01000268.1:166388-182122 GCA_003991915.1 Elysia chlorotica | reverse complement strand
CTATCTATCTATCTATCTATCTATCTATCTACCTATCTATCTACCTATCTATCTATCTATCTATCTATCTATCTATCTATCTATCTACCTATCTATCTACCTATCTATCTATCTATCTATCTATCTATCTATCTATCTATCTACCTATCTATCTACCTATCTATCTATCTATCTATCTATCTATCTATCTATCTATCTACCTATCTATCTACCTATCTATCTATCTATCTATCTATCTATCTATCTATCTATCTACCTATCTATCTACCTATCTATCTATCTATCTATCTATCTATCTATCTATCTATCTACCTATCTATCTACCTATCTATCTATCTATCTATCTATCTATCTATCTATCTATCTACCTATCTATCTACCTATCTATCTATCTATCTATCTATCTATCTATCTATCTATCTACCTATCTATCTACCTATCTATCTATCTATCTATCTATCTATCTATCTATCTATCTACCTATCTATCTACCTATCTATCTATCTATCTATCTATCTATCTATCTATCTATCTACCTATCTATCTACCTATCTATCTATCTATCTATCTATCTATCTATCTATCTATCTACCTATCTATCTACCTATCTATCTATCTATCTATCTATCTATCTATCTATCTATCTACCTATCTATCTACCTATCTATCTATCTATCTATCTATCTATCTATCTATCTATCTACCTATCTATCTACCTATCTATCTATCTATCTATCTATCTATCTATCTATCTATCTACCTATCTATCTACCTATCTATCTATCTATCTATCTATCTATCTATCTATCTATCTACCTATCTATCTACCTATCTATCTATCTATCTATCTATCTATCTATCTATCTATCTACCTATCTATCTACCTATCTATCTATCTATCTATCTATCTATCTATCTATCTATCTACCTATCTATCTACCTATATATCTATCTATCTATCTATCTATCTGTCTATCTATCTGTCTGTCTATCCATCTATCTGTCTATCTATCTATCTATCTATCTATCTGTCTGTCTATCTGTCTATCTATCTATCTATCTACCTATCTATCTATCTATCTATTTATCTACCTGCCTATCTGTCCTTCGTATTTATATATCAATCAATTAGGAATTGCGTTAAAAGGGGTTTCTATGTTGTAAATAATCATTTTCCACTAAAATGTTCATTTTTAAAGATATATTTATCTTTATTAAATCTATTTTTCTAAGTACCTATCTACCTATCTATCTATACATCGGTCATATATATCCTCCTTTATTTATTTCCATCTGCCTATTTAAAATCATCAAAAATCTATTTATCTCTATCATTTTTTTTTCTACTATCAGAATGTAAGTTTATGGGGGATTTTATATCGTTTTTATTCTGTTGTTTTCTTTGGAAGTCAGTATATCTTGGATATATGTATAAAGGTTCAGCTTTATTCGTATTTTTTATTCAGTTATTCGGGATTTGACACACAAATCGATGGGAATAAAGCTTTATTGGCGATGGATCTCACAATCTGCGCTGTATGAATATAATCTAATGTCAAGGTAACGAGGCGATGATATAAAAATCAACGGGTCAGATTAATATGTCACCCCTGACACAGGGAAGAAATGGAGAGAGGGGGGAGAGGGAGAGAGAGAGAGAGAGAGAGAGAGAGAGAGAGAGAGAGAGAGATACATACAGACAGACAGAGACAGAAGACATACAGACAGACAGAGACAGACATAAAGAGAGAGAGAGATGAACAGAGACATACACATCCACAAAGACGCAGTGAAAAAAGGAGAGATTTATAGATAAATAGATAGATTAATAGATAGAAAAGGTAGATAGGAAGAAATAGATAAATAAATAAATAGATAAATAAATAGATAGATAGATTCTCTCTCTTTCTCTTTCTCTCTCCTATCTATCTGCCTATAATCTAGCTGTCCATCTATTTTTACGGCTTTCACTCACAAACAACACTGTTATTAATACACGTAACACACGTAACTCACTCGTCCAGTTCTATTCCTGTTCCCTGTGTTTTCTGTTGCTATTTTTATCTGCGCATCAAACTCACACACTCATGTACACACATCGCATGCGAGACCCCGGTTAATGGTTTGACATTCACAGCTTCGGTGTGGCCAGGCATTGCAAAATAACGGACTCCTCGTCTTTCATCTGGAACAATAATTCAAAAATACCCCCCCCCCCCTTTTTTTTTCCACACCCCTTCCTCAAACACTACATCTGCCCCTTTTCTGAATTTCTAAATGAGGCATCGGGCGAGCTATTACTGTCTAAAAAGCATAACAAAGATTGTGTTTCTATTTTTAAAACCCTTAATATTGAATTTGCGACAGTTCTCGCAAAGGTTGTAGATATCCGAATGTCATTGAACCTTTTTCGCGTTGTTTTCACAATAATGCGTGATAAAGTTTTTCCTTTAATGGCGTACTTTTCGCTCTAACGTGTATTTTCTTTATTATTGGGGGTCGTGGTACCTCTGAGGTAGAACATCGGCATCCGAAACAGGAGGTCCGTGGTTCGAGCCCCGCTCTGGTGATCTCGTCCCCTACTGGTTGGGTCAGTGTCAGTATATGTATATTGTTACCAGCTGAGACAGAGTCATGGTATCCCCGCACATTGCTGAAAATCATGACACTAATTCTTTGACCTTTTCGAAGCGTTTTGACTTCCTTAATACATTTCTAAATCGAAGTTCCTCGTAAATTTTTTGGTCATCATCACGTTTTGTAAACTTTTTATTTAGAACTATTTGCAGTATTCTAAATATTGGTATGTTTTAGAGTCATTGGTATAGACACCATTGGATATTCAGTGTGACAATGTTTCGTGTGTTACCCTCGCATTCCAAAACAAAAATGGATGTTTCTGAACGTCTAGCATTGCAAACTAAACAATTTCGTGAATGTGTCTTTAAACTGACGCCTGACAAATGTACGCGCTGTCTTATAGAGATAGATTGAGCACACAAAAACTTCTGTCTCAGCCGCTCACACTATACAGTAACTGTTACTGCGACATTCCTATCCATAGGGGGAAAAGACAGTCTGATTGGGATTCTAACGCACGAATTACCAGTGAAAAATCACGCGCTCTAGCGACGCAACTAGTTCACTACTGTACCACTAAAAAACTAAAATTCACGAGGTGTTTATTATTCAGTCTTGAAGCCTGAGAGACGCTATTGTTTTTGTTGGGGGGTTTTGTTTTGTTTTTTATTTTTTTGTTTTTGTTTTTTTTTTTGGTTTCTTTTTGAAAATCAATTCTGTTAGGAATGGAGTCAGCTTTTTGTTTGTCTAGTGCCAGGGTAATGGAACCTGCAGGATGAGTTTCGCCTGGGGCAGGGGTGTCAACTCTTGAAGTGTTAAGTTGTGTTTATGTATCGATCCAGTGGAGTGGAGACAGGGGCTACGACCTGACCTGAGTGGTAGCGCGCTGGGCTTTTATTTGGGAGGTTGTCAGTTCGATCCTGCGATCTTGCAACTTTTTTGTGGGATTCCGTCCCTCAGTTGTTGGGTCGGTCTTAGTAGTATATGTATAATGACCTTCTGAGGCACGAGTTATGGGACTGTAAGTACATCATCGCGGTAGCTTACGACTCTTCGTAAGGCTTCTTTGTCTTATATACGACGTGTCGTAAGCTATCGCGGCGTTGTACTTACGGCCCCTAGTATAACTACATGCTCTTTCTCGTGAAATAGTTGTCATAATTCAGTGTTGGTACGAGTCGCCCATAAACGATTTATCTCTCCCTCTCTCTCTCACACTCTCTCTCTTCCTCTTTCTCTCTCTCTCCCTCTCTCTCTCTCTCTCTCTCTCTCTCTCTCTCTCTCTGAGCATAACATTGTACGATAAGTTCTATTGTTTGATTCCTCACAGTACCATACCAATGTTTCCCCCATGCCCCACTGTAGTACCAGTAGTCTGTAGTAGACAGTCACCCTCTATCCTAAGTATTGATCGCCCGGTGTTTTCAATCTGTATACAGCAGGCAGTTTGCAATCTGTATACACAATGCAATAACAAACCTCAGCATAATCCCTCGCACTGTTATCTCTCCACAAACAAAGGCCAGGTCACTTACAACTAGTGCACGTATTATGGTTATCCGAAAGCACCAACCGTTATCAAGAAACCAATTATTTTCCGATTTTTTTTCTGACCATAAAAAATGGTTCTTTACATAACAGTGAAGTAAGTTTGTTTATTAGTGGATATTTTTTTATTTTTTTCCCTGGATAAATATGGTGTACAAAAATGTTGTTGTTTTTTTTAACCATATCTATTGTCTGTTACGCTGGTTTCTCGTATTACCTATGTTAAGATTGTTTTAAAAAGAACGACTTAAGTTTCCTAGAGTAAGGAATGTCTAAAAATAGCATTCTTTTTTCTTTTTGTTTTTTTTTTTCCATACGTGATATCGTCTACATAAGTATTGGATTTTTACGACAGAAATGTCTATAATAGCAAGTGTGATTATCTACATGACTGTGTATTTCCTATGTTGCGATTGGTTGACTGCGATTACCAAAACAACTGTTATTTTCTTGGTTAAAATTGTGCACAAGAACATAATTTCCTAAACCAAGGCTGGTTAAAAAAAACGTTCTTTTCTTAGGTTAAGACTGTCTATTAACTTATTTACTACATGTCCATTAAGTCTGTGAAATTCGTACATTTTCTAGATGGGTATGTAGTGATACAGTGATATTTCAGTTCAACCAACTATACTTATTTATGTTATATACGAGTATATTTATAATTTCTAAACACTGGAAAAATTACTGAATAATCATTCATGGATCAAAACGAACAAACCAGTGTTTCTTTTTCGTCCGGAAAAATCAAATTGCTGTTCCATTGCAGTTCATGTTAAGATTATTAAGAATACTGCATTCATTGTGTTTCCTGTGGAATAGATTTGGTGATTATGGAGTTGTGTTAAATTGCTTGCCTTATTTTTCTTCTTTTTGGACAAAACCCAGTTATTGTGATTAGACAAGGGTTTTTATCTTTGCGATAAGTTTTGCGAATCTTCACGAAGTCTGTAGTCTGTGATTATTTTAACAACTGTTGTTTCATGTTATAAAAAAAACAGGAGGCGGTTTTTGTGAACTACTCATAATTGATACCCGTGGAAAACTCAAAATGATAGAGGATTGTAATGAGAGCCTTTTCTAACATTAAATTTAATAGTTAGGAATTAGACGAGAGAGGATTGTGTCTAGAGGTCTAATTCGTGCAATGTACGGTTGTATACTTGCTTTCAAGAACAGCAACATACATCACATTGTATCGAGATATTAACAGAAAATAAAAACAGAACCAGATTGTATAACCCGATGGCTAGGGAGAACTTTGAGCCTTTCCAAGAAATTCATCTAAAGCCACTCCCACTTACTGAAAGAGGAGGGCACGAGGCCCGCCCACTAGCCATGCCTAATCACCAAGAGAAGGTACTAGCCACGCCCAGTAACTGAAACAGAACACAAGCCACGCTTACTAGGCATGTCTAGTCACCGAGAGAAGGCACTAGCCACGCCCAGTCACTGAAACAGAACACAAGCCTCGCCCAGTCACTGAAACAGAACACAAGCCACGCCCACAGCCATGTGTAATCACAAGCCACGCCCACTAGCCACGCCCAGACACTGAAACAGATAACACAAACCACGCCCACTGTGATAACAGAAGCCACGCCCACTGAGGCCCGCCCAGATGAGCTCCGCTAGCAGCACACCATGTCGCCGCAGCACCAACAGCAAACTCCAGCCCGGGGACTCGAACCTCTCCGCCGCGGGTTCGAGGTCGTCCGTCCACTCCCTGAGCCCGTGCACGCCCACGTCTTCGCCGCTGCCGCCTCCGTTCTGGTGCCCGTTCCTCGTCGGGGAGGACGTGAAGCGCGGGGCGGACGTGAAGGGCGGGGGTTCGAGTACCACGAGGCGCGGGTCAAGGGCCTCCATCACGGCCTTCGGGAAGGCAGTCGGCATCTTCCTGCACGCGGCGCGACGGAAAAGGTGAACGGGGGGAGGGAGTGATGGGGTAGGGGGGCTCAGATGATGTATTATTGTTGTTGTTGTTGGTGGTGTTGTTGTTGTTGTTGTTGTTGTTGTTGTTGTTGTTGTTGTTGTTGTTGCTGTTGTTGTTGTTGTTGTTAGTGGTGGTCGTGGTATTGCGACAGTCGGCCAGGGTTTTTTCTGCAGGCGGCACGCCGGAAAAGGTGAAGGGGGTGGTGGGCTAGGGGTTTTGAAATAATGTATTGTTGTTGTTGTTGCTGTTGCTGTTGCTGCTATTGTTTCTGTTGTTGCTATTGTCGGCAGTGAGGCAGGGCTTTTTCTGCAGGCGGCACGCCGAACAAGGTGAAGGGTGTGATGGGGGTGGGAGGAATGTGAGGTGTAATAATGGTGGTGGTAATTGTTGAGGTAGTTGTGCTGGTTGTTGTTCTTGTTGTTGTTGTTGTTGTTGTTGTTGTTGCTGTTGTTGTTGTTGTTGCTGTTGTTGTCGAATCATTGTTTCCTAACCGGATACCTGCAGAGTGGGAGATCAACACTGTGCCACCTGCGCCAGTTTGATCTCACAAGGTCTAGAGCATCACTGTACATGTTCTACATCTGCTAACTACATAAATATTAAAAATCTTTGCATTCTTTGATTTTAAGGGAGATTTTCTACATCGTACTTAAGTCTAGAACTGAACATTATCCCCACCCTGCGACGATTTCCAAACATTTATTTGAAATCGATGACTAAAAACTCAAGTGTGGCTTATTATTTCTGATTACTGACACCGTGTTTGTATGTTTAATTCTATTTTTATCAACACGATCTGGCCATTTCAACGCCGTGAAACCAGGACATTTGTAACAGTAAGGCCAATAATGTTTTGGTTTAGACTTTCTGTGGACAGAAAATATTAAATCTCTCACCCTGGCTGCTTTAGGCTTAAATGGGTCTATATATGGATAAATTAGGTTTTTTTTCATTACCACTGTATTTCCATCATTCTACCCAGTACGCTATAGTGACTAACACTAGGGCGAGTAGGGGGTGGTCCAGGGGTAGAACATCGGCTTCCGACGCAAAAGGTTCCGAGTTCGAATCCTGGCTGTTGTGTTCCCTACTGGTGGGGTCGGTATCAGTATAATGTGACCGGCTGAGACAGGAGTCATGGTATCCCCGCCCTGTCTCGTGTGTGGCAGCACATAATTTATTTTGTGCCCGTCCACAATATAGCCTATATAGTGCTGTTGGACGTTAAACCAACCCAACAACAACTAGGGCGAGTAGACTAAAATAGAAAGAATGGTGGCATGTGGAAAGATCAGAATGTACAGACAGTTGGGAAAAATCTCACACTCTGATCGTCATGAGCTTTAAGTTAAATGAGTTATGGGGTTGTTGTTTTTGTTTTTATCATCAGCATTGAATTTTTGTTCGGTAGATTTTCGACCATCGAAACTAGAACACAGATATCAGTGAGTAAACAAAAGGGTTAACGTTGCGATGTTTTATTCTCAGCGTATACAAACAATTGTATTGAAACCTCATACCCTGATTTCTATAGTACAAGAGTATCGTCCACGATCTAGCTCACTGAAAAACAGACCGAGTTGGTCGACATTAGTAACTTTGCAGGTTTATTTTGAAAGCCTCGATATTAGCTCAAACGAGTTCCTGTACTTTTCTTTTTCCTGTAATCAAAGCGATTTCATATCCTCTATTTTCAGGAATAATTCAGAAAGACTGATAACCATGGTGATTAGTAGTAACAAGTACAGCAATCAGTTGTTGTTGTTGCTGCTGCTATTTAGGCCAGCGTGTATTTACGTGTTAATCTCAGTTAGGTTTTTGTAATGGTTGGGAGGAGATTTTTTCTTCAACAGGAAAATAATTAGTGGGAGAATAATTATTATTTTAATTCAACGCCGTTTCAATGGACCTGTTGGAACAACGGATGGGAAATATTTAATTAAGTTCCGTCCTAAGTTTTATTTTATTTTAGAGAGAGACAGAGACAGAGAGCGAGGGAGAGAGATAGAGAGAGAGAGAGAAATACAAAGAGACAAATATATATTTAGAGAGAAAGAGGTAAGAGATAAAGGGATACAAATGTCGCTACACAGACAACGACAAACATTAGGACACGCTCTGAAGGCAATGAGATACAGATGGAGAGAGAGAGGGGGGGGAGAAGGAGGGAGAGAGAGAGGGGTAAAGGGAGAGAGGGTATGAGACAGGCAGACAAACCGATAGACAGAGAGAAGAGAATTAGCGGGAGATGGAGAAATATGTAGAAACAGAGAAACAAGAGAAACAAAATGAGATAGAAAAAAACAACATAGACGCAATTTAATTTTGTAGATAACAATTCCAATCGGCCTGATGGATCTCCAGTCCAGGGCAAGGATTTGTAAAGATCAAACGTTGAACCCCAGGACCCTGAGATGCTGCGAACGGGAAAACCCGGCGGTCATAAGCGGCTTTGCGAGTCTACCCCAGACCTGGGCTGGGGGGGTTCACATCATCACAGCCCGCCCTGCTACACCAGGTGACCCGTCACAGGGTCTCTCTCTCTCTCTCTCTCTCTCTCTCTCTCTCTCTCTCTCTCTCTCTCTCTCTCTCTCTCTCTCTCTCTCTCTCTCTCTCTCTCCCAATTCTCTACCCATCTACCTTTCTATTTCTCTCTCTCTCTCTCTCTCTCTATCTCTCTTCTCTCTCTCTCTCTCTCTCTCTCTCTCCCATTCACTATCATCTATATCTTTATTTATATCCCTCTATAATTCTCTTTTCTCTCCGTTCCACTTTTCTCTCCGCCCACAATGCACCGTACAAACAAGCGTATGTCTTTCTCAGATTGTGAACGGACAACAAAATATTCCATGCTAAGATAAAACTCTAACAAAACTCGTGGGCTGTTATAGTAAGACGGCTTTTAGACCACTTTGGCTCCACGAAAACTTCACAAAGACTCATCATCTCAATGACAGATAGATCTCTTGGTCGACATTTCACCAAGACCCTTTGTTCTAGGTCGTGGACGAGACTTCAAATTTGTCGTCCTGCCCTTTTGTGACATTAGGTGTCCATTCACCGCGTAGGACGTTCTCCTTCTTTTTCCAGGACTATCTTGTCCACTAACTGTTTTTTCTCCTGTGTGTGTTTCCGCCGCTTGCGGGCGATATTAATGAAGGGTCATTTGGTTGTCCGGACTTGCTCCTTAAAGGGCGGTCACCTGTCGTTCAAGAAGAAGCCGGTAGCTTGAATAGCGTTTGATTATGTCCCTTGAGTTTACATCTTAAAGTGGAGAGGTTGATGACCCCGAGTTGTGTGTCTTGCTGTCTCTGTCTCTGTCTGTGTCTTTGTCTCTCGCTGTCTGTCTGTCTCTCTCTCTATCTGTCTCTCTCTCTTTCTGTGTCTTTGTCTCTCGCTGTCTATCTGTCTCTCTCTCTATCTGTCTCTCTCTCTTTCTGTGTCTTTGTCTCTCCTTGTTTGTCTGTCTGTCTCTCTTCGTCTCTCTCTCTCTCTCTCTCTCTCTCTCTCTCTCTATCTCTCTCTCTCTCTCTTTCTCTTTCTCTCTCACACACATACACACACACTATCTCTATGTGACTCTGTATATCTTCTCACATTCTAAGCACCGCCTCCACCTAGACTGCAATACCTAAAAAAAGCAAAGAAAGGCAAAGGCATCCTAAAAAAAAAAAAAAAAAGAAGAAGACCAAAGAAAAAAAAGAACCAAAACAGTTAAAAACAAAACAAAACAAGAGAGACACCCCTTGCTTGCTCTCTTTCCTCTCTAAACTGTAAAAGCCCCAACCTATACTTTTTAGATTTTCAAAGGGCTTCTAACAAATTTTGTTTTGATGTCATAAAGAATCCAGCAAATTAAATGGAAAATCCCGCCTCCTCCCCCACTCCATCGATAGAAACGGAAAGAAATGAAAACGAGTCAATTTCCACGTCCACTGCCCTCTATCCTCTCTTCGCATTTTAAATGTTTAACGCCCACATGCAACCCGTACAATGGTTGTAGAATTTTAAAGATTCTGTGACGCTTCCTATTAAAGAAACAAAAGTAGAAAAAAAACAACAGAAGGGAGTGTGTAGCTCATTTCCGCTTCCATCATCCCTGAGCTGTCTACAGCAGCGAAATACGGCTGTTGTTGTTGTTGTTGTTGTTGTTGTTGTTTTTGTTGTTGTTTTTCCTACGTGTGGTAAAGCCGGTAATACATGGGTAGCAGTTGTTGTTTTGTTGTCTTGATGTTTGTTTGTTTGTTTTTGTGTTTTTTGTTGTTGTTTTTTTTTGGGGGGGGTGTTTTGTTTTTTACAGAGTTAGTGAATATTTTACGTATAAGGCTCGGGGAAATGGTAGAAAAATCGGAATTTTTTACTTTTCTTAGTGCTATGGTCAGCCATTTCACTCAGTTCATTCCTGCGCTGACATTTTTTTCGTAGCTAGGCCTACATGATAATTATTTCGGGCCTTGAACATGGTTATTACACGCTCTACCTCGTGAGCGAGTTCGTCCCTGTAGCATTGGCGACGCACAAAGTCCATAATTGTGGATGGAAAAACGTGATCGATCCTTCAACAAAATAATTATCGATTAAGCATGAAGCCATTGTTAACAGCAGCTTGTGTTCTGTTAATGTCTTTTTTATTTCTTAATATTATCTTTCTAAGTTGGATTTTATAACCGAATAGGCAGAAAAATGAACGCATGTCATAAAAGTCTCATTAAAACCTAGACAGTATTTTGATTTGTGTCCAAAGAAATAGACATAAAATCCGAAGTTTTGAATGGGTTTTATGACGGAAGGTAATTAAAAATACATAATTGCTTCAAGGTACAGTAAGGTTCAATAAAAACAGTGAGAGAATTCAGCGGAGAAATGAAGAGAAAGCTGGGATAATATAGACATGTGAGATGGAGTTATGACCACTGCAGATGTGCTCAAGATTTTATTTATCTTGTCACAATAAAAAAAACAGTGATAATTATCATCCATGCTCTCTCTGACTATGTACCTCTCTATCTCCTTTATTTTCTCTCTCTATTCGTCTATCTCTGTCTATCTGTCTCTCTCTCTATGTCTATTTATCTATCTGTCTCTCTGTCTCGATCTATCTGTCTCTATATCTGTCTGCCCCTCTCTCTATTTTCCTGTCCCTATGTCTCAGTCCTTCTGCCGATCTAGTTTTATATTTCTTTATCTCCCTGTACCTCTCTCTCTCTCTCTCTCTCTCTCTCTCTCTCTCTCTCTTTCTTTCTCTCTCTCTCTCTCTCTCTCTCTCTCTCTCTCTCTCTCTCTCTCTCTCTCTCTCTCTCTCTCTCTCTCTCTCTTTCTTTCTCTCTCTCTCTCTCTCTCTCTCTCTCTCTCTCTCTCTCCACACTTATCCATCTCGTTATCTCAACTTGTCTACAACTTTTCTCAGCTCATCACCCTTTCCAAACGCACTGTCCTGTTTTACTAATGCTTTAGAATGGATTCTACTGCATGTAATGATTCTGTACGAAAAAGAAAAAAAGAAAGAAAGAAAAAACTCATGTATGAGTCACAAGCGGAATAATTTGATATTCTCTGGCTGAATGAAGCCTGATTATCTAGGGATTATTATACTCCGCGCTCCTCTGGTTTATGTCTTCATATTACAATGTTAACAGTCTTGGAAGAATAATTATTTCACCCTCTACTTAATGACTTAATGGGTCAGGATCACTGCAAGTATAATGATTGGCTGAGACAGGGGTCCTGGTATCCCAGCTAAGGCTCTGTGTGGAAAGGCGTAAAATTGTCAGACGGTAATCTTGGGACCCGTCCACTTTATTGTATAACTCTGTTAAGAAACTAACTCACTTGACTGTTTAGAGATTGAAAAGTTAATCAAGCTAAAAATCACCCCTCCTACATTGATACACTATATTGTTGTTTTAGCGTCACGTGTTATGCCGTGCGGGTAACATGCCAACTTGTCACCGTATGAGCGTGGGTTTAAACCTCGTGGTGATGCATGTTGTGGTCAACTTATATTTGGGTGTTTTTACAATATCTCTTGCTTTTTAAAGAGAAATATCTATTAATTTTTTTTGGAAGTAACGTTTTCTCTGATTTTTCTTTTTAAGGTATTGCTTTTTGTCAAAAACTGTGGGGGTTTTGTTTGTTTTTGTTGTTGGTGTTTTTTGGGATGTGTGGTTAAAAATGAAGGTAGCTTTCACTGGGAAACTTCGATCGACATCCAGAGTCAATTTGACCCTTACTTACAAATCATAATGTCAAAAATAAGCTTCAATACCAGGCTTTTCATTAACTTTATCTTCTTCTCCTTTTTTCTGTTGCCAGCAAATTCTACTTTTTCCATTTCCGTTCGATGGTGAATTGGGACCCTTTTCAGAATATCCATTACGCCAAGATGGGTAAATGTCACACAACCTTTCCCTAACTAGACGTGAAAATGTAAAAAAGTGTAAAGCTTTTATCAATCTAAAAATCCAACCCCGAGACTTTAAATAGTTTTAGAAAAAAACTACCTTTACGCTTACTTACATTATATACCCTAGGAGTTTTAGAGTTTGGGAAAATTGTCCGACAAGGATGTAATTATTTTGACGAAAAAAAAATTATAGGAAGATATGATTCGTAGAAAGGTCACGCCAGAAACTAAGTATCTTTCATATTGAAACGTAACCATGTTTCTTGGTCAATACTGTGTTTAGGTTTACCAGTGAATTTTGCTTGTAATGATGAGCCATTAGACTGTGGCATTGTTTCTGTTTGTATGTGGTTCTAATGGACCTGAATGGGAGACCTAACTGGAAGAAAGTAACGGCCACCGGCTTAATACGTTGATTCAATTTGTGCCTCTTTCATTCACTCCAAGTCAAAGTCAGTTTGCCCTCTTACGCTCGTTTTATAAGGAGCTGATATTCGTTATATATTCTTGTCTTGAAAGGTTTTATCATTTCTTAATATTGGGTCCCCTAGTTAGTTTTCTGAGCGTTTGTTGTTGTTGTTGTTGTTGTTGTTGTTGTTGTTGTTGTTGTTGTTGTTGTTGTTGTTGTTGTTGTTGTTGTTGTTGTTGTTGTTGTTGTTGTTGTTGTTGTTACGGTGGTGGGGTTTTTTGGTTGTTTTTTTTTTTTTTGTTTAATTTTTTGCGCGTGCTCTTCGCCGCTTTGCGCTCTAATGTGGGGCCATCTAGTCGGACTTAGTCTTAAAGACATCAGGGGACGGGTGAGCAGAAAAGCACATTAGCATCTTAACAAGCTTTCAGATGAGTCCGTTCTAAGTGCTTATTGGGAGGCAGGATAGAGAAGGGCGGAGAGAGGAAGGGGGGGGGATGAGAGAGAGAGAGAGAGAGGGAGCGAGAGAGAGAGAGAGAGAGCGAGAGAGAGGGCGGTTAATGAAAGTTCCCCATGTTCAAGCTTCTATTAATCCTGACGATTACGCATTCCATTAAATTAAAGGGAGATAACAGCCCCAAGCTTAACGGTTATTTGCGTGGATGCGTGCTTTTGGACTTAGTAAGTGAAAATGTGTGAGAGAGAGAGAGAGAGAGAGAGAGAGAGAGAGAGAGAGAGAGACACACACACACACACACACACAGGCACACATAGACATACATACATACATACAGACAGAATTGACATTTTGGTCTATGCGGTGACTTGGCCTAAAATCTAGGAAGTCTCGCTATCGCTAAAACAGAACCTTAATTTATGTTAACTTAGTATTTGATATACATCATCAGTTGAAATTCCGCATTATGAATTTGCTTGGAAGATTTTTTTCCTCGACACATAGAACTATATTGTATCACTAGATACGCTCTGAAAGTAGCTCAGATGGTAGAGCGTTGACCCTCAGAGCTAGAGGTCTGTCTTTCGAATCCCAAGATCAGTAAAAAATGTAAATAATTCATTTTATTTCTACTTTTTTTTGCGGAAGAGAAATACTCTCAAAACTAACGATTGACAATTAAACGTACATCCACACACATACCAGTACTTCTGTCTCAGCCGGTCACATGATAATACTCACACTGATCTATCCAGAAGGGGACGAACTTGGACAATTGGATGTGCGAAATTGTGTGATCGAACCGAGGAATTTCCGAATAGAAACTGAACGCTCTTCCATCTGCGCCAGCTTGGTAAAGAGAGCCCAAGTGAACTATATCATTAAACTAATAGGCACAGATAGGACAATTTACAAGGTCGTTCAGAACATACTGAGTGGGCAGAACAAATAAAAACAAAAACTCTAAATATTATAGACTACACGAGCTTTATTTTGAGCCCTGAGAGAGAGAGAGAGAGAGAGAGAGAGAGGAAGAGAGAGGGGAGAGAGAGAGAGGGAGAGAAAGAGAGACACAGAGAGAGAAAGAAAGAGAGATACAGCTATTTCCAGAGCTTGTTAGTGTTGACTATAGGTACCCCAGGCCACCTCCACCCCCCTAAAGAAAAACAAACAAACAAACAAAACAACAAAAACCACCAACCCCATATCGTCCACCCCCCTAAAGAAAAACAAACAAACAAAAAAAAAAATAAAACCCACCAAGCCCATATCGTCCACCCCATGGCCTCATTAAAAAAAACCAACTGTTGGATGTTCCCCCCTTAAGGTCTCTAGCTAGTTTGAGTTCTAACGGCATTTTTGTTTTTGGTGTTTCTTGAGGAAAACCCTTAGATCTTAGAACGCCTTAGGGTAGTAGGCGCGTATTTTTGTACCCCAGGATTTACTAAAAAGAACAAAAACGAAAAATTGGAGGAAAAAAAAACAAGGATTCTAAAAATAGGAAATGCACTTTCCGAATTCGAAACCATATTTACTGCAGTAAGAGTGTAAGCGAACTTTATCGTTGAAATAAGAAACTTAGAAAGAAAAAAAAACTGTATTATTGCTTGTGTAACGAATGAGCTGGAATGCAAAATACTCTCTGAGTTTAGTTTTACTCTGACATACTTACTCATGTTACTACAAAAAATCAAGGGAGATAGGTAAGTCACTATTACCCTAAGCGGATAAGTGTGTGTGTGTGGGGGGGGGGGGGGGGGGGGGGGGGCGGGAGGGGGCGCGGGGGGGGGGGGGGTCAGGGACTGGTCGTAGAGCGATCGTCCACAAATTAAGAAGCCCCGATTCGAAACCCGCGCTTGGGAAATATGTATTTATTGATTAAAAAAAAAAAAAGAAACTTCGTAATGTTATTCTTAAATGTGAAGAGCCTTTTCAAGCTTAGAGTAGCCGTCCCTTAGGAACTTAGCAACAACAACAACAACAACAACAACAACAACAACAACAACAACAACAACAACAACAACAACAACAACAACAACAACAACAACAACAACAAAAACCTACGACAAATTGTTTGGTTTACTTTGATTGTCCGTTATCTCGCCCAGTCAATCTCGTACAGCTCTTCTTATCTGTCTATGTCTCTCTCTGTATGTCTTTCTGTATGCCTGTGTGTATGCCTGCCTGTCTTCTCTCTTGTCTGTATGCCTGTCTGTCTGTCTACCTGTCTGTATGCCTGTCTGTATGGCTGTCTATCTGAGCCCCAACACACCAGATTGAATTTCTCAGATCAAAAGGTATTATTTTTATGATCGTCCGCGACAAGTGTACGAAAAAAGGGAACAAAAGAAAGGGGAGAAGGGAGAGAGAGAGAGAGAGAGAGAGAGAGCGAGAGAGAGAGAGAGAA
>RQTK01000268.1:111915-154415 GCA_003991915.1 Elysia chlorotica | reverse complement strand
GGTTTTTAACAATGAATCATCAAATTGTGGGGTTGTCTTTTATTGATTTAACATCCCCTAAGTTTCTAGAAGATGGGGCATTATTTGAGATTTGAACATCTGTCCTTCTGTTCATTAATCCAGAAAACTAGCGACTGAGCTACCAATAGCCTTCTTCACTGTCTATACCTTTCAGCAGTACATAAGCAGCAACCCAAAAAAAGCTTTTAGGATATAATAGAGAATAATGTGTAAAAGTTCTGTCGAATATTCGAGCAGAGATTAAATCTAATTATCATTCTTCCTTTTGTAAATACACTTAATCTGATGTCTTATTCTTTCATGTTAAATTGTAAAGACAGTCTATAGTTGATAGTTGGTAGTGTTCTTCGGAACAAATAAAGGGACGCAACTCGATGAAATGAGTTTTGACAAAGAATTACTGGGTTGCGCCCTTTTGATTAAAGTTTTTAAGTTACTTCACAAAACAAAAATAGTTGTGATGTTTCAATTAGTTTTGTTTTGGCCACTCTCACAGTAGTATAAACAAGTTTTACATAGCATCAGTTATGGATTCTGAAATATAAATTTATAAAAATTGTAAAGACTTGATTTTTACGTGATTTTTTGTTTTACTTTCAAAAACCTCTGTTGAGTCTAGATTAAATTCCTTCAAAACAATATGGAGAGCTAGAGGGTGAGATAAATCTACATATTATGAATTAGATCTAAAGCAAACCATACCAACAAACTGTACGAGTGTCTATTTTCGTCTTTGAAAGAGATTGTACATAACAGTTCTCGATTCACATTATGTGTTAACTTCATTAAGAAACTGGCTTTTTAGAGATGCGTAACTTATTTGAAAGATTAGTTTGATTGAATTCAATTACATCCATCAACTTCTTTTTCTTTTCGTCCTCTTTATTTTGTGTCGGTTTGGCTGTTTGTCTGTCTCTGTTTATACTTTCTCTCTTTCTTTCTTTCTTTCCGGACCTATACAGTTCTTCCTCTCCCTTGGGATTTGTGGTCATTATTTTGTCTGTCTTCACAACTATTCCTTTAACAAAACTAACCATGCCACTATAATATAACTACTTTGTATCAAACTATACACCTATATCTGTTGATCTATAAAGCCACTTGTCGTATAATTGTGTAATGCTTTAGTCAATAAAGGGAGACTACTCGTTGAATTTTTTTAAAGATATATCGGGTGAGTTATGTTTTTTAAATAGGTACTGTAATTACTGAGAAAAAACAACCTGTCCCGATACGTATTCTAAATCTATTCTGACATCATCCGTCTTGAAAAAAAAAAAACAAAAAAAAACTATGTATATCCAACCACTGTTGAGCGCGAGAAAAACCAAAGTAAAAAGGGGAACTACTGCGGTTTTATTACTGGGGTAGATTTGTGGAAGTTAGTTCCCTTTGTTTTTATTATTCCAAATAAATAATGGTAGCTTGTACACTGTATCTGAAGTTATGTTGTTTTGTTGGGTTTTCTTATTGCTTTTTTCTCGGGCGGGGGGGGGGGTGTTGTTTTTGACAAGCTTGTGTGTGGCATTTGCATTAGTGAAAAATTGATATGGCATAATATATTCGTCCATGTTCCTGCTAAACACTCTGTAGACTACAAACAATTTTCTCTGACAGAGACAGATGCGAATCATCGGTAGTTTGTTGATTTAATGGTGAAGTTTATCGATAGATTTGAAATAAAAATGGATTAAGTGAATATTTATAACTAAAAATACTGTCTTAAGCTTAGTTGTTTCTAAACAAAATATCAAATTAGCATATACATGCAATTTTAGATTGTAAGAGAAATTGTGTTATATTTTACTCGGTAGATGTTATAAAAATTAACCAGTAATATAAAGAATGATAAAACGGATTAGAGGAGAGGGCAAGAGAGAGAGAGAGAGAGAGAGAGAGAGAGAGAGAGAGAGAGAGAGAGAGAGAGAGAGAGAGGGAGAGAGAGGACGCGCATTTGGTAAAGAAAGAAGAGAAAAAAAGAGAGAGAAAGAGAAAGAGAGAGAGAGAGAGAGAGAGAGAGAGAGAGAGAGAGATGGACACAGAGAAAATGTGTGACGATTATGGATATAACTAAATAGGACGACATGAACCAGACTTTATACCATAAAAGGGATCTCATAATTGCGTTTAGAACGTATCACATGTATGAAAAGAATAGACCAGACAGAAATTAGAGAGAAAAGTGTCATGTTAACACAATCAACACAAATTAATATGTACCACATATTCAAGTCTAGCCTAGTAAAACCTAAGGTCATGAGAATTTAGTTATTGGCAAATTAGGGGCGAATAAGAAACCACAGACATGTCACGAAAATAGATCGTGCGGTATCCATTAAAGCGAAACTAAGTCCAGAGTTACGGGCCGTGGCTGAGGTTTCTGGTTGTCGCCCTTGTCAGCCGAGTAGCTCGCGCCGACTTCCGGGCTACTTCCGGCGGTCGATAACTCTAACAGATCCCCGTCTCGCGGAGTGAGACATCCAGTCGATGTCTGAGAAATAATAATAGGTGTTGGATTCAGTTTTCTTTCCTCGGTGTCGTCTGTCTATCTCCACCTTTTTTTTCCCTCTCCCTCGCTCTCTCTTTCTTTTAGATCAGTGTAGGGTGGCATTGAGTCTGCTCTCAGAAATAATATTGGGTTACAGATACTCTTTTCTGTCTCTATCAGTCCTTGTCTGGGTATCTCTGTCTCCCTGTCTCTCCCTCTCTCTCTCTGTCTCTCTGTCTCTGTCTTTATCCGTCTCTCTTTCTCTGTCTCCCTTTCTATCCGTCTCTCTTTATCTGTTTCTGTCTCTCTGTCTATGTATCTCTGTTTGTATCTCCGTCTGTCTCCTGTCTGTCCGTCTGTCTGTGTGTGTGTCTCTCTATCTCTTTCTCTCTCTCACTCCCGGAAAAAGGGAGAGAACTCTCTCCCTCACTCTATAGATAACAAGGGAGAATGGGAGAGAGAGTCGGTAAAACCATAGCTCCCACAAATTCAAATTTTGTGTTACGATGATTCAAAGCTAGTTATGTATTTTAAACTCCAACAGTATCTAAAAAAAGACCTTTTTATTACTTAGTTTTTTAAATATCTCGCGACCAGTTGTAATCTCTTAATTTGGCTTGATCTTCTAGCTTGGAACTATGTCTGGACAATAATTTTAAGTTTCTAATGTCGCGATTAGCTTCCTAACTTGATGAACGTGGATCTTGTAATTAGTTTCAATATGGGTAATATTTTGGTTAATACCAAGATTTCGAGATGCGCACAAACTGTGGCGAAAATTGCTTGAGTCTGCTCAGAAAGTGTCTCGTTGTTTGTTGTTTTTTTTATCATTGTTTAAAATCTTACGGTTCCATAAAGGTGTACACGTATTTAGTAGTAGGAAAAGTTTTAAGCACTAACAGCACTAAAAAGTTTTAGATGTTACAGAAAAAATGATTTATAAAATTATAGCTTCATAACAAAAAAAACTTCGTAATTATGTCCACATAGTTTTCCGAATTAGAGAATCGACATTGGTTTAAGGACACCGACTGTTCTAGTAATCGAGTACTTTATGTTACATTGTCCTGTTAAACCAACACCCAGTCCCCGTGATATCGATACCATTATATTGTTTGCGCTGGTCCGATATCCAATATGGCGGAGAAATTGATGGCTGTAAGGAGAGAACTACGACTCTAAAACAAAGGGAGGCAAATGAGACAGGAAGAGCAGGATAACCCCCGACAATCCCTCCTGTCCCCTCCCCCTCTCCTCCCATCAAACAGTAATGCGGTAATGCTATCATGTCTTTAAAAGACTCCTTGTCCTGATACATTAGCTGAATATCACGTTGTCAGGGAGACAAAACTTACTCCAAAAAAAGCGTATAGGAAATTTTATTTAAACCACAAATTAATTCTCTGGTGGTGGTGGTGGTGGTGGGGGTGGTGGTGGTGGTGGTGTGTGGTGGTGATGTGATGATGATCATGATGATGATGATGATGATGATGATGATGATGATGATGATGATGATGATGATGACGATGATGATGACGATGACGACGACGACGACGACGACGACGACGACGACGACGACGACGACGACGACGATGACGATGATGATGATGATGATGATGATGATGATGATGATGATGATGATGATGATGATGATGATGATGATGATGCGGCGGTTCCGAAGATTTTGCCTTAAATGTATAGAGCAGCCAAACTTATGCCAGAAATTGTGTTTGCTAGCATAGTCTCACACTTTGAACTTCAAGCGTACATTTTGGTCGGTGGATGGGTTGGCAGCTCTGTGGACAGAAAGCCAAAAACTAATCAATCTTGAACCTAATGGGTATGGAGAACTAGGGGTAACAAAAACCCTGGTATCCTTTCAGTTAATGTTTGAAACAGTAAGCTTGTAGAGGTTTCGTGTTTGTTTCCGGGATTAATAGAAAGTCGAGAGATTTTGTGATCCTTAGAAAGATGAAGATGAAGTTGTATCTGAGTTCTTTTGTTACAATAACCAACTACCAACGTCATACAAGCTTGGTGCTTCAGACTATGTATAGGTTTTGTGTTGGAGCTCTGGTTAACAAAACAGAAAGGGTTAATAATCAATGACTTTTCAATGTAGATAATTGGGGTTTGTGATATTTGTCTTTACAGGTTCACGGGGTGTAATTGTCTACAATGTTTAACTAATTTATTGTCTGTTTCTGTCTATACATCTGTTGTTGTTGTTGTTGTTGTTGTTGTTGTTGTTGTTGTTGTTGTTGTTGTTGTTGTTGTTTTTGTGGTTTTCAGTATCTGTGATTTCTCTTAACAAACTATCTATGGGGCGAAACTCTATATGGTTGTTTTGTTTTCGAGTTTTAGTGTGTGTTGTTTTTTTTTTAACAAAGTACCTGCGCTGAAACAGTAATGCATCTTGGTCATTAAATTAAATTAAAAAATGTAAAAATTTTCTGGAGGTTTTAAGACTAATTGTTCTTCTTAAGCTTTTGTTTATTTTGCCTAATTCACCCCAAAAACACCCCCAAAACCTCACCGCCGGAAACAATAAATTCATCGAACCCTTATATATTTTTCTTACTGATATTTTCCTCCGAAAGATGGACTCCACACACAAACCCTTGTCTCTCTATACAATATACTATTATTCTGGAGTTGAACAGGAATGTTCAACCTCGTGTTTTTTATACTCTCTCTTTCCTCAAGTCCTTCATTCCATTATCCTTTCCTCTTAAACACAAAAGCAGCTCTGTCGGTCTGATGTTTCTGGTTTTACACCCCTGAGTTCGTAAACAGCAGCCCCTTTCTCCACAGCATGCACTTTCTTCCGCTGTCGGTAGGGCCTACTTGTTTCTCTTTCAGCCTTTTCTTTCCATTTTAGACTTCTTTCTTTCCCATGAATGTCCACCTCGACAAAACAAGAAAAAGACCGCCGGGCCGTCTTTTGCGACTGAGCTTTTCGTCTTGGGATCGAAATCAATAAAGCCTTGTCTCTCCTAAGCAAGTACTTGGTTCCACTTTTTGCACTTTTGTTGTTGTTGGGTTGTTGTTTTTTTGTTGTTTTTTTTTGTTTGTTGTTGTTGTTGTTGTTGTTCCTGCTGCTGCTGCTACTGTTGTTATTGTTGTTGTTGATTGTTTTTGTTTTGTTTTGTTGTTGTTTGTTTTTGCTTTAACTCATTCTTTCCACTAGTTTTTTCCTCGACCAATTAAAAAGAGCAGGATCCTCTCTGTTGTTCTTGCCTCTGATATCCCTCCGCGACTTCATAATCCGGGCCAGTACATGGGCCTTCAGGGGGACAGGAAGCTCTGGGCGGGAATCAAACCCCGTCATTAGCGCTCAGATTTGGAGCTTCTAAGCTTTTTGTTCGGTGCCTCGCCTCCATGTCGCCTCTCTGTGGACAAAAATGGAGGGATTATAACAGATACGTTATGGAGTGGGATGGACGGAATAATTACAGATACATTAGAGAGCAACCGCACTTTTACCTCTAGAGAGTTAAAGCAATCATACTTTTAGCTCTGACGTGGAGGCTACCTGTAGCGTGTAGGAAAACGAGGCTCGTGCAACAAGGCGCCTCCTGGATGAAAAGCTTTATGGCAGCATAAAGGTCGAATTGTGGCTGTTGTTATAAATTTAGGTTTAAATTTTAAACAGTGTGGATATACATCTAATTAAATCTAGATCTAGGTCTCTGTTATATATTAATGCGATTACATGGATCTCGGTACAGTAAAAAAGCAAACAAAAAAAGGATAATAAAAAAACTACATCTTTACTCAAGATCCATGCCCTAGTGAAAACCCGACAGCTGAGAAGCATGCATTTCGAAACCACTTTTCGATCGAAACAAATTTACTTTCAGGACCCAATCTTCTTTTAATGGACTAGAAAAAAAAGGAAACTTTTTTAAAATCAAACCCTTCGCAGACCAAATTTACCTTTAGTGTGTAGAGCTGACTTGTAGAGAGAAACTAGGTCAGGGTAACTACAAGCGGATGACGTCACTGGGACTCTTCGCGTTACAAGAATGCTACACGCCGTGTCTGCTATTGGTGTCTATTACTTAGATGCGCAGGCTCTAAAAAATAAGCAACAATCTAGGTGATTAAAAGTTCGCGGTCACCTCCGTTAAGAATTGTACCTGGGTTTTCCCTATCACATTGGGTGAGATGTATGGGTTTTTAATGATGTTTGTGTTGCTATTGTTGTTGGGTTTTTTATGGACATTTGTTTTCCTGGAAGGCTTTATACCTGGAGGTGTTTCGGTGCAAATGTAGCACTTGGATGTTAACGACAAGACCAAAACCGTCAGGTTTATTTTTATAAAGTTATAATGTTCTTTCTCATTGCTAAACTGCTCTAGATCATTAGTGTTTTAGAAACGAGATAAGTCTTTATGTTACTGAGACGACTAATTAATGCTGATTCATATTGTATAGTAGTCTTCTAGGAAAAGATAATTATCCTGTTTTATGTTTCACCAGGGGTGCGGCGTCTGTATATGTGTGTCTGTGTGTGAGTGTGTGTGTGTGTAGGGATGGGAAAGGGGGGGGGGGTCATGGTTCATCAGTGTCCGTAGGCTGATTTATGATCTTCTTTACAACTTTCGAAATCACCGATGGAGGATTAACTTTTTAAGGGGGGTGAGGGTCACACTATTATTCGTTTTTTTTTGTTTTTTTTTTCATTTGTACAGGTTTCTATGTACATTATTTTTTTTCTTTGCCACAACGACACTTTAACGCCGAATCGTGTTTCTAGCTAGACGACGAACGTAAAAACATCAATGTTGATGGTTTTTCTTCGAGAGGCGAAACACTTTGTCACCTTAGCTGTAAAGTGTCTGTTCTTGCTTCTAAGCTTCTCTAAATCTAGTTCACGTGTATTTTAGCAATGAGAGAGGACACGACTTCTTCTATTGGTTGGTTTTGTTCGTATTTTAATTTACTTATACAATCCCTTGCACGTGAACAATATCCGATGATTCTCTTTGGTTATTTTTGCGACCTCTAGTTATCAGAAGTTAGTCTTGGGTCCCGTCCACTGTGTCGTTTATATATTTCTTACATTGGAATATACGCGACAGACAAACTTTTCCGAAGCATTCTACTTGGAGACGGTGGAAACCGGTTAAGATTTGAACCTCGGATCTCCTACTCGTCAGGCAAGAGCGCTATCCACTGCGCTACCTGGGCTCCCGGGATCGATCAATCAACACCCTGCCCCCAAAACTGCGACTGGTTTCCGATCAATTACAACTGGCCCGTGATCTCTGTGCGTTCACATCGAGTCTGTCGGTCATCGTATCTGTCCGTTTGTTTGTTCGTCAGCTGTGGTCCTGGTAGTATCGTGTGGTGTACAGTTTTATTGTATAATAATTATCGATTTATATCTGATTTCTGTGAGTCAGTTCATATCTGCTGGTGTTGTTGTCTGTCTGTCTGTCTGTCTGTCTGTCTGTCTGTCTGTCTGTCTGTCTGTCTGTCTGTCTGTCTGTGTTTCTGTCTGTCTGTGTGTCTGTTTCTGTGTCTATTTCTCTGGTAAGGTCGTGCCACAACAAAATTCAATCATGCTTTTTAAATAACCCAGGTAATGCAACCGTAGGACCTGCGGAAAAAACTTTTTTATCACATGCGTCGAATAGACTCTGTTTTTATTTTTTTTTTAAAGCTGTTCGTCATACATAAGATATTATGTTATCGTCACTTCAAGAGATTGTTTCAGTCCTAACATAATAATAGTAGGTAATTAATTAAGAAAATTTATAATCTAGATCATATCGTTATCTCATTTGTGTTATGTCCTATGTCGTTTCTCAAACACTCTAAATAATTAGTATTTTACAAATGAGATATATTAATGTACAAATGTTGTATACTATATTATGATTGTAAA
This sequence comes from Elysia chlorotica, assembly GCA_003991915.1. Taxonomy (NCBI): domain Eukaryota; kingdom Metazoa; phylum Mollusca; class Gastropoda; family Plakobranchidae; genus Elysia; species Elysia chlorotica. The sequence goes on along the minus strand of RQTK01000268.1, from coordinate 146,010 downwards.
CTTGGAGTGGCGACTTGGTTGAATCCAGAATGATAGTTTGAGACTGACACTAGCCACACGCCATGCGCTTGAATAGCGGTACTAGGTCCAGACCTTTAGTTAGAAGAAGACACGGTCCAAACGTGGTATGAACAATACGGGTGCATACCTAGACACCGCATTATAACATAGAAATGTATATGCTTAGAGGGACGTCGAAGTCTGTACCTGTTTTATTCTTACAACTTCCAGTGCATATAGTTGATTACATGGTTCACAACTTCTTATTCACCGCCAGTCTGTATATAAACCTGCGCAGACAGGATGGGTTTACTGCCCTGGGTCTTATCCTCTTAGTTGATTACATGGTTCACAAGTTCTTATTCACCGCCAGTCTGTAAATAAACCACCCAGGCAGAATGTAATTACATGTACTGCCTTGAGTCTCATCCTCTTAGTTGATTATATATTTAACATTTTCTTATTAACCAGCAGAGTGTGAATACAAACGCCTCGTGTCTTGAATTTAAGCTCCTTAGTTGATTTAGAGTTAATTAACTAGTAACTATCGGAGTTAGTACACGATTTTCGCAGGTCATGAATTTTAGCCTCTTGGACCTCCATGGTCTAGATATAGATATAAACCACGCACTGAAAATTTCATTCATAGGTTAGTACATTTTAGGTTAGTAGTTACTTATATTACTGAAGGAAAACGTGATCAGTATACTTATAATATGTTTAAAATATACACAAATAATGTTCCTGTATACACGAATTTTATAGGTTTAATTTGAAACATTGCGCTGTAAACTTCACAAAATATTGAATAATGTTATTAATGTAATTATAGTTTATTGTTTGATTGCTTCATTGTTTGATTCGTTGATTGTTAATTAGTTGATTTATTAAATAAATTATTGATTAATGTAGTTTATTGATAAATTGATTTAATGAATTATTAATTGATTCATCGATCGATTGATTGATACATCGAATTAGCTTATAATCTACATTACCATCTCACGAGTTTTGGCTTATAGACTGTGTAAAAAAAGAAACCAAACGACCGATAAAACTAAAAATACTAAGAGAAATAGATAAGACATAAAATCCACTAATGTGCCTGGACCAACTTCTGCAAGCGAAAGTAATCATCATTAATCTTCTTCACATTTTCCTATCGCTTTTTTTCATCATACTAATAATACTCTGTACTTTATATTACGCAGCAAAATATGTACTAATTATAATAGAATGTAATAACAAATAATGATAATCATGCGTGATAAAAACCTGACAAGTTGACGTGTTTTCGTGCGCACTTTATTGCGCGCAACTTGTGGGACAAATGGTCATTTTTTATGGATTGTTCTTTCAATGTTTTTTTTTTTATTAATGTTCGGCGAATAACTGTAAAATCAACATGAATTCACAGTAACAGAGTGTTTCTTAGAACCATAAATGTCGACCTCTCATGAATTCACTGTGTGTTGGCTGTACGTGTTAAATTCGAAAGCGTAAGGTGACATAAAAAAGGTGTTAACTGCACTTTTGGTAACATTAGAGATGACAGCTTGAAAAGGTTCTATTTAAACAGACGAATCAGCAGAGATTGGCCGTCCCGGTATAATGTAATACAAGAAACATTATGATTAATGGACTGGTCCGAACTTTAAATTACGTTTTTTCCCTAAGGCGCAAAAAATGGAAGTAATAATAATGTTCGCTATGAGCTTTAACCAACGACTAGGCTTAGTTTTCACTGCTCAAACCTAACGTTAGTCCAAGGTCTAAGTTAAGAATGCCGCTGTACATACTGCAGAGATCCACTTATAGTCAAGATGTTTAATGTCAACTCGTGCTTAAAGTCAAACACAGTCATTCAAATCCCAGTTCATAATGTTTCTTCCTTTGTCACAGTAACTTTTAGCTCTGTAAAGCCAACTCTCGCACAAATCGAACATTTTTCCTCAGTCCCCAAGGCTTGGCTTTATCAGGATTCCACTCTACTCTTACCGTACCTAGTCATAACATAAAATTAATATATAAATGCGAATTTATGCTACGAATCGCTGTTTATGGTTATTCCTGCTGGGTGGTAGGGCCTAGGCTGTCGGGTCAAAAAATAAAATTACACGAACATTTTTTGGAGAACCATCAATGTCGACATCTCATTTAATTATTGTGTGTTGATAATGAAAAAAGCAACATCGAAATCAGACTAGCTCTAACTATTGAAAATACCCTTAGTTCCAGGTCTAAGTTCAGTGATATGTACAGTAGAATGTTTTATACGCTATAAAATATGGGGATCTCTACAGAAGAATGTTCTATCAGTACAAAATATGGTGATCTCTACAGTAAAATGTTCTATTCAGTACACAATATGGTGATCTCTACAGAAGAATGTTCTATTCAGTACACAATATGGTGATTTCTACAGAAGAATGTTCTATTCAGTACACAATATGGTGATTTCTACAGAAGAATGTTCTATTCAGTACACAATATGGTGATTTCTACAGAAGAATGTTCTATTCAGTACACAATATGGTGATTTGCACTGAGAGCTGAAGCCCTAGCGTCAGGACCTCCATCTCCGTGGGCTTCTATGTGAAACCTTGGGAACGCAAAATTGATCAAAGGTTTCCACTTTAGTTTAATTTATACAAGAACAAAGGATCTCTATAACAGTAGATCTTCTTTTCTTTCCCTTTTTGTTTCACTCTCTCTCTATATCACTCAGCCTCTTATTCTCTATCACTCTGTTTTTTTCACGCGCTAGCTCTGTCTCTGTCTCTCTCTCTCTCTCTCTCTCTCTCTCTCTCTCTCTCTCTCTCTCTCTCTCTCTCTCTCTCTCTCTCTCTCTCTCTCAATACACAGAGAGGGTGACAAAGACCTCTTTCAATCCATGCTATCTCTCTCTTTTTCTCTTCTCACTCCCTCTTATTCTTTATCTCTCTTTCCCTCTCTCCATTTTCCCCTCCTTCTCTCTCTTGCTCTCCTTCTTCCTCTCTCTACCCTTCCCTGCCCCTGCCCAATATCTCCTTTCTTACCAGACCCTCACTCCCTCTCGTCCCCCTCTCCCTCCTTTGTCATCAGACCCTCTCCCTCTTTCTTACCCTCCTTCCCCTCTTCCCCTCCATCTCTCTCTTTCTCTCTACCCCTCCGTGCCTCCCTTGTCACCACCCTCCCCCCCTCAAGACCAAGCCACCCGGTATGCCATCGACCAGGCGTGTGTGTGTGGGTCTGTCTGTCAGTGCCTGGTGGTGTCGTGTGTGTGTGTGTGTGTGTGTGTGTGTCTGTCTGTCTGTCAGTGTCTGGTGGTGTCCACTCGCCGCTCTACATGTTCGCCTGTCTTGACCTGTCTCCCGCGTCAGTCGCACCAGTCCCCCCCTCCCCCCTTCTCCCCTCGCACTGAGCCTGTGAGCGAGCTAGCGAGTGAGCGAGATAGGGAGCTAGCGAGTGAGCGAGTGAGTGAGACAGCCAGTGAGCGCACACATTGTTCATGGCCGGAATCCTCGCGACCTGTTGGACTAACTCACTGAGGAGGTTTTTAATTCACAACTTGACATCAATGATATGTCTGTAGCGCAATAGGTACCGTATATATAAGCTCACGTCTTTGGATTCCTTGTGGTATGGAACATATGGCCGTAGGTACTAATTAGGAATGTGGGTTCACCCAAGAGTTACGGGCCGTATTTGTAAGACATGGACTCTTCTGTTATTATGTTCAAGTTTGCTCATCAAGCCAGCTTACTAATTAGTGCTAATCAGTGCGGCTTATTTAAAAAAGAAAAATAAAGTGCGCACGGATAGAGACTTGGCTCTTGACACGATGCAAACACAGGACAGCAAATGCCTGATTGTTGGAGATTTTAACAGCCATTCAGAGGCATGGGGCTACAAGGAGGCTGATAGGCGAGGTGAGGAAGTAGAGGACTGGCAAGTCGACAATGGTCTTATCCTTCTGAATGATCCTGATGACCCCCCAAGCTTTTTCTCAAGACGCTGGCTCTCTTGTACCTCGCCAGATCTGGCCTTTGCTACCAATGACATCTCAAGAATAGCAACCAGAACCGTATTAAATCAACTGGGTGGAAGTGACCACAGACCCATAAAGATCAGTCTGGACCTCAACTTTAAACCACAGACTACAAATGCTCTGCCTAGATGGAACTACAAGAAGGCCAACTGGGAGAAGTACACTGCACTGATGGATGAGTACTCCCTCAAGATCAACAATAAGAGACAAAACCTCAACAAAAAGATAAAGGCCTTCAATGAAGTGATCCTTAAGGCTGCCCAAAAATCCATCCCTCGAGGAGCCAGAAAAAACTACAAGCCCTATTGGACAGAGGAATTGCAGCAGCAAGAGGATGCTATTAATGAAGCCAGAGAACGTGTTGAAGAAGACCCTACAGTGGAAAACAACATCACTCTGAAAGCTGCCTCTGCCCTGCATAAGCGAACACTCATCCAGGGGGCCAGAAAAGCCTGGCACGAGAAGACTGAAAACCTTAACCTAGATAAGGATGGGAAAAAGCTGTGGAATCTGACAAAAGCCTTAAATGACGAAAGCTATCAAAGTTCAACCATCACTTTGGAACAAGATGGAAAACTTTATACAGGCAAGCAGGCAGCAGATATTTTTGCTAATCAATTTGCAGAGACAAGTGACTTAGATATTCCAGCAGGAAAAGGAAGAGAGATCAGAGATGCTCAGAACAGCTTCCCTGAGCAGCATGAAGAAAAACTAATGAGCTCCCCTTTTGTCCTCCGAGAACTGGAAGATGCATTGGCAACACTGAAACTCAGGAAAGCCCCAGGTCCTGACAAGATCACAAATGAAATGCTGCTGCACCTCGGCCCTGGCAGCAAAAAGAAATTACTCCAACTTTTCAATGATGGGTGGAGATCAGGAACAGTCCCTCAAGTCTGGAAAGAAGCCACCATGATACCAGTACTAAAGAATGGCAAGGACAAGTCAAAAGCAGAAAGCTATCGACCAATAAGCCTAACAAGCTGTACTGGTAAACTAATGGAAAGACTTATCAACACCAGACTGATGTTCCACCTTGAGGAAAAGAAACACATTATCACAGAACAGGCAGCTTTTCGACAAGACCGGTCAACAGAAGACCAAATAACACTCATATCACAAGCCATTGAAGATGCCTACCAGAGTAAGAAACAAACCCTGGTTATCTGGATTGACCTGGCCAAGGCATTTGATAAAGTGTGGAAGGAGGGGCTGAAGCTGAAACTTCGTAAATATGGTGTTGCCAGCCGCATGTACAAGTGGATTGGACAATATTCCAAGCCACCCGGTATGCCATCGACCAGGCGTGCGTGTGTGTGTGTGTGTGTGTGTGTCAGTGTCTAGTGGTGTGTGTGTCTGTCTGTCGGTGTCTGGTGGTGGTGTCCACTCGCCGCTCTACATGTTCGCCTGTCTTGACCTGTCTTCCGCGTCAGTCGCCCCAGTGTCCCCCCCCCCTCCTCGCACTGAGCCTGTGAGCGAGCTAGCGAGTGAGCGAGATAGGGAGCGGGCGAGTGAGCGAGTGAGTGAGACAGCCAGTGAGCGCACATTGTCCATGGCTGGCAGCATCGCGACCTGTTGGACTAACTCACCGAGGAGGTTTTTAATTCACAACTTGACATCAATGACAGTCTGTAGCGCAATAGGTATATATATATATAAGCTCAAGCCTTTGGATTCCTTGTGGAACTTATGGCCGTAGGTACTAATTAGGAATGTGGGTTCACCCAAGAGTTACGGGCCGTAGTTGTAAGACACGGATTCTGCTGTTATTAGGTTTAAGTTTGCTCATCAAGCCAGCTTACTAATTAGTGCTAATCAGTGCATTTAGTATACATTAGTATTTAGAAAAGAAAATAAAGTGCGCAAACGGAGAGAAAGACTAGTAATGTTAGATCTACTTTACATGGCACTGAGGCGTATTAATATGCGTGTGGGAGCTCTTTTAAAGTGTTATGTCTTTCAACGAAGTTGACTAAGTTTTTATTTGTGCGAAATGTCATTCACAATACAAGGCAAGGGATATCAGAGTTCGAATTTTCGTACTTTCACTGCCTCTGTCATCATGATAAATAGATACAACCGAAGAGCTTATAGTGTTGTGACTTTCTTCAACATAATTATACAAACTTATTGTAAATAGTTTCTTTTCCAAGTTCGTCTTGATTATTATATTTTTTTTCCTATTTTGATTCTGTTCTGTTGAAGGTTATGCCTCGATCTTATTCTGTTCGTGGAATCAAATATTTCAAACAGGTTCGAATTGTGTTTTTATTTCATAATCCAGACACAATGGTATATCCAATTGAGATTATAAGTATACATGTGTTTAGTAGAGGGTGTCGAGATCTGCCTTCTTGCCCAACCGTTAATGAGATCCAACATAAATATTTTAACCGATTCTGAAACTATTTGAGTGTTTTAAATACATCGCCGAGGTTTAAAAAGCGACACAGTTTAATTAATATTTACATTCAACGTAGTTTTAAGGAAATGTAGAAGCAATCTAAATATATACATGATTTATAAATCGAGAATATTCTTCTACATCGATTTGCTCTAAGGAAACCATGCGCACTATGTCTTGTAATATTTTAAATAAAAATAATCACAAAAAACCCACCACACTTGGTGCGCTGTTGTAGGATCTTGTTAGGGAACGTTTACACCAGTGGTTTTCCTCAGATCGGACGAAACCGGCCCGCCGAGTGTACATTCTGAAAGATGCTCCACATTGATGTACTGCAGATGTTCGGCAAAGTGACGGGTGCTCAATAAGGCAGTTTACCCTGAGGAGAAACTGCCAACCGTCCGCCCAAACAGCGTATATGTGCACAGTCTGCTGGCACGTTTCTCCTTCTTCTGGACTAGCCAATGTCTGCCTGGGTTGACAGGCTGTGGGAAAAGCTTAGCTTCGCCTCGCGGGGCAGAAAGTTCGGACTTTTATTGATAGGGCGAGGGAAAGGCTTTGAAGTGACTTGCTTTTGGGGTCTAAATGTGTATCGGATTTCTGAGAAGATTAACTTAGATTGATTTTCAGTTTAAAGATATTGGTGAGATTTTGTTTTTCATTTGTGATTTTTCCATAGGTAAATAAGTTTTGCTTGTTTCTCTGTGTATGTTTTTATTATTAGGGTTTGTCGTCATTTCAATTTCTTTGGAAAATCTTAAGAGGTTCATAGGATATGTGCATCGTTGCATATTCTTTAATGTTATTTTCATCGTTGGCAATCGGACATTGAATTTTATATTATGTGATTCTAAAAAACGAAATATGATGTTTAGGTTACCTGTATAGCACCACGGTGTCTAGGTATTAGATCGAACCGCATTTTACATCGTTGACAGTGCGCGCTCTACCCTTGGACCATCGAGCCCCAGTATTGTGTCGTGTCTGTAGATTTGATATAATTTTATTATATATAACCTATAAATCACACGAACGCCGAACGGTTGTACAATTGTGTTAGATTTGGCCAAACTTTCCCACCGACTCCCCTCGCGTGTGCGGTGTAGATAAGAATTGCGTGTAAAAGTCAAGCTTGTAGTTGGCTTCTTGTTATGTCACAGTTCCAACAGAACGGCATATTGAAATAAAGTAATGCCGATTTAACATTCACACATTAGAACTGAAATTTAAAAAGCGTGATTTTTCATTAGGTAAGGACTTTCAATAGCAGGCAACTCGAGTTGTACAAATTGATAATGCCCTTCGTGATGAAGCCAATAAAGGCTAAATGTGTGTATGTATCTTTCTACCTCTATTTTTTTATTGTGTCCCTCAGTTGCTAAGTTGTGCGTATTCCCCCCTTTATTACTATCTCTTTTCTAAAACACTAAAGATTTAGAGTATCTCAGAACGGACATAGAACTAATACAGCTGAGGGTGCGGGATCGCGTGTGGTAAACACAGGAATACATCTTTTATTTTTAATTATCTCAAAACAACAACAACGAAAACGCGAAATACCAGCCGTAGCATAGCAAGGGTATTAGTTGTTGGTTTTTTTTTAAAGCTTTCACTGTAAACTTTCTTCGGGGGCAGGATCTGGTCAAAATAATTGCTTTGCCCTGCGCTTGTTGTAGGCTTTGATTACCTCACTTTTATTGCTCTCTGCATCCGGAGGCAGAAATAAACACTTAACAGGTTGTAGTGACCTGGGAGTGTTGTTGCAGAGTTTTATGTATAATAATAATAATAATAATAATAATAATATATAATAATAATAGAAATAATAATAATAATAATAATAATAATAATAATAATAATAATAATAATAATAATAATAATAATAATAATTACTTTGAAACCATTACTGTCTAGTTCTTAAACTTAGTTAGTTGGTTTGTTAGCCAATTTTATCAGGTCCTACATAACCATCTAGGCTAGATCGAGGACGGGTCCCAATTTTACGTTCTGACACACAGAGAGACAGTGCAGGGATACCAGGACTCCTGTCTCAGCTGGTCACATTATCCTGACACGACCCAGTCAGTCGGGGTCGAGATCGGGCAGATTCATAAACACCCAGCCCAGCACAGAGTAAATGTATTCATTGTATCGATCCCGTGACATCTCTGGTCTTATCTTGTAGGCTCCCAGCAATATCCGGAGGAGAACCGACAACCTCAAATAAAAAAATGTATTTTCAAGTATTCCTCACGTTGTCTTTGCGTAAATCTATATAATTCCCTTTACCAGTTGAATTGGCAGCCCTGCTGTATATATAGTTTTTTTCCAACAGGTCCCATCATTATCATGTTGACATAGTTAACAACCTTGGGCCTTACTAGGCATATTTGTAACCGTTTGCTCACGCTTTTTTGTATTAATAAGTATATTTTTATTCACTAATTTGGTTGGCAATATTTATGTTGGGTTTTATACAGGAGGTCTATTCGTGTTAGCATAGCTGCCAAAGTTACGCCAAAACCCTTTTTTTTAACTCATTCTGTTACACTTTTTTAACCAAAAGTTGTACAGTTCAATGAAGATGTGGGTTGGCAGGTTTATTGTTGAGCTGTTCACAGGGTCTGTCTGGAGGACGTCCCTGGATAATGTTCTTTGAGTGTAGGGTCGGTGTGGGCCTTGGGACCAGGCACTGAGACCAGGCACACAGATTAAGGCTGATCAATACAGCAGTTCACTGTGATAAAGGCCAACTGTTCTATGCTTTAGTTCTAGACTTCTTTATCTGGCGCTCCTCAATTATTTCTGTCTCTCTGTCTGGCTATCTTTCTTTCTCTCTTTCTCTCTCTTTCTTCCTGGGATTCTTTATTCTTTGTCTCTCTGTCCCTTTCTTTGTGTCTGTCTCTGTCTCTGTCTCTGTCTCAGGCGCTCTCTCTCTTTCTCTTTCTGGGACTCCTTAATTTTATGTCTCTCTGCCTCTGTCTCTTGTCTATCTGTCTGTCTGTCTGTCTCTCTCTCTGTCTCTGTCTGTCTCTCTCTGTCTCTCTCTCTCTCTGCCTGTCTCTCATCATATCCTCAAATTCTGGCCAGACCCCCATCCCTGGAGACCGCTGTATCTGGGTCAGTTCTTTGTGTGTGTGTGTCCATCATACACGGTTATTATCGCCCCTTCTCCTAACACTGTACACTCTATCAGGCGGGGTAACCTGCATCAGGGACAGTCAGTGCTGTAATAATAATAATAATAATAATAATAATAATAATAATAATAATAATAATAATAATAATAATAATATATCTAATAGGTTATCTCCCCATGGCGTTGTCTTTTGAGTCTTGTAGAGAAATTTGTAACAGGAAAGATAATTCTAAAAAACCCGTACTTACTGAAGAAATAGAAAATATCGCATGTGCAAATATCCGCTGTCTCACGTACGATCGCGAGAGAAATCGCAAAGCCTGAAGACGGACGGTCGCCAACCAGCACGGTTAGAAATGTCTAGACCTATTTTTAGATGCAAGTCCAGAAATTCCCGCTAGCTATAGTAGCGTTCCGCCTACCGTCGCGGTTTCGCAAATAGTCTATAAACTTTTCAGACCCGTCCAAAACATAGGCCAGTCACTGGCGTTGGACTTTAGGGGATACCAACAAACTGACCAGTCAAACTAACCTGTTTTCAGGATTGGTTCAGATTCAGACGTTTTCGTCTTGGGACCCGTCCACGATACAGCCTACATGCCCTACGTCCGTGGTTAAGAAGGCAGGAAACCAACCAGGCGACCCTCAGGCAGTTTGTTAGCAAGATTGTGCGACTGAAAGCCGAACCGCCACACCTAGATTGATTAGAAACATTAATATTGCTTATCAGTCGGGGAGTGGACGAGATCTGCGCGTGTTATGTCAGAGTTAGCATGTCACTGTTGGCTATTGATCCGTTTAAATGTACTTTTCATCGTGGCTTGTGCGATACAATATTTCTATAAACATGACCATCCCTCTATCTCTTCTTGTACTTCACTCTCTCTCTCTCTATCCTCCTCTTTGTCCAAGTTGGTTTGTATTTCCCATTTCTTTTGTGTGGTATACCAGCTCCCCTGACGTCAATGCTATTGTGATAATTGTATTTATTGGTGTACTGACATCAGCTTCCTATTATTCAGAAATGTATTGTTATTTGTATATATAAACGCCCAAGAAGATAATCTAAACCTACTCATTTCGGTCGAACAAGGCTAAGACTAAGCAATTCGATGTTTTATTTGGTCGACATTATTTTATGTACAGGTGTGAAACTTGGACTCTGACTGCGGATACTGATAGAAGAAAAGATGCTTTAGAGATGTGGATTGATAGACGAATAACAAGAGGCTCTTGGACAGAAAAGAAAACAAACCTTGAGATGTTGGGTTGGGTTGTTGTTGGGTTGGTTTAACGTCCAACAGCCGCACTATATAGGCTATATTGTGGACGGGCCCCAAGACGTACGTCTGACAATTTTATGTGCTGTTACACACGAGCCAGAGCGGGGATACCATGACTCCTGTCTAAGCCGGTCAGATTATACCTTGAGATACTAGAGATGGTAAATATAAAGCAAAAACAGCTCCTCATAATTGTGAAAGAGAGAAAAATTAAATATTACGGACATGTAAGAAGGCACAGTTGATTGCAGAAGAAGATCGTGGCAGGTTTGGTGGAAGGCACGGGGGGTAGAGGAACATCCTTTACGTCGCCTGGAGTTGGTGTTGATCACACGTACATGTGGTGTTTATATGACACTGATAATATTGTCAAACATCCTCTGTTGGACTCCTCTGACAAATTATTATTATTTTTATTATAATGAAAATTGCCATGCCTCAACACCATTATTATCCTTATAAAAATTCAGAGCTGATAATTACTGAGAAAATTAGTGCCAAATAGACAACATAATAGATATATGGGAGTCGTAGAAATCAGAGCGTCGATGGCGGAGCTAATAATTGTCAGGATTGAAGGGGATTTCCCGATGAAACTGCCGCGTTATTGTCGTGCTAATAGGCTAACCGCTCCACACAAACGACGTTAACCCTTTATTGCTTTTCTTTAGTGTCTCCTCATGCTTCTGACGTCATGTGGTGTGTACTTTTATATATACCGCGTTTTTATTACGGCGACCACGATATTTCGCTTTGTGAATAGTATTTTTTATCATCTTCTTAATTGCGATTGTATAGTGATATGTTAATAGTGCATTTGTTTTCAAAACTAGACAAGCTCTCTCCGAAGCTTTTGTGATTGAATAATATTCACTAAGACAGAGTATTATGACAATCAACATAATAGAACATAATTATATCTGTTGGATTGGGCATCAATTCTCTAATACTTCCTCAATCCCGAGTTGAAGCAGACTATTCATTTCCTTATTTCTGAACCCGATGTGAATACTTGTACGTTGAGTTTGGACTTTTCAAGGTCTGCTAGAACAAGGCTGTGCATTTCCTTTCACGTGATTCCCATGTCTGGCACCTGTGCCACAGTCCGATACATCCAGAACTACAACTACAGTTGTTCGAGGACCGTCCCTCACTCCTGCTACAACTGATCTCTGACTTAACAGTCGTCCCACAGTTCGATCATCCTTGTACTGAAGTAAGAACTGTCCCAGGTTTACACAATAACACACTTCACACCTGACACAGAAGTTTGAAAGAGACTGCTCATTTCACCATTCCTGAATTTTGCGTTTGCAGCAGCGCCAACAATCGAACGCTTCGAACTGTTCAAGGACCGTCAATACCGCTGATGTTACAACTGACACCGTGACTTAACAGCACAACTGCTGGAAGTTTACTTCCCCTTCCCTTTCTAACTGGATCCTGAGTTTGTAGCAGCGGCAACAGTCAAACAGCCACAACTTCTCCAGGACTACCTATACAACAACATAAAATCCTGACTTAACAGCAGTACCACATACACCTTGATCACAGAGTCGCACAATCCCACAATTCCCATGCAAAGACTTCCGTCGCCGAAATCCCCGCCGGGCTCTGTAACCAGCCCGTCAGCCTCGCCCGTGGCGTCCATGATGCGCCGGAAGTCCAATATCCCGGCGGTCGGTGCGCATGCGGGAACCTGCAGAACGCCCACGCTCAAGAAGATGTTCGTCTGCTCTTCAGGGATGTCCGATTTCGACGAGGATGACGAAGTCTTCGAGACGGACAGTGAGGACTCGTGCCACTTCTCGCCTTTGTTTAAGGTACAGGTAGTGGTAGTGGTACTTCTTGTGGTTGTATTTGTATCCACGTAGTTAACGAGTGTTCTTGTTCTTGTTTGTGGTGATGGTGATGTTGCTATTGTTAATGTCGGTGCTTTTCTTGTTCTTGTTGTTGTTTTTTGTTTGGGTTGTCGTTCATATTGTTTTTGCAGATGGTGTTGATGTTGCAGATGTTGTTGTTGTTTATCACGGTGGTGGTAATGATGATACTGTTATTGTTACTGTTGTTTTTACTGTTGTTGTTCATGATGGTTTTATTCTTATTACTGACACAATCTTTACGCCTGTAAGTAAAGTAAGAATAAATACTGGGTTTTTGAACTCCAAATAGATTTTTGAATTCTACCGGACGTGCTTTTGTATGTTAAGATTTAGAAGCCGCAGACAGCTTTTCCAAGGTACTAGTTGTATCTTTCTCTGTGTGGCAAGTTTTTGAAGTTACTGTCTTAAAGATAGTTTTATACATAGGGCCGCAAGCACACCGTCGAGGAAACCTACGACTCGTCGCAAGCCTTTATTTGTATATTGTTACGTTGAGTGGTATGCTGCTCTAAAAGACACGGATTTATAAACATAACTACATTGCTACATCATATAAATTTTAAAGTCAGCCAGAGATGACATATTCGACAAAATGTTAGCAGGTTGAAACCAAGTGTAGTTTTCGGTGAAAAAACACAATGTTATGCTCGCTTTTTTCATTATTTAAAGGTGGTGTGGTTGTGTGTAAAAAGTGATAGAAAATGGAGTTTGTCTTAAAGAGCATCCTTCTTTTTTTACGATTATGATGTAGGTACAACGGTGTTTCAAACTTAGACTCCCGACTTAGAACACTTAATAATGCTTTAAACCACGTTTAGTCCGTCGCCTACATCTATAGCCTCGTTGTACATGTACTGAATACTCTAAGTGCTCTTTGAAAAGTCCGTGTCGTATGGATGTAGGAACTGATAGATATGAGAGGGGCTGAAATATTCTCTAAAAGTACATTCCTTTAGAACGATGGTTCTAGCGTTCTATGGCATATTGCTATTCTTGTAGAACGATGGTTCTAGTGTTTTATGACAAACTTTTATTCTTGCTTGACCTTCATGTTTGAAAACGCCTGGTCATTACCGTGGACTTTATTGCGACATGACATCGGACCATTGTGTACATAAAATGACCTTTCGTAAAGTACAGGTTTTTTGTGATCATCTCTTGATCAATACATGTTGACAAAGTGTGACTAGTGATTTGTGTTTGTTTAGTCATGCAATTAATTACTACGCTGCTTTGTATTATTTTGTTTTGATTGAAGAGATGTTAATATTAAGGGGATTTACAAATATGGAGGGGAAGAGTGAGAGACGGAGACAGACAGACAGACAAAGAGCAAGAAAATAAATGGGTTTTTAGGAAAAAGAGGGATAAAATGCAAAATCAATACAATTATCACATGCGTAGCTAACGAAGAAAAGGACATCATGAGGATGGTAGGCCATATGTAGTTCACACATACAAAAACACCACCAACTGTGTTATACCCCTGGAGCTGTCAAAAGATGCATAAGGCGAAAACTGCCTATTTAACGCATGACCTAGATATCAGCCAAACTGTATATATACCTCGCTTTGACCTTGCACGGCAGAACAAAGGCAAATGACCGTTGGGCTAAAACTAATGTTACAGTTGCATGGCTGATTATATGCATACCGTTTAATGCTTTTACCCCCAGGCGAGTAACCCCCCGCCCCCTAGGCCCTAGAGGAGTCTCCGCCCCCAACACACACACCCCTTTAGGCGAGTACCCCCCCCCCTCTCCCCACCCCCAGGGGGTAGACAAGTACAAAGATCCTGACAGACAACCCGTAAATACATGACATTGTAGAATTTTTTCGTCCTCTTTTTTTCTCCTCCACAAGGTCCTTAAGGGAGTTTGCATGGTTTATTTTCTTGTCCTGCATGCTTTGTTTACTTTCCACAGTGATCGGCCGTGATCGCGCATTGAAGTGGAAGAACAAAAATGGTGTGTAAAAGGAGCACAATGTGATGGAGTTTTGTCAGTCAGTGGATACCAAATTTACGCCAAAAACCGGATTGTTTTGTACAATTTTCCTAAACTTTGTGTATTTAGAAAAAATGTTGCACTTTGATATCAAAGCTGAGATGGGGTTGGCAGATTTGTGGAACTCTGCCAAATTTACGCCAAAAATAGCGCATTTGTAACGCGTTTTCTTACAATTATTATTTGGCCCAAAACCCTCACTTTGATGACGTGCTGTTTTAGGGGTGGCAGATTTTTGCAAACCTGCCAAAATACTATCAAAAAGCGTATTTTTAGAGTATTCTTACATATTTTTGGGGTAATATATACACTTTTGTTGCCATGGTAGTGTTAGCACTGCCGCTCTGTGTGTTTCACCGACAACGCGTCAGCTGGTAACTTATCTGTTCTATGTCCAATGGAAATGAGAAGGAGATAGAACAAATCTGTTCTGATTGATACTGACGAGCGGTACCTGATCAGAGTGTAATGACCGGCATAGAGTTACAGTGACGACTGTCCCAGTCAGGAGCAATTACACGGCGGCCCAGACGGTGATCGATCGGCTATCATTTGAATTGAACTCCCGTGCACGCAAGAGAACCATTGTAAGCCTTGTGATTCATACTGTGATGATAAAGGATCACGTAATCACGACCATTTGGGGTTTTTCTGATGTCTCATTGGCTATGTAAGTTTAGGATAGAGCTGTTGGACTTTGGTACACATTTCTTTATCTATCGTGTTTGGTTACACGTTGGGTCCAGTGATCGTAAAGGCTTGCAATGGTGTATAGATCTGGATGTGTCTACTGCGATGAGACCAGAGACAGTTGTTATCGTCAAGGCTTGCAATGGTGTATAGATCTCGATGTTTCTACAACGATGCTACCAGATACAGACGTTATCGTCAATGCATGCAATGGTGTATAGATCTGGATGAGTCTACTGCGATGATACCAGAGATAGACGTGATCGTCAAGCCTTGCAATGGTGTAAAGATCTGGATGTGTCTACTGCGATGATACCAGAGATAGACGTGATTGTAAAGGCTTGCAATGGTGTATAGACCTGGATGTGTCTACTGCCATGATACCAGAGACAGAGTTTATCGTAAAGGCTTGCAATGGTGTATAGATCTGGATGTGTCTACTGCGATGATACCTGAGACAGAGTTTATCGCCAAGGCTTGCAATGGTGTATAGACCTGGATGTGTATACTGCGATTAGATCATATACAGTCTCGGTGTGGCGTCTATTGACCCGTTATTGATGGCTTTTGTGACTGGACGCGGACCTGCAGACTAGCATTGGTGGCAAGCAAATAGAGGGTGGGTAGGTTGGAAAGGACTTGGGAGGGGGAGGGGAGTAGGTACATTGCATCCCAGTTTTGGGACAACAGGTCTTAATGAAGACTGTTGCAAAAATTGTTTTAAAAAATAGACCACTATTCAATTCTATATGCCATTTATCAATTCCACGGCATGGCTTATTTAACATGGAGACCTGGACTCCAACCAAATGCGCTAAAAAATCAACACCTTCGTCCCAAAATAGGCTAGTTCATTTCCTAAAATACCAAACATTACTGAGATCAGAAAGCGAGAATTTTATTTCACACATGAGGTGACGAAATGTTCCCACACGAAGCTGCGGAAATTAAAAGGATTATTTTCACACCCTGCTAGCATAAAGGCGTGTTGCCTTCTATTTCCGAACCGCGAAATTCCTAAACATGGTTTTAATTTTTAATAGGATTGGCTGTCAAGTTGTCTGAGCCATTGGCATATAAAAAGAATTCCACTGGTCATAATCGAGGCCTCCAAAAATAGAGGCAATGTCTCCGAAGTAGAACAAAATTTGTAATTAGAGGCCAAGTGAAGTTTACTATTAAAATAGTATGAACAGTTGGATCATTACTCATTGTTGCAGTGTAGACTGATTGAGTTTAACAAAAACTTTAATCCGATTAAAAATCTGAACTAACTATTGGAATGATTAATTAGATGTAGATCACTGTTACCCTTTTTACACTAAAATGTGTAAACTCCGATCATTTCGGTGACTTGGCCTTTTCTTATGGATGCCTCAATGTAACGGAATGAGTTCAGTACAAAGATTCCCTCCGCCATAAAAACTAAAAACAAAACGGACGAAATGACTGAAAATAGGCTAGAAGCATTCGCTTGTTAAGTAAAAATGAATTATATCGTTAAACTACCTGGCTTTGTATTTCAAACAAGTTTTGGTCAGTTTGCTTTGCTGCTCTCCGTTAACAGAATGGTAATCCCCGAAAATTGATTTTAAGAAGATTAGTTCTAGATGTGTGATTGTGTCTAGCTGGAGACGTCCATGGAATTGATTTTGTACAGATTAAATTTGACTCACATGGACAAGATCGACAGTCTTGATCGCGGCTTCAATGATTTGAGTCCACTTTGCTTGTCTTTCTTTTTTAAGTACAGGGCGATTTTAATGTTGAACTATACTTGCATACAATGTAAACCCACTACATAAAGTTTTGTATTCTGTCGTCCCTGACTATTCATAGAACACAGCTGAGATGGAGTGACTAGGCATGCGCAGAACCACTAGTTGTGTGACTGTTTTCTATTGTGTGATGGCAGCTGCGATGAAATGTGTTAAAAATGTTAAAAAAGTTTGTATTGCCGCTGTGGGCGAAAGTAGGCTACTTTTTTATTGTATGTGTTTTTATGATGTGTGCGCTAAATGCTTCCTTTCCGAATGAAATTCAATAATTATCATTCTGTTAAATAACAAAAGGACAAATAACTAAGGTAGACAAATCTTCACTAGAGACATAGAGTGATCTATCATATTGAATTATTTAGACGATTTAGCTCAGAATTATATTCATAAATTACCATAAGGTCCGTCCATCAGTCCACTCGGAAACATGGTTAAAGTGGCCAAACTGTGCGAAATTGGTGAACTATGTAGGTCACTCTTCCGCTTATGACAATGTTTGTTTCCCCTGGAGACCTGGACTGTACCAGATAATATCTCGGCCTTGACCTAATTCCGCGGTCAAATACAGAGAAAAAAAATGCTCTAAGCAACGGATATACACAGAGAGTTTTCTTGCATACGGTTTAACTTTAATTTAATATAACTCATTCTATGGCTGATCTACTTATTATTTTTCTGCTGACATTATTTGTACCACATGCGGTCGAAGGCTCATGATTGATGATGTTGACAAATCGTTTTAATTAAAAACGATTGAGATGTTTGGGAAATGCCAGTTGAATTGTAATCGTTTTGCCGAGTTCTATGATGGAAAAAGATAGACGTTGAAAAAAGCAGGGGAAGGGAGAGAGAGAGAGAGAGAGAGAGAGAGAGAGAGAGAGAGAGAGAAGATGTAACAACGGGAAAAGAATGAAGTGAAGAAGGGAAGAGACAGGCAGACATACACACAGATATACATTAATCTTACTCTTAGAGAGAGAAAGCGAAAGAGAGAGAGGAGAGACAGAGACAGAGAGAGAGAGAGGCACACACAGACAGACAGACAGACAGACAGACAGACAGACAGACAGACAGACAGAGACAGAGACAGAGCATAACAGAGAAAACGAGAGAAAGTCCGTTTAAAAAAGCGAGGCAAAGAAATACACTCTAAATCGCCAGAGGCGTAAACACTCGGGAAAATAAAAAAGAAAGAATTTTCCATAAAAATTTAGTGAAGAAAATTGAGTACATGAAAACAAGGTTTCTGCAGAGTGAAGAGTAGAATACAAAATGCCCGCACAAACATATTTATTTGTTTTGCCTTCAGGGTGCAATTTCCCGGAAATCATTTTGTTTGTTGAGCGCAAGAAAACGCGACGAGGTCAGAAATTTAAGGAGAAAGAAATGACATTCATTTGTCTTCAACAAAGGAGTCTAACGAAGTGCGGGTTTCTTTTTTTTTTCCTCTTGAAGAGTTTTACATTCAAAACAGATTGTTGTTGTGTTTGTTACTTATAGGTTCATTAAGTCACATTGCCACGCCGAATTCAACTACTGCTATCACATTTTTCTAGATCAGCGTCGGTGGAAATATCAACAACAACAACATTAACAACAATAACCACAACACCAACACCACCAACAACAACAACAACATTAACAACAATAACCACAACACCAACACCACCAACAACAACAAAAAAATGTTCTCTCACAAGCAACAACTGTCTTTCGCTCCCTCTGTCTTTCCTCCCCTCTTTGTCTCTTCACCTCTCTTTCTTCTGCTTTTCTCTTCTCTCTCTTTTGTTTTCTCTCTCTCTTTCTCTTCTCTCTCTCTCTCTCTCTTTCTCTCTCATATCTATTCTCTTTTACTCTGATTTCTCTGCCTCTTCCCCTTTAACCAACCAACTAACCAATCAACAAACTCCAAATGTTTTCTTGCCAACTAACGTGGTGTTATCCCCTCCATCTCATCTTTTATATCCTCTAAGTCATCGTTACACTATTTGATGCTTGTCTGATTAAAGCTTGTCTAAAAATAGCATGTCTATAAATAGCCTCCAATCATCTCTCGTGGTCATCTTTACACAGGACCTTGACCTTCTCGACTCCATCGCGCAGTTCCAAGGGACGCGACTCGAAGACCAGCGCTGCCCGCTTCCCTCCCCTTCCCCGACTACGTCACAGAGTTCTCTCCTTCGACAGGTCTTTGAATTTTTGCTCCTTCCCTGAAATAACACATCGTATGACCTGCTATGTAGCCCTTTCTTCCTTTGTTGCTCGCGATGCAGTTTATCCAATCGCCAATTTGTCAAACCTTTGGGCAAGCATGGGGAAGAATCCACGTATTCTATGAGATGACTGTAATCCGTACTCCCATGTATTCTGATTTTCCATAACAAAATACCATTTTTTTCCACAACCCCTCCGCCTCTTCCCCAAATTTTGTGTCAGAAGATAGACGATACAATATCTTTCAACCAACATACCAACCAACCAACCAACCAACCATTTAATACCCTTTTGGTGTTTATTTCTACCCAGTGTACCATCATTATACTTTCCCTTTCCTTTCGTTACTCACCTTTTCCAACTGAGCCCGAACTTTTACGCCGGACCGGTTCCCCCCACTTTCCCAAACTCATCACAGAATTGTTTCCTTCGATCGACAGGTCCTTGGATTTTTTCCTCATTCTCTAAAACAATGCCTACTATATTTTCTTCCCTTTTGTTGTTCGCGACGCAATTTGTCCAATCGCCGAGTTGTCAAACCTGTGGGCCAGCATGGGGAATAAATCATGTATACTATGAGATGTAATCCGTACTCCCATGTACTCCTGTTTTTTTTGGTGTCTGAAGATAGACGATACAATATCAACCAATCAACTAACCACCCAACCAACCGACCAACCCAAAAACCAACCTTGTATATACCCTGGTGATGGTCATTATCTACATTGTACACATTTGTTATAATTTCCTTTTCCTTTTGTTCTTGACCTTTTTCCATCTGGTCGAGCATGTGAAAGACGCCGCGATCCTCAAGAATTGTATCCTGTTTCACTGTTCTTACTCACTGCTTGTGTGGTTAAGGATTTCACAAAGAAGCCAAACTGCCAACCAACTACCCAACCAACCATGTACTAGCCCCTGTGATGTTAATTCTTAAGTTTTAACCACCACCAATTTATTCTTTCTTTTTCAAACCAGATGTAAGCATTCCATTGGCTATGCAACCTGACCCAGACTTTATATAAATAAATACTTTACAAATTCGTGCTTACAATTTTTTTTATTTCTTTTTACAATTCACCGTTATTTTCTCTTCCCTTGTGGATTTTTGCGTCTTTTATAGGATCGTCAAACAAAAAACCCCGTCTTCATTTAAAAAAAACTTTTCAGTGATGAATTCAAAACAACAGACAAAAATAAAAACAAAAGTATACCTTTTGATTTTCTTTTTTCTTTTCGAATTCCCGATTTGTTCTTCGATTGTGATGTATGCGAGAGTCTAGTGGGTTTTTTCCTCGACTCCCCAATCTCTTCCTCTGTGTGGCATTTATTTACCTATTGTTACAACAAAACGGCTAGTAACAAAGTATTGTCACGTCTTTTCTCCAATTGCATTGTGAGTGGTTGATATCTGGTTATTGGTTCGATTCTCAAATTTGAGCTTATTATATTTTCCTGTCATCATTCCAGGGGAAAAGGGTTATTGGTTTTCTTGGTTTTGTAGTTGTTGTTGTTGTTGTTGTTGTTGTTGTTGTTGTTGTTGTTGTAGCTAGGCTGTATTTTTGCTCTTTGTTTTGTTGTTTGTTGTTGTGTTGTTGTCTGTTTGTTTGTTGGTTGGTTTTTTAACGCTTGACCCATTGCTCCCTCTCATTACAACCTACTAGTTATGTTTGTATTTTTGTTTTGTTTACATAATTAACGTTACAACAGAATGTTCGCCCATTTGTTGGCCTCATTATCGCAAAAAACTCTCGAGTTACAAGATGTTCTATTGCAGAATAAATGAGAATGGGTGAAAAACAGTCATTAACTTGTGGCCCAGTTTCTATTGCAGACATTTTTTGTCTTCAAAATTCTACAATAAAGCTAACAGAACGGCAAATCCCTGTTGTTGTTTTTCTTACGAGTTTTTGAGATAATCGAAAACAATTTTTTTCTGCGATACACTAATGTCCAAAATGCGATCCAGCTACGCCATGAACAGAATTTCATGTTGATTTTTTTAAATTCTGTAATTTGTCCTAAGGGGCGAATCTATTGTTGATGTTGTTAAGGCATGCTTAAGGCTGGATATTCCTTCTGAATATAGTTGTTTTTATCCTTGTGAGAAATAGGGCAATGAAGAAAACAGCGAAAGAGGGATGACAAGAAAGAAATAGAGAGAGGGAGATAGAGATAGAGAAGAGAGGGAGAACAAAAAGAGAGATAGAATGACAAAGACCTAGTGTGCATCATTATAGAAAGATGGAACATGTAACAAAGATTATTTTAACAACTTGTTGGAATTATCATTTCGGTACTAAAAAAAGTTACATATCAGAAGAGAGACAAGAAGACAAACAAAAGAAAGGCATATAAGTAAAACAAAATTTATACCGGTGCATGGATTGCAAGGACAGAGAGTTTACGAAATTCATCTATGTTTTTTAAATACGAATAGGAACCTCCTTTTCATTGCGTCCTATCTATTTTTGAAATACTCTAAATCTTTATTTCTTTTTTTTTTTTTTTGAACGAGATATGACATTATCCACTCACCTGAAGTGACGAAATGCCGAAAACCAAGGATAACTTTCCCTGGTCTATTTTTCCCCGTAAAAGTTTTTTTTTTAATAAGAATAATACATAAAATTAGATGCAGACGGAAGTAAGTCGAAGGTCAGGGAAAATTGGCCTCCAAAATGGCTGACGGCGCAGAGAGTATTTTTAACGTTGAAGTTACGCGAGAGCTAAACTACCCGTTCCCGATAATGAGGTCAACTCCCGTACCATTTAGTCTGCAGAAAACCCAAGTGTTTCCTCCTTGTAGGCAAAACCTTGAAAAGGCCACGGGCAGCTCCTAGCAATTTATCTTGTAAAATGGAAATAGAGAGATATAATAAATGTGCAAATGCAACGCAAGACAGGTTGGAATTTATCTCTCTAACTCTCTGTCTCACTCTCTCTCACCCACTCTCTCAGTCTCTCTCACCCACTCTCTCACTCTCTCTCTTGTCCACTCTCTCTCTCTCTCTCTTCTACCTTTCTCTTTGTTTCTCTCAGCTTCTCTGCCTCTATTTCTGCTATATGTTTGTCTGTCTATCTCTCTCTCTTTCTCTCTCTCTCTCTCTCTCTCTCTCTCTCTCTCTCTCTCTTTCTCTATGTATATCTCTCTGTTTTACTTTGCCTGTCTTGGTGTATCTCCGTATCTCTCTTCTTCCTCTTCTCATTCTTCGCCTTTGTCCGTTGTCTTCCATCATTGTTACTTCTATCACGCCTTTATCCAATCACTCTCCTCTCCTTATATTCCTCTTGTAAACACACAATCACACAAGACGTACACTTAACACACACGTACACAAAGCAAACACACACAACACTCAGAACATAAACACACATATCAGATACGTACATAACACTTGTACAACTAACACACACTCAAACTAAACACATACACATAATACCCAAAATAATCACACACACACACACACACACACACTCACACCTCACACCTCACACATCAATGTCCAAAAACTGCAACGAGCCCAGGACTGGTCAACTATTGGGTCAGTCGTCCCTGTAATTACCATGGAATCGACTTTAAGCAGATCTTCCAACCTGATGGCAAAAAAACCCGTATTGGTAGACCAACACTCTCACACTGTTTCGCCTAGATCTGTACTGCGCGACGTCTGCCTGTGTTGGCGCCGACTGGTGTAGCAGTCATCCCGTCAGATCGAACCAGTTTCAGTCCTCGGTTAGTAGGTCAGAGATCCAGGCCTGAATTTCCAATACCTGGTACCGTGGTTTCCTATGTTGACATGACTTTTAATGTCTGCGCGCGCGTGTGTGTGTGTGTGTGTGTCTCTATCTCTCTCTATCCCTCTCTCTCTCACATCTCTCTCACATCTCTCATCTCTCTCTCTCTCTTTCTCTCGGTTTCTCTGTAACCGCCACTTCACTTTCACCGTCTTCATTTTGATCTTCACTATTTCCCCTCCGGAGTTGGTTTGTTTTTACGGCACTTCAGCACAGTAACGGCTAAATTGTTTCATAATCTCATAATAATAATTATTATAATAATTATCATAAACTGCGACCGTATATGTTTCGTAAACTTGTTATCAATTTTGTTTTATAACCTCATATTTATAGAGTACTCATTGTCGAGCTCTCCTTTTAACTGCGCTAACTCCCCCTCCTTCTCGATCTTGTTTTGTTTTTTTTTAATAAACTTCCTCGCAATCTTAATTTTTAACCTCATTCTCTCCCTTCCCGCCATGTTGCATAAACTCATAGATAACAACGCCATATTGATCTGTTCTATACACATCGATATTCCTCCTCTCTCTCTCTCTCTCTCTCTCTCTCTCTCTCTCTCTCTCTCTCTCTCTCTCTCTTTACGTCTTTTGCCTCTCTTTGATTGTCTCTCTTTTTATGTATTTCTGTCTAAACCTCTCTCTCTCTCTTCCTTTCAGGAAAATTGACATTGAAGAATCCAGCAGAAAATGTATATGGTTACAATAAAAAATGCAATATTTCCTCGTAGTTTGACTAGATAAGCCCGAGAGCAGCTGCTGAATCAAAATTAGGAAGACTAAAAATAAAGGCAAGTCGACCAAGCTTTCTCTGCTGAATCCAGTTTTGTGCAACGAGTCTAAAGCTAGAGCGCTGGCCTTCTATTTGAGAGATCCCCGGTTCGCTCCTACGATCGGTCAAATTTATTTTTTTCAGATACTGTACCTCTATTGGTCGAAGTGGTGTCAGTATAGTGTGTCTGGCTGAGACAGAAGGGTAGTGTCTCTGTCTCATGTATGACACGATGTAAAACTGTCTCGGTGTAGCAACGCGTAAAGTTGTGAGACCTTAGCTTGGGGACCCGTCGTCTTTATAATGAGTTCATAAATAACCTTGGAGATGCTATAACTAGAGAGTTGCTTTCGGTTAAACATGGAAGTTGTTCGCTCGTTGCCATGACAACCTTGAAAAGGTTAAGAACAGCAGCCGTATTTTTAAGAGAAGGTAAACAAAAAAAATTAAAATGAACAGCGTAAGGTCAGGTTGGCGAGGTTTCTCTGTCAGTTGTCGGCCTTGAGCATTGTGGTCTTACGTAATCTTTCCATGTGTGTGCTGTTTTTTTTCACGTGCTGAGAACGAGAGATCAAAATATGTTCAAGAAGGAGGACATTCATAGCGTCAATGTGGAGAAGATCTATTGCAATATTTCCCCTTTCCGCACCTAATAATTATGTTCTACTTTCAAGAATCGAAAAAGCCGAAGAGTTTGGTATTACTCACCCCACTTGCGTGGTGGGCTAACTAAAACTTCAAACTAATTAAAATTCACTCGTCGTAAGCAGAACGGCACGGTAGCTTTCAACGCGCCCGGCAGTAGGACAGTCTTAAGACAAGTTGTAAGCTTACTACGACGTTGTACTTACGATATTTTGTTTTCTAACTACGCCCCGTTACACTCTATGAACGTACATGTTCAATGGCCACCATTTGAATGGCGTAGAACTAGAACTGTTCGTGAAAGAATCTTTTAGAGCGCAGTTTAGATCTTGGAAAACAATAATATAATCCTATTTAAAGTTTAAAAAGTTATTTCATCGAGAATTGAAACATCTGTGAGACTCTTTAAACCATATCTTATATTTTTAATAGAAGCTATGTTTTAAAATGTTCACAAACTCACTAATCCTCATATAACCATAAGTTATAATTTGCATAAGATTCTGTGAAAGTTATATATACACTAAATCCGTAATAAGTTACCAAATTGCGGGTTACGGCGCCATTCGCGAATTGCTTGATTCCATAACGAGATTATTTCTGTTTTTGCGGTAATGAGGACGTTACGAAATCTAACTTTTCTTTGTTCGGGGTAACTTTGGATCGTGTTGCGGGTATGGCGAGGTCGTGCTATTTGTGTTCTGTTGCAATATTTCTCTTTTATTTTATTCTTTAAGTAGCGGACGGTTTCTCGACAATATTAGAAAATAAGGCGAAATGTTTCCGATTTATGATAGAAAGGTGAGAAAGTGAAAATTTATTGCTTAAGAAGAAAAAAAAAGAGCGAGGCAAGGTGAAGAGACTGATGGAGAGAGAGAGAGACAGACAGACAGAGAGAGAGAGAGAAGAGAGAGAGAGAGAGAGAGAGAGAGAGAATACAAAGGGGGTGTAAAACTGGGACAAAACAGAGTTAGGGGAAGTTAGGTAGATAGGGGAGGGGGTTGGGGAGAGAGAGAGACAAAGAGAAAAGACAACATGCCGAGGTAAATAGAAAGAGAGAAAGAGAGAGAGACAGAGACAGAGAGAGAGATGCAATGTATAGGGATACAGATATGTAACAATAAACACATCCCGAACCTCTAGTGGTGTTCAATCGATAGCAATAATTACATCACTTCGATCCATCGCCTGTCACTTGAATTGCTCAGTGGGCTTGCTATAATTATTCTGTAGATCCCACTGCAGTCTATAACTGTTACACTAGGTGCGAAAAGCGCATGCTGCGAAAAACGGAAAGTGCGAAAAAACGGAAAGTGCGAAAAACGCTTGTGCGAAAAACACTATGTGTGAAAAACACAATCAACGATACATCGAAAAGATGAAAAAGATTAGATTTCGGGCCGTAAGTACAATGCCATTTCCATAAGCCTTTCTTATTCGTCTGTTATTACGACAAGTCGTAAATTACTGTCACGTTGTACTTGCGACTGTAGATATAATGATTTGCCTCCATGTCGGCCTACGGTGCGCGGAAATGATTATTTCTCCTGAGGAAGAATTATGTAATTGCATTAAACTTAGTAAGTACAACAGTTGTATAGGCTTAGACCTCAGACTAAGAAAAGTTTTGCTTTTTTTTAATAAAAGTACTTTAAGCTCAGGGTCTAAGTCTTATAGTAATGTTGTACCCTGGATCACCCTAGATCTATGGTGAACAAAGATCACTTTGCGAAATATAATGAAGTTTATAATACAAGTTTCGACTGCTAAACCTAAACCTATTATAATCTCTTTGCATTAGCAAAATAAATCTCCATATCACAACTCTTTGGTCGGGGATAGCGATAAAAAACCCACACAAAAAACGCTCCTGGGTCTTACAAAAAGATCCGACACCGGGATAAGATGTGAGAGTGGGACACCCAGGGCTTGACCGGTCACGTGATACTGACACCGACCCGACCAGCAGGGACTAGAGAGGGATTCGAACGCGGACGCCATGCAGCGAAGGCCAGCGCTTAAGGAGTCCCTATTACGTAGAAAACATGTTCATGGTTGTTGTTGTTGTTGTTTTTTTTGGGGTTGTTTTGTTTTTTTTTGTTAAACTGGTACACTGTGACTGGTTTATACATGACGTCACTTTACAAGGTCATGTTAGTCGTTGTTGATTTTTTTTTTTTTTTTTTCAAGTTTTCGAACCGAGGGGAAAAAAGAGTGGTGCTTTATTTCCATCCATCAATTATTGAGGCTGATGGAATACCTGTCCCATTGAACAAACAGTTCAGGATCGACATGAACCCACGTAACAGTTCACACTGCACTCTCTCTCTCTCTCTCTCTCTCTCTCTCTCTCTCTCTCTCTCTCTCTCTCTCTCTCTCTCTCTCTCTCTCTCTCTCTCTCTCTCTCTCTCTCTCTATTTCTCTCTCTCTCTCTCTCTCTTTCTCTCTCTGTTTCTCTATTTCTCTCTCTCTCTCTGTATTTCTATCTCTCTGTCTCTCTGTCTCTCATGGAGCCACGTAACATTTTCAGACTGCACTCTCTCTCTCTCCCTCTCTCTCTCTCTCTCTCTCTCTCTCTCTCTCTCTCTGCTGTTGACTGGGGCTAGAGAGGACGGGTCTAGAGCGCTAAGTAGGCGAAATAATTAGGATGGAGAACAACGTGGCTGTCTATGCAAGGCTTAGGAAACGAAAAATACAATAGAGAGAGGGCAGAGCAGAACAGTACCGGCTCTCACCTTAGGAAACGAAAAATACAATAGAGAGAGGGCAGAGCAGAGCAATGTCAACTGGAACAATACACCATATTGTGGGCTGCGTAGATGACGAATGGAGAGGAAAAAAGTCGTAAAAATAGTGGACTGTTACGGAGACGAAAAATACAATAGAGAGAGGGCAGAGCAGAGCAGTCCCATTTCTCAACTTAAGAGACGAAAAATACAATAGACAGAGGGCAGAGAAGAGCAGTCTCGACTCGATTAATACATCATAGAGAGGGCTGCGTAGATGACGAATGGAGAGTAAAAAGTCAAATAGTGGACCGTTACGGAGACGAAAATACATAAGGGGGAATGACTGTTTCCGCTTATTGCGAAATTACAAGCGCTTCGCTGTACAATCTATTACAAGCGTGAAGAGGCAAGCGTAGATCAAGCGAGCGTTCTATCTGTAACTCACCATTTTCTCTCCATCCTCTATGCTGCGCTTTACTTTAACTCCCGTGAAAATAAAATCGATGCAAAGCATTATGTAAACAAAGTAAAACTGCCGTTAAACCAACACAGGACCCTGTCTTTTAAATCCAGTTTGATGATAGATGATATTGTTGTGTCATTGGTTAAACGTTTTGAAAAGGTGCGTTCGTACGTTTTACGTCCAAATGGGGAAATTCTGTGTAGAAATTCTGTGTACTTTGGATCGAGACTGCAGTGTGTGTTTTTTTTAATTCCCATTATTTCTGAGTTTGGGTTTTCATTCTTTAAACTTTGTTTTCAAGCCAGCGCAAGGTATTTCTTTATATGATATTGCATAATTTTTTTTTCTCCACTTTGTTTTTCTTAACTATTCTCTCCCTCTCTCTCTCTCTATAACTTGTCTCTCTGTCTCTCTCTCTCTCTCTCTCTCTCTCTCTCTCTCTCTCTCTCTCTATCTCTCTCGCAAACTGTCTTGTTATCCTCTATCTCTGTTACATATGCACCATCTCTAAAACACATTAAATCTCCATCTATCCATCGATCCCCTTCCCCTATAATCACCCTCCCATCTTTCTCTGTACATAACTGATATTTTATTATCACGCGATTTCTTCATTATACCCACTATTGCTAAATCCGTGTCGATTTTATAATCATGCCCGTTCTATATTGGTGCGGTCACTGATATGTAAACCCATACAATCGCTTCCTTTAGACAATGGATTCCCATAATCTACTTAACATCTTTGTTCCCCTTCAGGAGGCTTTACCGGTTGCTCAGTTGTGTAGTTCTCTAGACGAATGAGCAAGAGACGTGTCGTTCGAATCTGAGCTAGCTCTCAGTCTCGGTCCCGTATTTTCGAGAAACCCTTGGATATGTAAAACTATCTTTTTTGTTGTTGTCGTTCCTCTGACATAGATGAATAAGACTTATCACGCAGCACGTTATTCATTCCACTAGCATACAAATTCGTGTGTAGTTGACAAATATCCTTACACCCCTACATGAATGTAAGAAGGGCGAAGCGGCTGAACGGTAGAGCGCGTAACTTTTTTTCAGAAGAGTCCGGTTTCGATTCTCGCTGGGGCTCCCAAGTCCCTTACTGGTTGGCTGTTGTCCGTAATAATTATGCGATCCGTTTAGACATAAAACCCGGTGTCATTGCATTGCTTTGACTGTGTATGGCAGCACTTAAAAATGTCAGACGTTAGATGTGGAACCCGTGCACTGAATATCCTAGCTACTGACTAAAGACATTAAGAAACCAACCAACCAACCCAAACAGCTAGAAATCAGATAAGTGTGTCACACTTTCACGTGTGGCAGGCTGGCTGGTTCTTCTGTTGGGATTATGGGTGGTGTTTTTCATTTCTCAAATGACGGTTGGTATATCTTTGCTGAGAGTGAGAGAGAGAGAGAGAGAGAGAGAGAGAGACGGAGACAGACAGACGACAGATAGACAGAACCAGAAAGAGACAGAGAGAGACATACACAGAGGCAGAAAGATCTCTCATTTTGTATAATGTTCTTTAGGTTCCCAGAGAAGGGAGGATGGGGGGGGGGGGGGTTGCAATACTACGTTGCACGTGAGAAGTGATACTCAACTTATGGTTGTTCAAATCATGCACGGTAATCTTTGAATGATCAGAGACAACACGTAGACACACACGCAAGCCCAGCTGAGCGATGGTATCGTATTTCTGTGATCATTATCGATGTTGGTATGTATGGCACGTGCATTAGTTTAAAATCTTGATCAATCAGATTTAGAAAGTTGTGGAATATTGAAAAATTACATCTCCTTTTAAAAGAAAGGTTGGTTTACCACGATACAAGTAAAATATCGTATTAGAATGTGCGTCTCGTGTTCTGCGTTTTGTGGCCAGTCTTTTGCGTATGAAAACGGAGGTCTTAAAAAAACTTCAGAAATTAAATTATTCTTACGTTTATTTACAAACTTCCTGTAACTTTTACGTCTTCTCAATTAAATGTTGCAAAGCTCGAAAATTGTTGAAGAGTCTCATGTAACTGTAATTTAAAAATAATTTTAAAAGGAAATATAATTAATTTCCATCAAGCCTCTCATATTCTTCATCTCTAGCCGTAATTTAATGAACAAGAAATGGAAACATACTTTTTTTTACGCGGCGTATTAATTCTGAAAGCCTAAAACTGCCACAAGTAGGGCGAGTGGAAGACCAAGCAATGCCACGAAGAGGAGAGAGAGAGAGAGAGAGAGAGAGAGAGAGAAAGAGAGAGAGAGAGACAAA
The DNA here is from genome assembly GCA_003991915.1 of Elysia chlorotica. Classification (NCBI taxonomy): domain Eukaryota; kingdom Metazoa; phylum Mollusca; class Gastropoda; family Plakobranchidae; genus Elysia; species Elysia chlorotica. The sequence goes on along the minus strand of RQTK01000268.1, from coordinate 115,907 downwards.
GAGAGAGAGAGAGAGAGAGAGAGAGAGAGAGAGAGAGAGAGAGAGAGAGAGAGAGAGAGAGAGAGAGAGATGCAGATACATAGAGTGATAGTGACGAAAATATACAGATAAAGGGTAGGTTTATAGATACATAACTATACAGGAGAGAGAGAGAGGGGGAGAAGGAGAAAGAAAGAAAGAAGAGAGAGAGAGAGAGAGAGAGAGAGAGAGAGAGAGAGAGAGAGAGAGAGGAAGAGAGAAAGAGAGATCGAAAGGGAGATAGAGAGAGAGAGATAAACACAGGTTTAAAATAATCATGAACTTTGCCCAAGTAATGTCCGCCCTTCCACGTGGCTACACTTATTTCTTTCCCATTTTGTTTGAGTTTCCCCGTATATGAGATTTCTTGGGAACCTAGGAGGCTGTTATATGGGACAGAGACTTGCTATTACGACCCAAAATTATCTCGTTTGCTCCTTTGTGTGAGAAGTCTTGAAAGTCGAGAGTTCCATAAGAAGGAAGACGTAGAAGTTTCTGGATTTGCTATTACAACCCAAAATTATTTCGTGTGCTCTTTTGTGTGATAAATCCAGAAAGTCGACAATTCCATAAGAAGGAAGGCGTAAAAATTTCTGGAAATAATTATCACACATTTTTTCTGGGTCAGATGGTAGAGTTCTAGATTCCTCCCGTGACGTCCCGCTTAGATCATACATCCCACAATTCTTTGAACCAAGACAACAGGAAGAAGCTGAAAACACATAGTGTCAATTGGAGCGGAAACTTAATTGGGGGAATTCCCAATATTTTATTCTGGTCCAGTGTCTTCAATTACCAGGTTTATTCTGTCGCATTACGTTGGGTTTCTTCTCTGTTTCCTTTGGTGCAGTAGTGATAAAGAAACATTGTGAAACTCATTTTCAAAAATTTGCTTTCAGTGGTGGTTTATGGAGTCACTTTGCAATTTAATTTTATTTCTTTTTTTTTTATAATTATCCGGTGCGGTTATATATTGCATATATAAACACTAGAGAGACGAAGATAAAGAGAGAGAGAGAGAGAGAGAGAGAGAGAGAGAGACACACACACACACGCACACACACACAATCAGAGAGAGAAAGGAGTGAGGGGCAGATATATATGCGAGGGAGGGAGAGACAGGCATATATAGAGAGAGGGAGAGAGAGGCAGATAGAGGGAGTGAGAGAGAAGGAGGGAGAAAGAGGGGGAGAGAGAGAGAGGGAGAGACATACAGATAGAGAGAGTGATAGAGAGGGGGTGAGATAGATAGAGAGGGAAAGACAGGCAGATAGAGAGAGAGGTAGTGAGAAAGAGAGGGAGAGACATACAGGCAGACAGCCAGACAGACAGAAAGAGGGAGAGCTCTGAGTGTAACCTCCACTGGCCTCCCCTGGGGATCCCCGCAGCGATTCTAGCGCCATATGTGGCCGTTCCCACAGCTCTAACTCTACAGCCCGTCATGACTTTCTCCTCAAGAATCCAAAAACCAGGAACGGAGCTCGGAACGGCGGTACTAGATCTAGTTCTTGTCTTCTCTTCAGGGCGCTAACAACACAAAAAATGTATAATGATTGTACGCTTTTTATCTGTACCGAGGTTATATCTGAATGGCGGTACTAGATCTAGTTTTTGTCTTCTCTTCAGGGCGCTAACACAAAAAAATGTATAATGATTGTACGCTTTATCTGTACCGGGGTCCAAAAACCCGAACAATGTATTAACCTAGTTCGCAGGTTGACCGCACATGGTCGTACAAGGTTCATCTGTTTCGGGGCCAAAATTTGACCAAACTTGACCAAACCCGAGACAAACCGGGACACTTGTCACGTCTCGATAAATACCGGCCCAAGAAGGACGGATCTGGACCATCGGGAATTCCCAACCAGTACTTTGGCCGTCCTGATAGGTCCGGATTTCGCGGGGATGGGATGCATGATGATTTTGTTCTCTCCCTCGGACTGGATCTAGATCGAGCTAATGCTCTGGCTTTGCGGCCTAGTTTAATGTGTGTGTGTGTGTGTGTGTGTGTGTGTGGGTGTGTGTGGGTGTGTGTGTGGGTGTGTGTGTGGGGGGGGACTGAAGTTGATGACTTCTTTCTTAGACCTAAAAACACTGGATTTGCGTCTAAGTTTGTGTGCACGTGTGTGTGTGTGTGTGGAGATCATTTTGTCAGACTAGATCGAGCTGAAGTACTAGATTTGACTGTGTGTTTGAGTGATTGGGTGTTCTTGTGTTTTTTTGTTATTCTCAATGTGTTACAGATTATCGTTGTTGTTGTTGTTGTTGTTTTTGCTTTTGTTTTTGTTTTGCATGCTTTTTTCGGAATTTGTTTCTTTTTTGTTGTTGATTTTGGACACGACCGCTTATTTTAAAATTCTTTGAACTGTTTTTGGACTTGGCCCGTTGCTTACCAGTATGACTTTTTATCGACTTCTTGAGGTCTGGAAATAATTATGGATTAATAGACTCGTTCTTAAGATGTTCTAACAAGGTCTGTCTAGAGACCAGCTTCGACTACAACATACTTGCAGTTATGGTCACATGCATAGAGTGAGCTTTTGTATAGCTAGGGTGGTAAGTACAAGATCGCGGAAGCTTACAACCAGTCGTAAGTCTTCTTTACTTATAAATCTCCTTTACGTACGACGAGTCGTAGGCTACCCCGACGTTGTACTTACGGCTCCATTCCCGTAACCAACAGGCTCGCTATAAACGCATCAGTGATAATAGCATTTTCTTGGTCCAGCTCCTCACACAGAAGCTGTGGCGAAATCTCATCAACAGCTTTACACTCTCTCTCTCTCTATCTCTCTCTCTCTCTCTCTCTCTCTCTCTCTCTCTCTCTCTCTCTCTCTCTCTCTCCCTCTGATAAGGATAATCACACTGCTCTATTCCTGGCCTCCATAATTGGATGGATAATTCAGATACGAACTAGGAGTAGGAAGCCATATTGTTAGTGGGTTCTATGGCCGGAGTCAGTGAGGGCTCCAAGCTTTCTCCCATAGTCACGATTCTTGAGTCCCCATGGTATCCCCGCCCTGTGTCTCGTGTGTGGCAGCACATAAAATTGTCAGACGTCCGTCTTGGTGCCCGTCCACAATATAGCCTATATAGTGCTGTTGGACGTTAAATCAACCCAACAAACCAACCAACCTTGAGTCCCCAAGCCTGTTTAGTGTCAAACTTATGTAGGTGTTGAGACACAAAGACAAGACACGCGGAAAACAGAATGAGACGGGTGGAGAAAGAGGTTGCCCATTTATCCTTGGTGGTCTACTAGTCATCTAGACTAAGGGATACATAAAGTGAGGAGACACAAAGACAGAGCAAGAAAAGCAAGACTTGTGGTTAAGTACTCACACCGGCCCAACCGGTAGGGGAACACAATCCGACAAATAAATTTTCCAGATAGTGGGATCGAACCCGGGTGCTTTGGAATAAAATGCAATCTCACTGATCTACCACTTTAGCCAGATCGCCGATTTTATACGGATTGTTGTTTTGTTTTGTTTTGGGTTTGTGTGTTTTGTTTTGTTTTGTTTATCAGTGCAAGGTTACCCCTCGCGATCTCTAGTCATCTTACTCTGTAGCTCAAGGTTAGCTCATAGCGGTATTCATCACCTCAGTTTAAACAGTGTCCTATATCAATCCTAAAATCGTATAAATCTTTAGTTAGTCAAAGGAGATAGAACAGTGTACCACAGGTTGCGACGTACAGTCGGTACAAGTCATTCTGAGACAAATTGGGCCGAAACGATTCCCACAGAGCTGAAGAGCGGAAATGAACCAACATCCGCCTAGAACAGAGTTCTCCAGAGTTCTCTCCCGGTGGCTGGCCAATTCGGAGATTGAGGAAGCGAGAGAGGGAGAGAAAGAGAGAGAGAGAGAGAGAGAGAGAGAGAGAGAGAGAGAGAGAGAGAGAGGGAGGGAGAGTAGTGTTGAAGTTAGAGAGAGAGAGAGAGAGAGAGAGAGAGAGAGAGGGAGAGAGAGAG